>VXAU01006171.1:153262-226541 GCA_013399695.1 Formicarius rufipectus
CCCCAGTCCCTGCCTTCCCCCAGTCCCTGCCCTCCCCAGTCCCTGCCCTCCCCAGTCCCTGCCCGCCACTGTCAGTGGGACATAAATACTGGGTCACAGACTTTCAGAATGTCCCCCCATACGTGTCTCCCAGTTGTCCCCTTTCCACACTCCCTGGATTGGCTCCAAAAGCTGTGGATGTCCTTGCCTGGAGAGTTTAATTTGGGAGAGGCAGGCCGAGGAAAGGAAGAGGCACAGAGAGCAGCTCAGGGGGGATGAGCCCTGCAGGAGGTGAGCACTGCAGGAGCAGGGAGGGCAGTGGTTGGATCCCCTGCCTTGGAGGTCCTTGCGCTGAGGAAGAGCCAGTTCTGAGAGAGAACCCACAAGGGAAGAGCAGCTGGGTGTCCTGGTGGGTCACTGTGCTCCACCCCCAGGGTGGCAGGGAGAGAGCAAACACTGCCAGGGCAGGACCAGCAGCTCCTCTGGGACACGGAGAACTGAAGTGCTACAAAAGCACTTGACAAGAACTGAAAGTGAAGACGCGGAACAGGCACATAATGGTAAAATCAAGAGCCTAAGGCAAAAAGTGTGTTTGATTTAGCAAGTGAGATGAAAAGCAGGAGGAAATAGTGCTACATGTACCTTAGAAATAAGATAGGAAATACAGATCTAGTGGCTGCTTACGGAAGCACCCAAATGCCCTAATAACATGGTTAGTGTTGACAGAGGAAAAACAAATGAGAGTTTGTTTGGATCTGCTGGGGAGGTCAGGCCACAGGATCTGAAGACATTAGAGATCATCAAAAATATTTTGGAACAAGGAACAATTACTTTTAACAGCTTGCGGAGCTCAGAGGTCTCAGAACTATCAAAATGCAAATATAGACCCTAAATATAAAAGGAAAAAATACAGTCTAGTGTATTATTGATAAAAAATCTTAGTGAGTTCTTGGAAAGGCTCTGAAATGAATTAAGGAAAAATAAAATCAATCCATAACTCTTGGAAGAGGAGACTAAAATCAAAACAGAACAACCATTAGGGGTTGGTGAAAAGTGAGTCATGTGAGTCTGATTAACTGACCTGGTGGTAAAAGGGGAGCAAATAGTTATGACATACCTTTCTTGTATTTCCAGGTAAGGCAGGGAGATGTCTCAGTGTAGGATGCACCAAGAGCTGTTTGAGAAATTTATTTCAGTAGTAGCTGTCAGTGTTTGCCTGAAGACCTGGGAGAGCCTTTCCAGTGAGAGTCCCAGAGGGAAGTGTCTGACTCTTCAGTCTCTTCTCCATTTTAATTAGTGATTTGTATGATGACGAGCTTGGAAAAGATACGGATGACATGGAGCAGGGAGGGATCACAGGAACTCTGGAGGTCAGAAGTGAAATAAAAAGGATTGGGAAAATGGAGATGTTTCTGAAAGCCCCAGGCTGAAATGCAAGGATGTGAAGTTTGAAGTGGTGCAGGGGAGGGCAAGGGGGAAACACAGACAAGGACTCGGGGGTTTGCAGTGGCTGACAAATTAAGCATGAATAAAAAGTGCAGAGCTCTTGTCGAGGAGGGAAACTCCATCTGGAGTGTTGAAACAGCAGGGTCAGGGGAGAGGAGACCCAGCAATTGTCCTGCTCTGCTCTGCCCATGGGCTGTGCTCCAAGGGGGGAGCACTGAAACCCAGAGAGGTCCTGCTCCTCTGCCAAGGCTTCGGTTTAACTCGGGGGCACTCTGGGCAAGGAGGAGTCTGTTTGCCATCACTGGGAAATCTGGGACAAGGATTCAATTTACAAAATAACAAGATCAAAAGGACTGCTGCTGTGATGATGTGCAGCACCAAAATGTGCTGCTGCAAACAAGCCCAACAACACAAACAAAACCAGGGAATCAAAATAAAACTAGTTATTAAAATCTCATTATTGACTTTGACCTCATATAACTGATAATTCATTACAAATTTAACCTATCTGTGGCTGCAGTTTTCCTCCACTCCAAAGCAAAGCTGGTGGCTGCTAACACATGTACAACTACCAACAAGAATTAGCATCTTGGCAGGGCCATATGAATTCATCCAGA
This sequence comes from Formicarius rufipectus, assembly GCA_013399695.1. NCBI lineage: Eukaryota > Metazoa > Chordata > Aves > Passeriformes > Formicariidae > Formicarius > Formicarius rufipectus. Next base: position 155,305 of record VXAU01006171.1, read on the forward strand.
AAATGAAAGGAGTGTCATTTGCACCATCTGCTGCACATGAATCAGGAGAGAGGAGCAGCTGAAACCTGGAGATGTCAATATTGAAGTGCTGCTGGAGGGCAGCAGTGGCCAAGGGCACGGAGGGGCTGGTGGGTGATGCTGAGGGACCTGGGCAGGCTGGGCCAGAAGCCTTTCCCAGGCATTTTCCTGCTCACCTGCCTTTCTTCCTCTCTTGGTTTTAGAACCATTCCCATGCAGTGGTGCTGTAGAAGGTGGAGGTGTGACACTGCCTCTGGTGCAGCTCTGCAGTGCTTGGAGGGACACATCCTGTAATAAACTGATCCAACACGTTTCCATCTTTGCTCTCAAAAGCTTTCCTGAGCCAGACTGGTTGGAAATGTCTGTGCTTCCAGCCCAAACCCACCCAAGGCCAACTTATATTTGCTTATTCTTTAACCAGTGTTGTCTCAGGATTCTTCTCCAGTCCCAGGGCTCACCCCTGGTGTGTTTGCAAAGAGCAAAGCCTCCCCCATGGGAGCTGCCTTTTCTCTGGCTGATCAGCCAAGTTGTGTCTTGCAGTGTGCTGTCTTTAAGGTACCAGGCTCGATCCTCTCAGCCTTATTTTCATGAAATGAAACTTTCCTGCACAGCTGGCACTTCTGATGTCAGTGGGACATTGCCAGGGAGAGGTCACTGATCAATAGGTCTGCTTCAAAGCCCCCAAGGTCAACAGGAATTTTATCTTTCCATCATCGCACTTGGGATGGAACCCAGCCAGGGTGGTGATGGGAGGAGCTGGGTTTAGCATTTGTAAATGCAGTTCTCACTGACACTGAATTCATGGGGGTGAAATTGAGCTGGGAGGAGAACAGATGAAGCTTTGGTATTTCAATAAGCACTGCCCAGCTGAGTTTTGTGCAGGATCTGGAAAAAAGATCCACCTTAATTATTGTGGCAAAAGAAGGGAACACCCAGCTGCAGATCCCCATAGCCCCAGAGCAGCCCTTCTCACAAAAAAAAATTCGGTTCTGGGTGTAGCTGACACCTTCATCTCCCTTGATCTGCAGGCAGTGTGATTGTGGGGAGAGGCAGAGAGCTGACAACACCTTCTGTTCCTCTGCAGGCACAAGGAGTGAGGGAAAGGAGCTGGAAACCAGAGAGATATTTCTCCAGCTGTGAGGCAGAAAGCCCAGGGCAGCAGGCCCTGCTTCCCCAGGTGAACATCTGCAGCAGCTGTGGCTGCCAGCACAGCCCCCAGCCCCCCAGGGCTCGGAGCACACCCTCCTTCCCGCAGGACCCTCCTTCCCGCAGGACCCTCCTTCCCGCAGGACCCTCCTCCTCAGCCCCCTCTGCAGAGCTGGTCCTCCTCTGCCAGTGTGGGAGAAGGGGTGCATGAAACCTGGCAATTCATGAAACACAAGAAAAATGGGATTTCAGTCAGAAGAGTGATGGAACAACTTTGCAAGGCCGTTAAACCCTGGGTGCTGACATTTGCAGCAGGGAACTTCTGGCCTTGATGCTCAGAAGTGGTGCTTTTCTTCCTAAATACTGCCTCGTATTTCTATAGTGAGAGCAGGGTGACAGTTAACTGACCCGAAAATGAAGGGGGAAAAGGGATCTCCTGTGGAATGAGACATTTTATTTGATTGAAACACTGGAGCCACAAGATTTCTTCTTGTGTTTGACAGGAACCAAGTGCAGCCTCAGGCACTGGACCCAGCAGGACGAGCCCTTCCCTGCCCCTGCTCTGTGTGCCCATCCCCACGGTGGCATCCAGCCCCACACGTGGGGACCTCACTGTCCTCTGCTCTGCCACATCGTGCACTGGGCTGAACCGCAGTGCGTGAGCAGCAGTATCTGGGTTCACTGGAGGAAAGCACAGGGAGCCCAGGGGTGCTGTCCTGGGTGCTGCTCCCACTGCGGAGCATTCCTGGGTCCCTGCACTGCCCACGCTGCTCCCAAGGGATGGGGCTTTGCAGGTGGGGAGGAACACTCAGACTCTGTACCCCTGGAATAAAGTGAACGACACGGATACTCCTGTGTTTCATAGTCAAACCATTTCCCCTGAAATGCTGACTGAAGGCCAGCAGGGCAAACCATGGCAGGAAGTTGGTGCAATGTTGTCCCTGGGTCACTGAACCATTTGAACCAGGTATTGACTTGTACATTACCATAAATTGTTTTATACAGTGCGAGAGCCGGGCAGTGGGGTGGGTGATTGATGGGGCAGGGAATGGGGACTGCTCTGCAGAAATCTGATGTCCAGCACAGGATTTGTTTTATTCGGTGTCACTGAGGTTGATATTGTTGTTCCTGTCTGTAACTCCTTCCCGAGGGAGACTGGGGTGTGAGCAGCTGTGCAGCACAAGGGCTGGGAAGGGGCAGGGGGTGGGCTGGAGGGAGCTGCCTCTTCCCATGTGGGTCTTCCTGAAAGCACTTCAGGACAGCAGGGGAGATTAAATACATGCTGTAGAATCAACCACTATCCTGAGCTGGGAGGGACCCACAAGGATCATCCAGTCCAGCTCCTGGCCCTGCACAGACACCCCAACAATCCCCCTCTGTCCCTGTCCCGTTGTCCAACCCCTCCTGCAGCTCTGGCAGCCTCGGGGCCGTGCCCACTGCCCTGGGCAGCCTGGGCAGTGCCCACCACCCTCTGGGGAAGGACCTTGTCCTGAGATCCAGCCCAAACCCAAGGGTCACTGCAGCTCCCAGCAGAGGATGAGAGCAGCTGTGCTGGAGCATCCCAATGGTGCTTCCCAATTCCAGACCTTCAGACCTGCATTTCATTTAGAATTTGCCACGTGTTTTGATAAATGTGTCAAGTACAGAAACGGGCAAAAGAGAAGGAAGATGCCAATGTGACCTTCAGCTATCCCTGCCAGGACAAACATTACATTTTGTATCTTTTAAACCATCTTAGGTTCAGCTCAGAAGTGCTTGGATTTGTTTTTATGGATTTAATTTTTAAATGCTTTCACTTGAAAGAATTACTTTAAATCTATGATTATTTTCTGTGAAATTTGCTTTCTTCATCTGTCCCATGCTTTAAAAGTTGACTGCTTACTCAAGAGAAAACCACTTTGATGTCATGGAAGAAATGAACACTCTAAAGCCCCTAAAAAGAGACTTTTGAAAAGTTTCAGTTTTGTTCTCAAAATGGTTGATAATGTAATTTATTTTTCTTCATTCCTTTTTCACTGCTACTGAAAGTACAAAAAGAAAGGGGAGAGCAAACAGCACCATGGGAATAATAACTGGAATACTTTAATGGGACTTAATCTATCTCTTTTCTAAAAATGAGCATGAAAAGCAGAAATAATTCTATGAAACCAGTAGGAATAACCCACGTCTGTCCCTGAGCTCTCAGTACTTGGCAAAGGATGGAGATCCCACACATGGGATGGAAATGTACAAGAGCAATGAGTGTGTAACAGAAGGAATACTAAAAGAAGATAGATTTAGGTGAGATATTGGGAAGAAATTCCCCCCTGGGAGGGTGGGCAGGCCCTGGCACAGGTGCCCAGAGAAGCTGTGGCTGCCCCAGCCCTGGGAATGTCCCAGGACAGGTTGGACAGAGCTTGGAGCACCCTGGTCCAAGTTGTCTGGTCTAAGACTTGCTGTCAGAGCCCTTGGTGTGGCAGCAGCTCTGGGAGGACATTCTGCAGTGGGAAAGCTCAGTGTGGTGGTGTTGGGGCTGCTGACCTCTTTCAAAGTAAGTTACAAAATTCTCCTGACTTCCCAAATCAGGACTATAATTCTCTTTGCCCAGGAATTTAAGGGGAATCAATAAAAAGATATAAAGAAACCAGAACCTGCAGAGTTCCTTTTAAGTAGTTCTCATGGTACCTCCCTCTGCCTGGTGAAAGCAAGTGCCTGTCTCTAGTCTGGGTGTGGGTGGTTTCTGGTCCCCTGTGCATTGTTATGCTTTTTTCACTTTGTTTTTCAATGCTGCCTCTCCTCGGAAGTGGCTCTGGATAGATTTTGGACTCATCTGCCTCTTGGATAAAGCAGGCAGACGGAGATTCTCAAGTCACAATTTTGTGTAACTCATTTCCTAAGCATTTCCCTGTGTTCTGCCTTGAGCTTGTGCTGGGGACTGTCCCCCTGCATCCTGCATCATCCCCAGGCCAGGCAGATGGGCCATCGGTGGGTTCCACCCGTGGGCTGCCCTCCATCCCACGGGGGGTGGTCCAGGTGGGGCCACCCTGCAGCCTCCAGCACGGGGTGCCCCGTGCCCTTGGGTGGTCAGCACGTGGTCCTGGTGCTGCAGCATCGCCACGTGGTGCCAGAGCAGCGGGGAGGGGGTGCAGGTGGCAGGAGCTGTGCCGAGCACGGGCTCAGACATGGGCTTTTATCTGCCCTGGCACCCCCAGGGATCATTCCCACTGGTACCCAGGGGAGCAGACAGGAACACACAGATGCAGGCAGGAGCATTTGTGCTGTTTTAGCAAACCTTTGGAATGGCCAAGTGCAGGGAGATGAAGGATGGCCAGTGCTGATTTCATGTTCTGCAGGTGGGAAAAGGAAGAAATGCAGAGGGCGACTCGCGGGGCTACATCAGCTTTGGTTTCTGCCTCCCTCTGTTGAGGAGGAATTCGTGTGTCAGGTGAGTGCAGCTCTCACTGCCTGGGCCCAGACCGACAGTGCCAGGGAATGAAATTGCATCTGCTCTGCAGCACGGACTCAGGAGGAGGCTCCTGGATCCCTGGGAAGGTCTTGGAATAGAGTTTGTCTGACTTTTGTGACCTGTGAGCTCAGTGCCAGAGCTCTGGGGAGATGGGTCACTGAGCGGTCCCTGTTGAATCCCCTCAGCCAGAGGCTGCTCAGTGCAGGGGTGAGAAACACTCCAAGGAAAAACTGTGGTGGAGATGGGAATGATTGCACCTAAAGTCAGTTCAAAGTAGAGCTGTTCTGTGAGCTGATGGAGAAAACCAGGAAAACCAGCAGTGCTCCAGGCTGAGCCTGATGGTGGATGCAGCTGGAGCTGCTCTGAGGCTCCAAGCAGCGTCTGTGTGTTTGTAACAGGAGGTTTTTCCCGGTCTCTGCTGTGTTCCTGCTATTCTTTTGCCCCAGCATTCCCTGGTTCCTCTCTTTCTTCCTTTCAGATTGGATTCATTTTCCTTTCAGTTGTAGATTGCTGAAACTTTCCCTGGCTGCGTTGGAGCAACCTGGAAGTTTGGCTGAGCCTTGGTTTCACTTTGGCTGTTCATTCTGGATCCCATTTGTAGGGTTCTTCCAGCACAGCAAAATTGCTTTCCTTAATGAATTTAATGGCCCACATTTAATTTTTGTTCCACTGCTTTTTACTTAAGCTGGACTGATTTGAAGTCTTGTAGCTGTGTCTCTGCACATGCAGATTTGACTTAGGAATGAGAGAACCCATCACCACATCCCTGGAAATGTTCAAGGCCATGGTGGGAGGCATCCCTGCCATGGTGGTGGAACGAGATGATCTTTAAGGTCCCTTCCAATGTGATTCTGTGAGGTGCCATCCCCTCTGCAGCTGTAACAGGCACAGCTCTGCCAGGGAGGAGCATGTTCCTCTACAGACACAGAGCATGTGGCTGAGGCTACAGGGCAGATGATGTCCAGCCAAGCCTAGATCCTAAATAACCTTGATGAATTGTCTCAACATCTCCAGCTACAAGGAGAGGTCACAGGAATCCTTTCTTCTCAGGGAATATCTTCCTTCTCCTCAGGGAACATCCTCCTCCTCAGTCAAGCTGAGCTGCTGTGCTGTAAGAACAGAACTCCAAAGAAGAGGAGATGGGTGAAAGGAGCAAAGGATGAGTGAGCTGGGAAACATAAGGAAGCTCTTCTACTTCAAATCTGCCAGGAAGATTTGAATTCTAACCTTCCCCCTCAAAAAGGAGATAATTTTGCACAGTGAAGCTTTTGATGAGATTTTTTAATCATTCTCCTGGGCCAAAAAGCAGAGCAAGCCCAGCTCCACTGTGGTACATTGTCATTGCTATCCCAATCACTAATCAAATGGGAGTTATAATCAGGGGATTTCTTGATGAGCTGGCAGAGGTGAAGCTGAATCCTGTAGCATGAGGGGCACAGTTTGGCACTGGAGCCCTTCCCTAAGGGTGAGGTGGCACGAGTGGGACACAGGTGTGAGTGTTGGCTCCCAAAGCAGGAACACAACCAGGGTATTGCTGCCATTCTCTCTCAGGAGCTGCCCTGTGCTCTCACTGTCTTTAATGTGCCTCTAATGTGCTTTGATTTTATTGATACAAACCTAATGAACAATGCATGATTTGTGTGGCAGAAGAACCGTCTCCATCCCTGTCTCTCTGTCTGAGTCAGCTCAGGGATGCCTTAGTGCCAGATCATTAACCCACTGCTGCAGATGCTGCAGAGGCAGAGAACCAAAACCCATCACCTGCCCTGTGCCCCAGCTGAGCAGTGAGCAAGGGAGGGATGGAGGGGGCACAGGGAGACCTTCACAGCTGGGGTCAGTGTGGGCCAGCATCAGGAACCCCAGTGTCAGCAATAATCTCACCATGGAGGTGGTTTGAGATGTACTTTACAAAGGCAGATGGTTGATGTTGGTTCCTTTGCCTGTTTTTCAGTGTATATTTTTTTTAATTATTCTGGAAGGGCTTGGCATGAAATAGTTGTGCTTTATTTGCACTGTGGTGAGTGGTTTGGTGGTCAGATGTGGAGCAAGGAAAAGGCACTGAGTTAGCTGCATTCAGAAGTGGGAAGCAGGACATGGAAACAAAGGCTGCCTCAGCTTCCCGAGGTTTGAGTTGATGCTTCCAGAACCCTGTGACAGGCTCAGCAGGCTCTGTCCTGGGCAGAGGGTGGCACATCCATCACATCCCAGGGCAGCCGGCTCATGTTCCTGCTGTGTGCCTGCCGCTCAGTTTGGCTGGTCAGCAGTGTCGATACAAAATCCAGGCTGCTGTGAGCAAAGTTCCAATGCTGGTGTTTTCCGAGCAGCCAGCCAGCCCATTTCTGCAGCCCGCTGATGTTCAGGAGAGCAGAGTGCCTTCCCGACCTGTCGGAACGGTGCTGCCTGAGGGTCCAGCCTGCACAGCTCCCTGCTGCCGTGGGTGCTACTCATGAGTAATGGTTTTTTAGAAAGAGGGTAAAAAAAAAGCATTTTGCACTGGGGTGACCTGTGAACCTTCGCACCGACAGAGCTTTTCCAGAAGGTTTTGGAGAACTGTGTGTTCTCAGTGCTCCTGCCCCCGAGGCTGGCGCTGGGTGAGCTGAGCCCACCACGGGCACGCAGGTGTGTGACAGGGACCCACCTCTGAGAACCCTCCCTGATGGTTACCAACATCAACCCCACCTTATCTATCTCATGATGAGCACCACAGAGGATGCACAAGGAGCTCGGGATGACAAAACCACTAATTCAGCTGCGATGCTTTTTGAAGCCCAACCAAGTCAGGCCAAGAGTCCCAGGCTCGGTGCAGTGACCGATGTAATTGCAATTAGCATTTTATCTGGTTTATTGATTCAACCCAAATTCTGGCATCAGTGTCTGGACACTGTTTGATTTGCAAACAGATGCCTCCACCAGCTGCTCTCTCTGCAGATGTGTCCTGTGAGCCACAGGAGCGTGGGGCTGCCCAGATGGCCTCGGGGCACTGCCTGTGTTGGGCTGCTCAGAGCACTCCTGGGAAGGCTTTTTCCCCGATTCTCCCTCTGGGAGGGCTGTTCCTGCCGGCAGAGCCCGGCACTGCTCAGCCTGTGCCGGGGGATGTGCCTGCTGGATGCTCATGGCATTCTGCAGCTGGCCCCGGCCCCAGCACTGCTCCTCCTTTCTCAGCCCACTGAATTGCTCCCGGTTCCTGTCTATGGGCCCAGTTTGCAGGGTCCTTGCTTAAAGCTCTCTCTGAATGCCCCCAAACCCTGATCAGCTGCTGCCACAGGAGCCCAGGGGCAGCAGCCCCGCTCACTGACCTGGGAAAAGCATTGAGTAACTAAAACCACTCATGCTAAGCGTGGTCCTATAAAAAGTAGCAGCAATTAGTATTATTTGAGTCAAAAGTCTGAATCAGAATGAGCAAAAAGTTTGTTCATTGAAACGGAGAAGTGCAAGGGGGATGTTTGGGAACCAAAAGAAGCCCCAGTGACTCTGATGTGGTGGTCACTGGTTGCTCCACCACCTCTCACCGGAGGCTCTGGAATGTCCACCACTCCCAGCAGGGTCTGGCAGTTTGCTTTCTCACACTAAAGATCTGAGCTGTTATTTTCCCACCAGCACTGGAGCCTCGGGTGTCCCTGGGAATGTGTCATTCCAGTGCAGTGTATGGTTGCTATAACCACCAGGCTCTGACAGGCTGATGGGGCAGAGAGCTCTGCACACAAACCCATCCCTCCTCCTCCTCCTCCTCCTCCTCCTCTTGCAGTTCCCAGTGCTGATGGCTCATTGCTTACCTGCCACACTGAACGTGTGTGTTTATTTACTTATTTATATTTAAATTCCAGATTGGATGATAAAGGACTAAATCAGGGGAAAAATTGATACATTAGAGAATAAATTAGACGTTATAACGTAGAAGTAAATGAATAATAAATTAGAGAATAAATCATGTGTTAAGACATCAGCAGTGCTCTATCACCTGTGTATGAAAAAACACAGAATAAATCTTGTTGGATTGTTTTCTTTCCATACTAGTCCAAACAAACAAAACACATTTGCAAAGACTAAATCTTGTTCCACTTTGCACATGATTTAAAGATCTGAAAGTGAAATAATCCTTTGATTTTTGGAAAAGAGAGAGAAACTTACTAACAATCATGAGCCTAATTTGAGTTACAAACTGGGCTCCAGTGAAGCTTTCCTTGGGTTTGGTTTGTTAATTTTGTTTTTACCTGCCAGCAGAACATCTTCAAAAGAAAATCTCCCTAGACAAAGAGCAATTACTCATTTAATTACTCACCAAGGGCAGCATGAGAACAAGATTTAGAGGAGTTCTCAACATATGAACTTATTTGAGGTTCTTCCAGCCCATCATAAATTTAATTCATCATCACCTGCATTGTTTGTTCCAGAACTTTGTTTGTTGCTGGCTCAGATCTCTCTGGATTGGATTTGCACCCATCACTGGGTATTTATGGAAATATTGGCAGGTCACAGACATCTCTGGGACTGGAGTGATTGCACAGCCCAGTGCTGAGCCCGGGGCAGACCAGGTGTTCTGGTTTAAAGGATGTGGTTCTCCAGTCTGGGTTGTGTGGCTGCTGCAGGCAGAGGGGGGAGGGCTGATGGCCCTGCTGGGGACTGGCCTGGGTGGGCATGGACATGGGCATGGGCACAGGCATGGGCACGGGTGGGATGTTTCAGCAGACACTGGTGAGGAGTGAGGGCATGGGGCGGATTCAGGAGTCCTTTGTACATGAGATGTGAATGAAAAAGGGGACCAGATTGCAGGAATCCTGTTGGGACTCCATCCATGCCAGGTCCTCCCAGTGTGTGTAGAACTCTCCCATCTCCTGCTCTTTTCTAGTTGGCTCAAAATGAGTTCAAGTCAACTGTTCCACCTGGAATGGCTGGACCTGGCCCAGGGTCAGAGGTTTAGAGCCTTGGCCAAGTTTTGACAGGTCTTTAATAGCATCTAGGAAAACAATCCAAAAAATACACATTCTCCCCAGATGCCAGAAATCATTCATTGGGGACAGAAGTCAATTTATGCTGTAATTAATTTGCACTGATGAAAACCCATGCTCTGGTGTGGTGGTGACGAGCATCACAGCCCCTTCCCTCAAACCACTGTGACCTTTTGCTGAATCAATGGTTGTCAATATTTCCTAATTCCATGCCTGACTTGTGGCTCCAAAATTCCTCCCCAGTTTGTTGATGCAGTTACTGGCAGCGCATTTCTGCTCATCTCAAAATAGAAACGCATGATACAATCTCAGAATTTAACCTTAAAATCAGGGGGGAGAAAATCATTAAAAGCAAATCCTCTCTTGGAGAGGTTTCAGTTATGTTAATCGTGACAGCTTTGGAAGCACTAGTGGAACGAACAGTGTGATATTAACAGTCTTAGAATCACAGAATCATTTAGGTTGGAAGAACCCTTTGAGATCATCGAGTGCAGCCATTCCCCAGCACTGCCCAGGCCACCACTAACTCACGTTCCCAAGTGCCACATCCACACTTCTTAAGAGGAGATAAAATCGGGTCAGATGTTGTTTTCCCCTTTTTTCTATTTCCCCCCTTCATTAGACATGATTCAATTCTAAATACAGTCATTATTTTTCCCCATCACTCTATCAGTGACGTTCTTGTACAAGATCTTTCTCAGAAGGATGCAGCACTACAGACTTCTGTCCTCAAGAGAAGAAGTCAGTCCTGAGTTGAGGTGCAGCTCCAGGTGTTCCCCTGGGTCACACACTCCTTGTGGAGCTCCTGGTGCCAGCTCTGTGTGCACAGACAGACCCTGGTTCCCCACGGTGCTGTTCGGTGTACAACTGCTGGGGAGGTTCCTGTCACCTTTGAGGTGGGTCAGCCAAGGTTTGGGGTATTCCTTAGTGTGCCCACCTTCAGGGGGTGAGGGGCAGGAGGGTGGACTCGGGAGGGAGGGGGTTGCAGGAGGTGCCTGCCCTGACTCTGAGCTCCTGCATTGTGGGAGCAAAGGATTTCTGCCTCCAAAGGGATGGCTTTATGGAAACGAGCTCCAGCCAGGCTGGGAAGAGCCCTCTGTGTGAGCAGCAGTGCCAGGGGCCACCTGGGGAGGAGCTGCACCTGCAGGCAGACCCAGCCCAAAGGAGCAGCTGGTTCATTGACATGTGACAGTCCCCGAGTGAAGGTGTCAGGGTGGGATGGCCCCTCCTGAGGATGGGCAGTGCGGCTGGAGGGGGTGGGGAGTGTCCTGCCCCGGGGGCTGCTGCAGCCCCAGCTCAGCCCCCGAGGCTGTGCCTGCTCACCCGGGGGCCGGTTCCACAACATCAGTGCAGCCCTTCTTGGCAGATGGAAATAAAGGCACAGAGACACTGCTCTGTGTAATTCACTTGTTCCTAATAACATTTGTTTGTGTGGAGGATAATGAAGTGTCATCATTGTTACATTTGTAAATGAAGTTAATCCCCAGTATCTGTCATGAATATGGAAAGACTGAAAGCTGCTGAATCCAAGGCTTGATTCTGAGTGGGGTCTGCTGACAGTGGAAGAAAATTTTCTGCAGAGCCTTGGGCTGACCCCGAGGACTTGCCCTGAGCTGGGTGATGGGGGTGCCTGCAGGCTTTGCTGAACAGGGCTTGGGGACTTTCTGGAATGCTTTCCTCCCCGAAGGCCAGTCCTGCTGCAATAATAGAAATAAAATAAAAGCAATGCTTTTACTCCTGGTTTATAAGGGCAGAATAGATCCATAGCTCAGTGTGCTCTCTCTGTGTCCCAGAGCAGGAAGTCTCATCACTCACCCCATTCCCAGCCCAGCACTGCCTTTGATGGTGAGTCCCTTTGGCAGAGATGCCCAGCTGGGTCTGCAGAGCTGCTCTGCCAGGCAGCCCTTCACTGTGCTTTTAGCTGTCTGTTCCAGATCCCAGCAATTGCTTCTCCTCAGGCCTTTCTTCATGAGGTCAAAGCCCCTGTTTGTGCCCTGTGTTGGAGTGCTGGGTTCCTGCGGGAGCAGCCTCCAGGTGCTGCCCTGTGTCCTGGCAGTTGACAGACAAGTGTGCCAATGCAGCCACCTCCCAGAGAAACTGCCTGTCACCAGCAGAGGGGCTCGTTGGATGTGTCTTCATTCACGGCTTGTCCAGGCTGTAAGAAACTGCTGCCTCAGTTTTGGAGATGCCTTTGGGATTAGCCTATGTTGGTATCTCCAGGATCAGCCCGGCCCTCCCCGGCACGGTGTGAGTTGCACTGGAGATTTCTCATGTGCCTGTTCTCAGCCTTCAATAAAACCAACTTCAGTGCACTGAGCAGTAATATTTTCAGCTGTTCCTCACCATTTTTAATTGCCAAGCCCCGAATGGCCAGATGGCCACAGAGCCAAACTGAACCAACTGGAGCAATTAGGAGCCCTGGTACCCCGTGGGCTCCTGCTCAGAACGAATCCCAGCCCTGCGAGGCAGAGAGCAGGTGGCTCTCTTCCTTCTCATCATTTTTCATTTTTGTTTACCTCTGTTGTTCTCAGGCACAGGCCAGGAGTGAAACTGGGAGAGCCAGAAATATCTGGAAATATGGTGTGGTTGAATAGGGTTGTTAGGACCAGTCCTTCCCTTACACAAAGCTCCCAGTGACTTGCATGGGTAGATGAGAGTGAACACAGTGACACTGAAACAGCAAACTCTAAAGAATAAGTTACCTTTGGAAGCTGGTTAGTGCCTGCTCGGGGGTGAGGAGCTCTCTGGGGTCTGGGTCAGGGGTCGGGGGGATCTCAGGACAAGGTCCTGCCCCCCGAGGGTGGTGGGCACTGACCAGGCTGCCCATGGCAGTGGGCACAGCCCCGAGGCTGCCAGAGCTGCAGGAGGGGTTGGACAATGGGACAGGGACAGGGTGGGATTGTTGGGGTGTCTGTGCAGGGCCAGGGGTTGGACTGGATGATCCTTGTGGGTCCCTCCCAGCTCAGAGTATTCTGTGATACTGGGCCACCCAAAATTTGTTCTACTGACTTCAAAAGCCTTTTGTGCTCCTGACTGCACAGGGCCTGGCACTGGCACGGGCTGTGTGTCCTACACTGCCCACAAAAAATACATGTCAGCCCCTCTGGGCATCTGCCAGATCCTGTGGCAAAATTCCTGTTCTTGGAATACGAATCTTGTACATTAACAAAGCTCCCTGCAGCTGTGAAATCTGCAAACAGCCCTAGGAGCAAATGTCTGATGATTCAGTAAGGTCTGTAAAGGCAAAACCTGCTGGTGGTTCACTGAAATCAGTCACCTGTTGCTTAGTTTGTTTTAAATATGCATTTAAGTACTGCATTCTAAATCTGTGGTGAATAAGGAATTAAAGAGTTGGGATTTTGTGGGTTTTCTGGTCATCGTGTGGTTTAAGTGGGCATGGAGGTGTTTGGTAAAAGTTTGGACTTGATGGTCTTGGAGATCTTTTCCCACCTTAGTGATCCTGTGATTCTGTGACTTACATGTGTACACACAACCCTGTACCGGGGCTCTGCATTTGATGGTTCCTTTGTAAGTGCCAGGACTCCTGCAGATCATCAGAGCAACATCCTGAATGTAAAATTAAACCAAAGCACAACCCTTGCCCTGGTTTGCTTCACCTGTGGTCATTCTGCAGTGCTGCAGCAATGCTCTGTGGCATTCCAGGCGTCTGAAACGGGAGCTTTGTAGGTGTGTAACCACCCAGAGCCAGGGAGGCCCTGGAAGGTGTGATGGAACAGTGGCACGTGCTGGGAGATGCTGCCCCTGCATCTGGGAACCCTCACCTGGACCTTGCTCTGTGCCCTCGAGTGGGAGTTCAGGTACCTGAGCTGAGCAGGGAGCAGATGTGGGGCCATTCCTTTGTCCAAAAGTTTAGTATTCCATCTGTGTCTCTTTAATATAAAGTCCTGGAATAGCCAGAAATTCATGTTAATTTTCAGTCCTTTTCCTGGCCCAGTGACCATCTAATTAATCATGTCAGTGGCACTCCAGAGCAACAGCTGGCCCATAACATGATCAGCTTGTTTGGTTTTACTCTATAGACATTGAGCCAGATTCAAGATGAAAAAATTCAAACTTTGCATTGTTTTGAGGGAAAATAAGCATTTGTTTTATTCACCCACCTCCCACACATATGAAGAATGTCTAATTTTCCTCACCAGAGATTGGGGCCATGCCAGGCTGTCGTCTTGTTTCATGGGTACAGTAATGAAGACTGAAAATTATACGGATCACAAAAGTTTGGTTGAACCCAACTGGGAGCTCCTGACTGGCTAATCCACAAGGAAGAAAGATTATTGGCCTCTCCTTTCTCGTTTGCCTGAAGTAAGTGCTAAACAGGTAGCCAGGGAGTCGGGGTTTGCCCTGTGGCTGGTTCTCCCCCACAGCAGCTGCAGAGAGAGCAGCTGTAACTGGGGACACCATCCAGCCCCGGCTTCATCTGTGGCTATTTCACCTGCAAAATCTTTGGGATTTAATTGATCCCAGCATGCTCTGTGTCTCCCTGTGTTCAGAGACAGCCTAAAGGGATGAGACACAGCATAACATGATGGTTTCTAAGTGATTAAATGAACACAGGGTCCCAAATTCGAAGTGACACTTCAGAATTACAGTTTATGATATTGTTTTAGAGCACAGCCCTGGGTGTGGGAGTCACTGGAGCCCAGGTGCTGCTGTGCTCACTGTCATCTCTGTGTTCCCAGGGCTCTGCTGATCCCCAAGCTGTGACAGTGTTGATCCCTTTGGCAGGATGGAGCATCCCATTAAAATAAGCCTAGGGCAGGAATATGTGTGTCCCACACGTGGCTGGAGCAGTGTCCCCATCACCACCCAGCTTGTCCAGTGCTCCAGCTCCTGCAAATCCACATTTGCAGCTGTCTGAATGCTCCTCTCACACTCCTACAGAGGGACACTGGATAACTGAAACAAAGTTCCTGCTTGGTTTAGTTGTGTTTCAAAGAAAAGGAAAGGAGGGGTTTGAAAGTCTTCCCTGAAGCTGAGGGCTGTGACTCCAGAGCCTTCTGTCCCTTGCAGTGGCAATTCCTGCTTGTCCCTCTGGCAGTGCCAGTGCCAGAGATGGTGGAGCTGTGACCTGCCCTGGTTGTGCTGCATGCGGGGAACTGAAGCACAGGCTGGCTCTGAGTAGAGAAGTGATTAAATTGGATTAACTTTCTCATTTTAGATGAGCTTGAACGGGGGACAGGGACACAGTGCAGTCTGTCTCCCAGATAAAAGACATTTGACATATTTGCACATACACACTTAGATTTAAAATAGTGTCTGCAGCTTGGAATTTTACAGCAAAAACATGGCTTTGCTGTTTTCCTTGGAAAAAAGCTCTCTTATTTAGCTCTTACTTGGCCTGAACCAGCCCCAGAAGCGTCAGCCTTTACTTCCCAGTAACTTCTCACTGGGGTGGGTCTGGAGCAAAGGGGCGTTACCGAGAGAAAACCCCCATCGTGGGAGCCCATGGAAAGAATCAGTTTGGAAGTAGGGTCATGGAGATTAAAGAGGCAAGGGAAGCTCTGTCTGGAGCCCGTGCTTTGTTGTTTGTGCCACCCCTGGTACCTGAGCCCCCCGGGCAGCACAGTGGGGCTGTAAGGGCACTGATGGTGCCAGGTCCCTGAGCCCAGGGGAAATGGCTTTTGTGAACTGGCACAGACTAACCTTCCCTGCCTTCTGAGGATTCAGGCAATTTAAATTCCAATGGCTCTGGATCAGTGAAAAGGCACGGGGTATGAGCAGGCAGAGCCCCTGTGATCCTTGAGATGGATCCCTGCCCAGGGATGGGATTGTGCTGTGTCAGCTCAGTTCCCAAGGGAGCAGGACTGGCACGTCTCAGAGCCTGATTTCCAGCCAGGATCTGTTGTTGACAGCATGGCCCGATAATCTGAATTTATACAGCTAATTCTGCCTGGGACTCTGTTTGGTTGGCCTCAACACCCCATGCAGCAAAGGGCACCATCCCCTCTGTTTTCCATGGAAGTGCCTCGTCGTGCTGTAAAGCTGCTTCTGCTCTCAGAGCCTGGGAAAGGCAGTGGCACAGCCAAAGTCCTGCAGCAGATTGGCTCCAGCATTTCCCAGTGCTGTCTTGCCTGGGACAAGGGGAGGGATGAAGGATGCCTCTGTCTGCTCCTGTGCTTCTCTTCCTTCCGTTTTTGGCATTTCCCCCCATGAGCAGAGGTGCTGCACGAGCTCTGGTGGCACAAAGGCACATCAGAGAGGCCAAACATTTTCCTTCCATCTTCCTTCCATTCAGCCAGGACCGATATTTTGACTGTTTGGAAAGGAAAAGGTGGTCCCAGGCCAGTGGCACAGTGAGAGGGCACCACAGCCCCAGGAACCAACCAGGCTCTCCTGTGGCTCCTGTGAGAGAATTAGTGGGAGTTGTAGTGATGCTCTAATCTCATTTAGAATGCAGATTACTCCCTTGGAAACAAGGGGAGCAATGGAGCAGTTCCCACGTGTTTGTGTGTTTGCCATGAATTGTGCCAGAGGGGAACATCTGGCACAGGGACCTGTGCTGGGGGTGGGAATTCACTGCTGTGCTCCCTCAAACGGTGATCATACCGACGAGGCTCTCCTCCCAGATATATCACTTTATCTTTCCAGTGACCTTTTTGCTCTTGATGGGACAGACCCATCCCTTTGGTTTCATCCTCAGCTCTCTGCTGGACTCTCACCTCACCCCAAATCCCTTTCCTACATGTGGAGCAGCCCCTGCACCAGCCAGGCCAAGCCTTTCACACAAAATCTCGGTGGAATCTCTTTGCTTAAACGTATTTCTACATGTTTGAACTTGTGAAAGCAAACAAGCCCTGTGAAGTCTTTGTTTAGCAAGGTTATGAATTATTTGCTTATTTAGTTTCTTATTTGTGCAGCTGCTGATATTACATCTTCGTAGTGGCGGCTCCGTCTCATTCGAAGAAGTAATAATGGTGGTAAATTTAATTAAAGGAGTTAATATTGGTTTTCATTGTGCTCTGACATGGTGATTCCACCTCCACTGCACGGAGGAAGCTGTACCAGAATCCCAGGGAAGGGCAGAGTCTGTGAGGCTGAAGGCACTGAGGGAGGGCACGGGGAGACCCCCAAACCTGGGGGGCCCAAGGGGGGCTGAGCCTGCAGTGACATCTGATGGCACTGGGTGTGGAAAAATACCAAGGGTGTTGGTCCCACAATCAGGACATCACATGCCTGAAGAACAGTCTGTGGGGGTGCACACAGAGAAAGCTTCTGCTGTGGCAACAGAATCCCATTCAATCAGGCACTAAATGGGCAGGTCTCAGGTGAATCGTTCGTGTGGTTGTCTCCAACATTTCCCTTGGACACAGTTCCCTTTGCAAAACTGGATGCAGTGGTTTAGCAGGCATAAAAGTAACCCAAAGCAAAGTTGAATGAATTTCACAAGGCAAAAAAACCCAACCAAAAACCACCGCAGAGGTTTCAAGTATAACCACCAAAGACCTTCAGGCTTTATTGCAGCGTAATTGAGAGCACGTAATAACACAGTGACAGCATGGCCAGAACAACACACACTCAAACCAGAGGAGAGGGAAGGAGAGAAAAGAAAGCAAAAATGATGAGATGGGAGACTTTACAATCATTGCCTGTTGTTTTTGTTACTGTGATTGTTTTCCTCCTAGTCCCATTAAATTAGGTTTATACTGGATTATCATAAGGAAAAAGGTATCATAAAGTTTTATGAGGAGAGTCTTGGAGGGGATAAGTGTTTGCAGGAGGCTGCTGCTGACTGCCTGAGCAATTCATTTCGTGGTGGTTGTCTGAGAGGACCTGCTGTTAGAATTGCTGCTCGGAGGGGGACGTTGGGGGAGTCATTTCGGGGAGGACAGACAAGGTGATGCTGCCGGCAGCGACAGCCTCGGGGTGGGACAGCATCACTCATGTGCACCTGTGTCTTCCCCTCAGCAAAGTGATGCAGCTGTAAATTCTCAGGAAGATTGATCTGCCTGTGAACTGCCCTGGTTGCCTGCCCAGGGATGTGGCTGCTGTCACAGCGAGGCCCAAACGCTTCTGAGCGCTGGTGGAAAAGCTGGTGGAAAAAACACCTGGCAGCTCTCCATCACTCACCCGTGGCCAATAACAAGTTCCTATCACAGGGCTCGATTTACTGGTCAGCTCAGGCTCCTTGTGAATGATCAAACATCCCTGCAAGGTCACAGCAGAGTAATTGGGAATTACTGCTCAACAAAGCCCTGCCCTCGGCTGTGCCTCAAGGTGGGCTTTGCTCTTTCAACCAGGCACCACCACGATCAATCATATGATAAAACTCATCTCAGTGTCCCAGTACCCTTGAGACTGTCAGGAATTGAAGGTTGATTTGGCTGCCCTTGTCCTAAGGGATCTTCTCTGTGCAGTCTTGCTGCAGAGAGTAGAGCTGCACCTTCGAGCATCCCTCCAACGTGCAGAGGGGTGGGATGGGAAATGAAGTTTGATGCAGTCAGGGCAAATTATAAAAATCAACGTATTTAGCAATAGTTTTCTGTGATAATTTGGGAAAATGAATGGAAATGAAGGGATGTTTGAACAAGACAGTTGTCTGTCACACACTGCGTTTCATAATTGCAGACTAAACATATCCATGCCCAGAGCAAACTGGGTCTACTTGAACTTGAGATAAATCACAGAGTTTAAAGGATCAGAAAGAAAAGAGGATTTTCTAATAACCTGATAGTTACATGTCACTGCTGGGGCCAGAGGTCAGATAACTGAGGTTAGGAGCAGGATCATGTGTCCCACAGAAAAAGACCTCATTTAGAGTTGCCCCACCATGAGAACCATTTTCATGGACACAGAACTTTCTTTTCTGAGACCTTATAGTGATGAGCTCCCCCACATCCCACAAAAGCATCTTGCAGGAGTGATGCCTGTAAAAGAAAACTTTTAAAAATTCTGTTATCCAGCCACTTGTGCATGGGGAAAAGCTGCTCCATGTCCTTTCTGGGGCTTCCACAGCAAAGGGCAGTTGGTGGGTTTTCAACCTTGTTTCTGACTCTTTCTGGTGCCAGAATCTGCTGACCTTCAGGTGGTGAAGCTGTTTGGGCAGGGGATGGTGGGAGGCCCTGAGATGTGGGGGGTGACAGTGACATGAACGTGTCTGCCCTGTGGGAATGACAGCTGTGTGCTTCCAACTGGGCACCCCTTCAGGTGGGATCCTTCAAAGAAACCAGGTGTCTGGGGAGGTTTGGCCAGGGCCACAGCAGCCAAGTCCAGTGATGGGGCTCCTGGCTTTGGCTCCCCTGTCACAGTCCTGCTCACTCCCGGGGAAACTCTCCCAGCCTGTTGATACTTTGCCCAGACAGGCAGGGAGGTGTTTCCCTGATCAGGAGAACCTTCCCCTCATTTCCAAGCGTCATTGACCTTCTTCCCCTCCCCTTCCATCTGCTCATGCCCATCCAACTGCTGCTGCTACCGCCTGTCCCCAGGTGTGACACGGCCCTGTGCAGGTCCTGATGCTGACAGCCCCCAAGCCCCTCAGCCCGGCTGCTGTGCCACCTCATGGGTGGCTGCACTCCCTTGTCGTGGCCGTGGGAGATGGGGAACAGCAGAGGTCACTCAGGCTCTTACCTACTGACCCTGAGAGTTCACCTGCAAGAATCCTTTTATCATGCTCAGGAAATCATGTTGTGTGTGACCAGATGACATGAGGGACTGGATGGGATCGTTCTGTCTCAGGAAGAATCTCATTTGACGTGAAAACATTGTGGCCTCAAATTTTGCCTCCTGACCTCTGAATAATTCTTGTCTCACAGTGATATTTTATTCTTTCCCTGACTCTCCCTTTTGGTGACCTCTTTAAAATCATTGCTCACCTGTGCCATACAAATCTACTGCTGTTGACCTTCTTTCTCAAGACAATATCCCCAGTCTCTTCATAATTTTGCTGCTTGTCTCTGAATTCTCTCCAATTTGTCCAAACAAACGGCACTGGGGAGCTGCTTGGGAGTAGGAGGTATTGGCCCAGGTTGCGGAGGGATTGTTCACACGAGAAGCTCTGGTAATATCTCAGGCTTTTACATCATGAAAACAGATTTAATTTGTTTTTTTCCATTAGATCCATTATCAACAGAGCTGACACAATTTTTTGTGTTTGAAAGGCAATGTTAATCTGGACTTCCTAAAGCAGGGAATTTATTTTAACAGAATTTTTCACAGCACTGAAATATCACTCCTACTGCTATTACTGACAATAATAATATCATCACTTAATTGTTAATGTGCCTTTCATCTTCAGCAATATCAAACTGTTTTACAAACTCCTCCACCCTGGGAAGTTTTGGAGCCGCTCCCACTCCCACCCCAGGTTCTGGGGCACAGAGTGAGAGCTGAGCAGCTTTCCAATGAACATGGCATGGGAGTCCCAGTGAGCAGAGTGGCAGCTCAGCTTTGCTGGGCGCTTTGGATCAGGGCAGAGGAGCAGCCTCAGAGCCCTGCTGACATTGCCCTGTGCCCCTCTGAGCTGGCAGCTCCAAGAGGGGCTCTCATCAGGTGGGACAGGGCTCGGAGCAGGCTGCTCTGTGGAAGGTGTCCCTGCCCATGGCAGGGCAGTTGGAGAAGGATGATATTTAACCCAAACTGTTCTGGGATTCTGTGATTCCACACTGTGCCACAGGGCTGTGGCTGATGGTGTGGCTCACCCTCTCCTGTGCCACGTCCCCCTCACCTCCTGTTGCCTGCAGGAGCAGTGGGAGCCACTGGGCAGCTCCTTGACCTGACTGGACCCCAGCTCTGATTTGGCTGAGGAATTTATTCTGGCTCCAGCCTTCCTTCTGGGCTCTCCTTTCCCAACTCAGTGCAGCCAAATCCCTTTGTTTCAGTGGTGCTTAGGCTGGACATTGGTGGTTTTCCAAACATCTATTAAAATAGAACCAAGGCCTTTCTTTTCCAGAAAACTTGCATTTTGCTCAGTGACTGGAATGATGATGTCAGACTGGAGTATTTTGGATTTCCAAATTCCCTGCCACAAAGTAGGAATCAGCTAATCAGAGGGACAGACAGGCTAATTACAGCAGAGAGAGCACTTCTATTTATTCCCGAGGATCTTGTTAATCAGCAATAATGGAAAAGGAAATAGCAAAAAATTACATGGTTAGTTAAGTGAGTTTTGGGTAAAATATATATTCTTAAATTAACCTAAGTGTCTTTGAATAATGAGAATGTAATTTAATTTAATCCATTAACAATATGAAACTCGAATCCTACTTCCCATTGTATTTTCAAGAGTGGAGTTAAGGATATGTGTAGTGGTGAGTGGGTCGTGGTGTTATTGGAGCCCCGGTTGCTCTAAGGTGGGGTTATACCCACCCAAATATTTCCTTTTGGGAGTGTTAGAGTATTTTTAAATGTTGCAGTTGAAAAAGGACAGGGAAGAAGTGCTGGGCAGTTTCCAGCGAAGCCAAATGCAGCTGGTCATGGTCTGATGCAGGAGCTGAGTGAGGTCTGTTGGGATGGCAGTGGGAGCAGAGCCTGTCCAGCACAAGGAGGTGTGTGGGGCTGCTGGTTCCGTTCTGTGCTGTTGTCCCACCTCCCCTCCCCAACCACAGCAAGCTCTGGGGAAAATATTTCTTCAAATATTCATGATTTCATCTTTTCCCCCTCACTTCTGAGGATGTGATGCTATTTGGAATAACATCTTTTATGAGGACAAGCTTTACAATGCAGTAGAGGAAGCAGAAGAAAGGGGAATGATGCTTCCAGAAAGACAAACATGAGCTCTTAGTTATTTCCCTCAGGTTGGACTTTGAAATAACCTCCCCATGCTCTGTGAATATGCATGGCTAAATGTCCCCATGAAGACAGTCCTGCTCACTGCCCAGGAACCAGAATGACACCTCACTGGCACTGAAGTCCTGGCATCTGTAGCCCTTCGTTTTGGAGGGGGCAGTGAACTGAGCTCCCAGAGCTGATCCCAGGGGCTGTGGGGCTGGAGGAGCTGTGGGGTAGTGATCACTGACAGGCCACGTGTTCCCTCTCGGTGACTGGGATGGTTTGTGCTGAGAGGAGGAGGAGGAGGAGGAGGAGGAGGCAGAATCTCTGCCTGCAAGAGGGGAGGGCCCCTGCCCTGGGCTGTGGCAGCAGCACAGATCCTGCCAGGGTGGGACAAGGCACTGGCACCAAAGCCCTGGTGCTTGGACACCCCACCAATGCCCCCCTGTCCCTGTCCCATTGTCCAACCCCTCCTGGAGCTCTGGCAGCCTCGGGGCAGTGCCCACTGCCCTGGGCAGCCTGGGCAGTGCCCACCACCCTCGGGGGAAGAGCCACGGTGGTCCTGTGGGTGCAGTGAAGCTGCAGGGACAGGTGGAGATGCTCAGAGAGGCACCTCCTGGAGGGCACGTGCCTCCCTGCCCACCCTTGGGAGCTTCTCCTGCTTCATGGCACAGAGCCAGCCTGCACCTTCTTGGTATTGGAACCCCACAGCTGAGTTCAAGCAGCACAAAACTGGAGTTCCAATGGGCTTAGCTGGCTCTCATCCTCCTTTCCTGATATCCAACTCATTTATTATTCAGGAAACCAGATTTGCTAGTTTCTATTTTTTTTTTAATTCCTTTATCTTTTTTAATTTCCATTGTAACCAACCAAACCAGCCTCAGCTTGAAGATGTGCAATCTGTTACACTAAAACTGTTATTCTTTAAAAAGGCTGACAGCTTTTGGAGGGTTGTTGACATTTCTTGTGTCAGCAATAATATACAGCACCAACATTCAGAAACCCTGCAAAGGGGTTCCCTGTGATTTTCCTCACTGGCTCTGATATATTTGTACCTGGGCATCGTTCTCATTAAAAGTCCCTGTAATCATTCCTGTAGATCTGGGCTGTAATGTTTTGTTTCACTCAGAAATGCTTTGTCTAAGATAGAACCAAACTTATGAAACTTAAAGTCCATATCTAATATAAAATTTTCCTTTTGACATATTTTATCTCCACGCCACCATGGAAAGTATTGAAAGATCCACTTCTAGTGGAATATTAATGAAGTAAATTATCTTAGAAAATTCCCTACTGTGTTCAGACTACAGGAGCTAACAGACCTCATTAGATGCCTGTTGATTAGAAATGTTCAAGTGGCTTTTCTTTCTTTGAATTGTAATTGAAATTAATTTGATAGGCTTAACCCCCGTCCCCGTATCTGCCGTGAGTGAGTCCTGAGTGCTGGGTGAGAGCTGCCTTCCCTGCCTGAGCTTTGAGGGTCGGCACTGCCCCTGGGTGTGTGAAGGCAGAGCTCTGCCCGTCCAGAGGGTGGGACAGCCCGTCCCAACACGGGATGGTGCACGAAGGATGCAGGAGAGGAGCTCCCTCTGGGGATCCCGGCCAAGCACGGGCAGAGAACCCTCAGAACTCAGAGAACTCCCCAGAAAACCCGGGACCCCCAGTGCAAGCGAGACATTGAGCTGTTCCCATCCCCAGATGTGCAGCGTGCAGCAGCTGGAACCCCTGGAATCCCAGGCACACCAGGGGCTGGGGGGTTGGAAGCAGGATTCCATCCCTGGTCCCTGCAGGATTAACAGGCAAGGCAAGGGATAACATTTGTAATAGATTTTATCTTTCTGAGAGCAGAATCAAGGCAGATTAAACACTGTATTCCTTACAGTTATTTTTGTTCTCAGGATGTGTATTTGGGTCAGAAAGAGCCTTAATGCTGTAATGGGAATGCATTATGAGACAGAGAAAGCTTTTGTTGTCCCTGGTAAAGTGAGACAGTGAGTCACCTCACCCTGCTCCCCGGCAGGAAAATGACACTGAATTCCATCACTGCTTAAAACCAGGCGGGGGCAGGAATTCCATGCTTTGTAGGTTAGAAACTGTGCCACCTTGTCTCCTCAGACAGCCCCCCAGGCCCCCCAGCCCGGGACTCAGCCCCTTGCAGGGGTGCAGCCCCTGCAGCTGTTTGATGTGGTGGTGGGGACACTGTGAAGTGTGTTGTCCTTTGGGCCTCCAAAGTGTCTTGGATCTTTTTTATTTCCCATCTACAGCAGTCCAGGTTCCCAGGAAAATTCCCTGTGTGTGTGGGGAAGGAGGGAAGGGCCCAAGAGCAGATGTGCCCGGCAGTGACGTGGAAGATGCTGTCTGAAGTTGGGTCACAGAGAGGAGCTGCTGGGCTGGAGGCTGGATTCATTACCGAGCTCTCATTTCATCCCTGCTCCGTGTTTTCTCTCGTGGGAGCTCCCAGGTGACGTCAGGAAACCCCACGGGTTCTGTGCTCCAGAAACTTCCCTCGCCATGGGGGCAGTGACTGGCACAGCCCTGGTTCTGTTCCCTCTGTGGATGGTGGGTGATGCCAAGCAGTTGTTACTTTTTCTCCAGGCTTTCTCTGGAATTAGGGACCCCAAAGCCGAAGCCCTGTGTGAGGGCATCCACATAATGTGCTGACATTAGGCACAGGGCAGTTTCCCCGGTGCTCCCCATCCTGCCCAGCTCCAGGGGACTCTGCAGACAGGCAGAGGGAACAGGTGGCTGCATCCTAAGGGTGTTAGAGGCAGCAAAACTGCAGGAACTCGAGGGGCAGATGCTGTTCTCCCTCCAGGGTCCCTGCAGGGATGAGCTTGGTGGGGTTGGAAGCTCTGCAAATATCATGTTCCAGACCTGGAGACATCCACTCCTGGCATCTTCAGATGATGCCAGGGTTTGTTTGCTGCCTTGTTTCCCATCCCATGTTTTCAAACCAAAATCCTGACCCCATAAGTGCAGCCTTGGCCAGTGGCCACAGCAGGTGCCCACCTGATCCCATGTTGTCCTGGAGAACTGTGCACAGAAGAAAAACAACAGGTTTTCCTCAAGTGAAATGGAACAGTAGGGTTGGTCTCTCCTAATGAG
The DNA here is from genome assembly GCA_013399695.1 of Formicarius rufipectus. Classification (NCBI taxonomy): domain Eukaryota; kingdom Metazoa; phylum Chordata; class Aves; order Passeriformes; family Formicariidae; genus Formicarius; species Formicarius rufipectus. Next base: position 179,689 of record VXAU01006171.1, read on the forward strand.
ATGCTTTTGAAGGCTCAGATGGTTGACTCATGCTCAGTGATTAATTGCTCTTTCCCCTCCCCTCTTTCTTCCCTGCACTCCTGGCATGGACCAAATGTCTCAATGAAATAATTGTCCTGATTTAGACATAAGGAAGTTCTCATCTGTCTGAGGCCCTAGTTGGGCACCAGGATTCCTGGGAAGAGATGAAAATTCCTGCAGCCAGAGTATAAAAAGCCCTGCTTTGAGACCGAGGAGTCCCTGCGAGCTTCGGTGTGCTGCTTTCCCCCGTGGCACCGGTCCTGGGCCAGCTCCAGCTGTCTGCTCTGCTGCAATTCTGGGGTCAAACAATCCCCCAGCTGGGCAATGCAACAGCTCCCTCGTGGCTCCACAGCTGGCAGTGCTGATGTGCAGGACCGGCCCTTCCCAGCTCTGTGGTGCTCAGCAGGGACGCAGCACTCTCTGGGGAGCCACACTGTGAGGAGCTGGGCTGGAGCAGTTCCTGGGCAGAAGACACTCATGGGTCTCCTGGCTCAGAAATGGCCCCACTTGCTGTTTCTGAGGCCGGAATCCCTTGGTTTCCAGGTGATTGCTCTGAGAAGGGGTTGTGGAGGGAGCTGCTCCTCACCCTCCTCCACGACAGTGTTTATTGATCCTCCACAGTCGCAGCTGTCGCCGTTCAAACCCACAGCATTTATTACTCTGCCATGGAAAGATTTCCTGCCACTTCTCACCATTGTCAACTTGGTGTCGTGAACAGTAATATCCCCTGTAATGGGAAGGGATGGGAGAACTCTGCAGGCTCCCCGGGGCAGCTCTGTCCCTGTTGGGGTGGGGAAGGTGTGCCAGCCAGGCACACGGGACATCCCTGCGCTGCCAGGGGAGAACCCAGGCTGTGCTCAAAGCCTGGCTGCTCTTGCCACATCCGAGGTGTGTGTTGGGTGTTGTGGGTGATGGTTGTTGCACCGTGACTTCCCAGGCTCCAGCCCTGCCACGGCACCCTCAATGTTCACAGCTTTCTGCCTGCTCAGCTTTTCCATCTCGGTGAGAACTCTGTCTCTAACCCAGCCCACACAGCAGAGGCTCTCAGGATAAAAAAAATTCTCAAAACAAACACGAAAAGGGAATTTCTATCTCTCCATTGCTGTAATTTGCAGGCAAAAAAAAAAAGAAGAAAAATAACAAACAGTCCAGGAATTGTGGATGGATGTTATTTAGGCCAAATTGAGTCACCCAGCTTGTGCACTTGTTTCTGCACCACATATGCAATCAAAAATCCATGCATAATTAATCAAACACACATGAAAATCTGCAGGACAATGGAGAGTTCTGGAAAATGCCTCCCCAGGGCTGTCAGAGTGGATCTGCAGGGCCAGGATAAGGCTCTGCCATAGCCTGGGCTCGTCTGGCTGGGGCACCAGTGGGAGCTGTGCCAGCACAGCCAGAGCCCTGCACGGGCACTCACTGCAGCACCCAGCCCTGCCCGGTGCCATCCTCAGCTGTCTGCCAGGGAGCCTCTGGCAAAGGGACATAGGAAAGGTGGGGGAAAACCTGTCCCTCCTGAAGTAATTCCAGATGAGGCACCAAAGTGTGAGTTCAGAGTTACATGGGTTTAATATCCTGTGCCTCTGCCTCAGGTGGAGGACAAAGCCCACGTTTGTTGCTCTCATGTCCAACATGCAGAAGGATTTCTTACCTGGGCTTCAGGACAAGATCCTCTCTCCCAGGATCACCAACAGTTCAGCACCACCATGTAATGGCAACATGAAGCTGCTCCTGTAGCCTGTAGGACACAGTGACAACAGACATTATTCACAGTGGACATTATCAGCCACAGCCCCAAGAGCACTTTATTAAATTGCCTCCAAGACTTGGGAGTGGTGTTAATTATTTATGTGCCTTAATTTTCAGTATGTGTCTGTCTGTTGCCTGCAGCACCAAAAACCTGCAACTGTGTCCAGAGACAGAAACACAGGAAACCATGAGCAGTATTTGTGTGAGGGCAATCACTGCCATGGAAGGAGCTGTGACTCACAACAGTTTGTAATGCCAAGAACACCAAAATGAATATTTAAACAACACCAGTGATTTCTCCTGGCTGTACAAGACCCCACATTCCCACGAGGTTTTGTGTCTGCTAGTCAAGTGTTATCACACATCCCAGTTGATGCCATTAGTTTGGTTCAGTGCTGGCATGGCTGCAGAGCTGCAGCATGTGCTGGGTGAGTGTCCATCCATCCCTCCCTCCATCCATCCCCCATCCATCCATCCATCCATCCATCCATCCATCCATCCATCCATCCATCCCTAATCCATCCATCCATCCATCTGCTCAGCTTGAGCTGTGCCCATGGAATGGGTCTCCCCGGGGGTGGGGCAGGGTCTGGGGGCTGGGCTGTGTCAGCAGCTGCAGTGGGTGGGGGTGTCTGAGCCCTGGGCAGTGTCACACTGAGTGCAGGAGGGGAAAGGGTTGGTGGGGCTGTGCTGGTTGTTAATCCAGCCATGCCTCCTGTTAATGGGCATCCCTTCTCCTTGGCACTGGCACAGCCAGGCATCCCTTCCAGGTGGTCCCTGGGCAGCTCCTTCGCTGTTGTTGTTGTAGCTAAAATAGAAATAAACCAGCCTACTCTCCCTGGGCCTTGGCTGGCCAGGTGTGATGTGGGGTCAGGGCTGTTGGAGCAGCACTTTCATACAGGCTCTGGCAGAGTGACAGAAGTGATTTCCTGTTTTCATTTATTTAATAAATAACCCCAGCAATGGAAACATTTGCCTGACTCGGTCTACCAGCATGAATTAAAACATTCAATTACACCAGTAGGGGAAGTTTAAATATTTACTTATTCTTGAGGGGATTATAAATGAACCCTAAGGACCTCCATAAACCTTTGCCAAGACATTGACAAAACCCTTGAATCCAGACCTTAATTAATCCAAGAAAAACAGCACAGAGGCCCCAGGAGACACCAGGCGGGAGAGCCCCAAGGGCTGTGCAGGAACAGGCACACCCAGCTGGAATAATTCAGATTTAGTGGAAGTGTGTTGTGGGGAAGATTAAAACCCACTGTTCTTGACGTGTTTCATGATGGTCCCTGAAGAAAGAGCCTCAGCTGTTGCCATGGGCTCTTGGATGTTTCAGGATGGGGACGGGAAGCCCTTCCCCTTGGGATGAGGTGTGACTGCTCCAGCACCAGCCAGTGCTGCAGGAACTCCCAGCTGGGAAGGTGCTCCTGAACAGATTCATGATCCCAGTGACATTGCCTTTTCCTTTCCCAAAGCAAAAATAGGAATTGAAACTTGCTTATCCAGTATATTCACTGTCATTCCCTAGGGAATTAAAGCAGTGCTGTCAGGGTGTAATAAATTAATGGGAGGGAGTCTTGATGAGCAAACAGCCGTGGGGAGGGTGCAGCTCCAGGTGAGGAGAGGTGGAAGGGGCTTTGCATTTTGACCAGGCCTCTGAAAGGGCTCATTTTTCATGGCTGGAAGAGCGTTGTCAAAATTATCTTCTTGCTGTGATTTCCCTTCCTGGTGATTCCTCCCAAACAGGGACATTTCTCCAAGGCATGAAAAGGGGTCCTTTGCTGAGACCCCTCCAGAGCAATCCAGGGGGCTCCTACCCTCCCAGCCTCACGTGCTCTGCTGTTCACGTGGTAACTGATGACTTATCTCAGGAGAAAAGCAAAATTCTGCACGAGAAAGGCTATCCCACTTGGCCCTCATTTTTCTTTGGATTCAAGCTGAAATCCTGCTTTGATTTGGATTTATTTTCTTGAATTATATTAATATACAGCAAGGTTGTTGGACTGTCCCCTGCCCTCTAGAGATTATCCTGTTCTCCAGACACCGCTGGGCTCCTGAAAGGATGCACCAATCTCCTCAGGGCAGGTGAACCTCTAATGAAAGGGCTGCAAATTGGGCCAGTCCTGGAGGGAAGCAATTCCAGGGATAAAAGCAGGTGTGGTAACTGCACTTCAATAACCCAATTTTCCCAGGCTTTGCTCGCTGTGCAGCCACTCATGTGCACAAGAAAAGCCACCTGTGCATCCCGTTCACAGGAAAGGGCTCTTTAGCCTGAGCTGAAGCTGCAAGTGAAAGAAAGTGGTCAGGTCAGTGGAGCTGGGGATAAGTAGGAGGATATAGGACATCCTGTGGATTTATGTGGGCTTTCACAGAGTCACAGGATGGTGAGGGCTGGAAGGGACCTGTGGAGGTCATCCAGTCCAACCCTCTGCCCAGGCAGGGTCACCTGGAGCAGGTGGCACAGGAACGTGTCCAGGTGTGTTTGGGATGGCTCCAGAGGGGGAGACTCCACGGCCTCCCTGGGCAGCTGTTCCAGGCTCTGCCACCTCCATGGAAAGGAGTTCTTCCTCATGTTGAGGTGGAACTTGACGTGCCTTAGTTTATGAGCATTGCTCCTCATCCTGTCTCTGCTGAACAGAGTCTGGCACCGTCCTCTGACACCCCTCGGAGACACTTGTGTGCATTGATGAGATCCCTTCTCAGTTTTCTCTTTTGCTCAGTTTTCTCTTCTCTAGACTGAACTGAGGACCTTTGCTGAGGACCTGACCAGGGCTGAAACTAGATGGTCTTTAAGGTCCCTTCCAACCCAGACCATTCTTGGGTTCTATGATTCTATGAATGAAAATGACTGTGGAGTCCTCTTGCTGCTGGAAGGAGCCTGCAGCTGCTCTGGCAGAGGGAACAAGTGTCTGCGTTGGCCTGAGCCAGTATTTCCCCTTCTGTCTCTCCTGATTCACCCTCCTCCTCCCCTCCCTGCCAAGGCCAGTGCTAGCCAGAAGCTGGGTGGTGAGGAGGGGCTGCAAACCTGACGCTGAGACCTTATTTCCAGCAAGGATCTGCATCCACAGAGATGGTCCCAGGGCAGATCCAAAATCTGCCCAACCTGGCCCTGCAGTGTGATTTTGTTGTTCAGTCCTGCAAAGGCAGCTCCCCCCAGCCCTGCCCGTGTCCCAGGGCTCAGCTGGGGCTCACTGCACTCGAGGGACAGGGTTGTTGTTGGCAGAGCAAAGACATTTATTCATTGAGCAATTTCTTCTGACCTTGATGGAGACCATCGCTAATAATCAAATAAATAGATTAGGATCAAAATTTTTCAAGGCCAGGCTTAGAAATTAATTGCATTTATCTGATTGGGGCAGTTGTGCCATGGCAGTGGTTTGAATTTTTGCCATGTTTTCATTCCAAATGCACAGGTACATACATCACACCAGGGACAACGCTACACCTAATTTACTTCAGCAAATGAGACTAATTAAAAATAACTCACTAAGAATGATACCGAATCTTCAATTACTTGGGGAAGATGAGAAGCAGGACAGTCTGTAATTGACTTGTTCATCTTCTTGTCCTCTAAAACAAACCTCATCCAGGGTAACTCCCAAGCTGGTGGCCATTTGACTACTAGTTCTACTCTCTGACCACTATGAATCACAGGTTATGGTTTTAGTTTTCAGGTTGGATGAAGGTTATTATCTGTTTCTGTGGGAGAGTGGGAAAATAGGGCATTTTTTTCCCATCAGAACTGCTGTTTTCTTCCAGCTCTGCTGTACATGAAGTGTTCTGACACCTCCTGCTGACACCACATGCCTGGCTTTGGATGGGTTATTATGATAAAGAAAAACCAGGTAATAGAAATGAAACACTGTACTTTCACTTCAGAGCTGGGAATTGTGAATGCTCTGCACATCACATCTGTTTTGCATGATTTGTAGGTAATCCCATATTTCAATAAACAGCAAAAATAAAATGCCATGAAATGATCAAAAGTGCCTTTGCAGATACCTGCCTCAGAAATAAAGAGAATCGACTTGTTAGAGTTGGAGAAGATCCTTAAGATCGAGTCCAGCCTTAAACCTGGCACTGCCACTAAACCATGTCCCTGAGTGCCACATCTTTAAATGCCCATGGAAATAAGATGCTACCAAACACACTGTGGTCATTTCCACCAGTGAAATGAGCAGCTCTGGTGCCACTGATCACAGGGTTTTACTGGGAATGCACACTCTGCTTAAGGCCATCTCACACGTGCTCCTCAGCCACAGCTGAACTGCTCCGGATGAATCCTGAGCAGTGGCTGCTGAGCAAACCAAGGCATGCTCTGCCTCAGAGAGGGGGCTCCAGTGGGGCTTTTGAGGAGCATCAGCAAAGGTGCCAAAGTCACATCAGTGCTGTCCAGGTTTCCAGAAAGGCAAGTGATGTTCAGCCCGGGTGTCAGGGCAGTGAAGGGTCTCCTCTCTGCGCCAGCTCTCTGTGCTTTATCAGCCCAAAGGTGCTGCTGGCTGAGCTTTGCCCAGGGCTGCTGAAGTTGCCCTGTCAGGCTCCCCTCTAGGGGAGGGTATTGCTGAATGTCTGCCTCGGTTGAGGGGAAGATTTTTCTCTAATTGAAGACTATTTGAAGAACATCCACTGGAAAACTGCTGCCCAGGTCTGGTTGTGAGAGGTGCCATCCCTGGAATGGTGTGTGCCCACCTGGTTGGCATCTCTGCTCTTTTATTCCATCATTTTTCTTTTATCCTTCCCCTGCCCTGGGACATGTGAGGAAGTTTAATTGCTGAGAGGGTCTTTGAAGTCCCTGTGTGGAAGGCACTGCAGACACGTGGTGGTCTGTGGCTGCTGGTTTGGATGAGCATATTTACATCTTCCTTTTCTGTCCCTAAATTGATGTCCCTCTGTTCACTTCTGAGACAGTATTTCAAACTATGCATAAAAATGAAAAGATTGCTTTCATATTTAATGTGCAATAAGATCATGTAATTAGAATTGAGCCTTCATCATGATACATGAACACTGTCAGTGCAATCACTGTGGAGGGCTCTCTTCTCCCAGAGCAGCCAATGTGTTCTTAAGGCCACTGTATGTATTTGCTTCCTTTGATCAATAATTTAGGATAATCATTTTGTTCTGTAAAATTTCCAAAGTCCATAGATATTGCAAAAAATGCAGACTAGCCAATCCCAGAATGGATTTGTAAAAGCTTTTCATGAAAGGTTTAGGCTTTTTTTTTTTTTTTTTTAACTCTGAGGAGGGGAAAGAAGCAGGTTGAGATATGTGAATAAATCTGTTTGTTTGGGGACTTTGATTCTTGAAGATTTATTTTCCTAATAGTCTGGAATAGCACTTAGACTGTTTCCAGCTCCTCAGAGCTTATAGAAAAGCTATTTTTCTGCTTTATTTTAGCCTCTAGCCTTCCATTCTCAGTGAGGAGAAGAGCAGAGGGGCTTGCACGTCACGTCCCCTGCCCGATGCTGCGGAGGAGGTGGAACCCCTGCGAGGCTGCAGTGGGAGCTCTGCCTGGTGCCTCCGTTCCTGGGTGGGCACACCAAGAGCTGCTGGGTTGGAAAGGGCTGCCAGCACCAATCCCCCACCTTGTGAGGCACCAGGGGCAGAGGAGAATATTTATCTTAAGTCATTCTTTGGTGTCTGAGGACAGGCATGTGTGGAAAACAGCTGAGGTGGGGGGGAGTAGAGTCTTCTGTTTGGAGCAGTGGAGATCTGTAAAAGGAAAAACTAGGTGGAAGGAGGAAAAAGATCCACTAATAGTGGGAATTTCTGTGCTCAACATCAGGCGGAGGTGAACAAGAGGAGGAAGAGAACAATTTTGCAGGTTTTTTTGGGGGTTTTTTTGAGGAGGGGAGGCTGATTTATGGGCAGCATTGACTGAGGTCAGAGAAAACAGATGGAGAGCTGTATCGCGCTCTGAGAAGCCTCTGCAGCAGAAACAGACTGAGGCTCTGCTTTAGTTATGGATTTGTTTATTTTAGAAAGGAAGAAAAAATATCATTAAGCAGCAGTGGGGAGAACATTCACACGCTGTATCTATTTATCCATCTCTGCAAATAATGAGGCGTAGGACTAGAATAGGTGGGGAGTGAAACCTGACTTGAGTCTAATATTTGGGGACTTTCAGATTTTACTTCCAAGGAGAAGCATTTAGAAGGGCTCAGGCAGTGTGAGCTGACGTGTTGCTCCCTCAGGAAATGGAATGCAAAATCATATTTATTTTCGCTGGGAGGAAATCCGAGCGTTTCTCTGTGCAAACATCTCCATCTCCAGAGGGAGGAGGTTCCAGGGCACGTTATAACCTCCATGTGCAGGAGATGGAGGCCACACAACCTCTGGCTGTGGGGTCACTTTGAGAAGCAGTGCCAAGGGCATTTCTTGACTCCCTCTGGACTGTCAAGGGGGGTTCTCCTCGATGCTGTGGTCCTGGAGGCTCGGAGGAGTTGGCCACTTGGTGGATGGTGGGGAGGAAGGGCTGTGGGATGGGGGTCTCCAGCCCCAGTGCCTTCCATGCACCCCCCCTGGGGTGAAGCTGGTGCTCCCTGGCAGGTTCTGAGGGGTGTGTTGGGACTGTGTGACAGGGGGAAGTGCTGCTGCAGGGTGCGAGGTGCTCTGATGTTATGGAAGATGTGAGAGTGGCTTTCAGCAGGGAAGACAGACCTGCCCTGGTCCCTAAAGGGTTGTCCATACCTGCCCACCCTTGCTGCTCCTTCTGATCCAAATTTCCATCTGAACTGGGTTTGTGTGGTCAGATTTTGGCACTGGGGTGGGTTCTGTACGAAACTGCTGGAAGCTTCCCCGGGGTCTGATGAGGCCACAATGGACCTGCCATGGCCAAGTTCAAGCCTGTCAGTGACAGTGGCAGCCATCAGTTAAGATACCTCTTACACTTAGGGAAATACCCTAATTGTCAGGACTTTTGTGGTTGTCTGACCAATGAAGGGCAGCCAACAGCTGAGAGGATGCTGTTGGGGGGGTGATGAACATCTCACCAGCCTCCTGCTGCACAGGGACTCTGCAACATGCTGGAAGGAACTCCTGATATGAGCAACTGCTCATGTCCAGGGCTTTCCATTCTGCACTTGCACTGCCCACCAGCTCCCTGTATGTGACAAAAACACTGTGAGAGACCAGTTTGTCACCTGGATGTGAGTCAGCCCCTCATTGCCCAGCTGGTTCTTCGTGGGATCACTGGGTGGGTGCACACGGCAGTGGGGATGCTGCTGTCTCTGTAACACTCTTACTAAAGCTGAGTGTCTCAAAGAAGCTAAGCAAAACAATGAAAAATTTATTCCCTGGGTAATTTAAAGCTTGGAAATATGTATGAGGTATTATAATTAAAATCAAGACGTTCGTGTGACAAAAAAATTGTATATTGCTTTGCTGTTGTAATTAAATCATGTTCTGATGCCACGTGTCATGTCTGGGATAAAAGTGGTTGCTAACAGGATATTTCCAGCTCTCTGAGGAGTAGGGCTATTTCATACTGAAATATTAGGAAAGCTCTATGTGAATTTCCTGGACAATGAGGGCTTGTTGGGCACAGGTGACATCCCTTTAGCTGTGTGCTGTCCTGGGATCTTCCATGCTCCTGAAATGACACAAACATAAACCTCTGAAAAGAGAAGATGAAAGGGGCCTTGAAAAAGTGGGAGAAGGGGACAGAGAAAAGCAAAGCCAGGGCAGTCAAACATTAGTACTTTGTATGCTTTGACCATGAAGAAATTCATATAATTGTGACTTTCTACAAGTACCACAGCCCAGAAAATCATCAATAATTAAGGACATCCCAGCCTCCATGTGTTAAAATTCCCTCCATGGTCAGAGCAAAGGAAAAGACTCCCAGTGGAGCAGGGCTGGTGTGCCAGGGCAGCTGAGCCTGTGCCCAGCCACGCTCCATGGTCAGTACCACCCATGGGCTGGCAGCTCTCCTGGAACACACACCACTCCCCTCCTTCAGCCTTGAAGCAGAAGCAAAGTCTAAAAGAGTTAACTGAATTGGTAAAGGTACCTTGCTCTGTTAGAAAATTGCTGGATGCTTGTTCTGCCTGATATCCAATGAATAACTTGTCCTGTTCTAGTTACTGTACCCAAACCAGAAGACTGCCAGGAGTGCTGCACGATAAACCCAGTGACATAAATCAGGGTAACATGGACATTCACGGTGAGAAAGAGGAGAAAACGACCCCTGAAGAGAGGCTGAAGGCCGGAAAGACCACCTAAAAACTGTGCCAAGAGAAGATCCTGGAAGGCTCCGCCCCAAGCTCCGCCCTAACCCCACCTCTTATGAATATGATAATTTGCCATCACAACTTAATGAATATGTATGTTAAGATGATGTAATCTTGAATGTCAACTGGATAAATTACCATGTTTCTTGCTGGAACTTTGAAGCAGTTTGTGCAGTGTGAGCTGCCTCGCTGCCCAGCGCTGCAATAAATACCTTTGCTGCTTAAAGAGCAAATTGGCTCTAAGCAGTTCATTTATTTCGTGCTTTTTGGCATCAGCCTTAGGGAGGTGTTTTCCCTCACCTGTGTTTTTGATTCTGGAACCCAGGAGGAAAAATAATTGGCTGCAGGGAGGAGTTGTGAGGGGAGGTGTGAGCCCTCCAACGTGACGTTGCCGTGATGCGCTGGGGCGGCTCAGGCACCGTGCGCGCTGTGTCAGTCGGAGGTGCCTGGCTGAGACACAGAGCACAGCTGGGCCGGGCTGCACACACTGCCCTGGGCAGGCAGCACAGCAAAGGGGCTGCTCAGAAAGGCCAGCCAAAGCTTTACCTGCCACAGTGCTGGGCTATAACCTTCCATTGCCTCTGGAACGCCTGGCAGCTTCTGCTGGGTGCAGTGCTGCCTTTTTGATGTTTGCTCCTTTGAAAGGTTTAGTTTGGTGCTAGAGTTGATAAAGATATTTTATTGTCTGTTTGCAGAGCCCTGTGCACAAGGAAGTTTTGCAGCTTTGACCTGGTCTTTAGCACTGAAAAAAACCCAGATAGGTACTATTTTAATATTTTATGTGTGTGTGTGCATGTGTGTTTACAGATAGATAAAGAGAGCCCTGTTTGGTCTCTATTTAAGAATGGACTTCAGGGATTCATGTAAACATTATTGGTTTTGAGTCCTTTCCTCTGCCATGTCTCTGGTTGCTACACAGAAATACAACGATGACAAAAAATGACTTGGCTTGTAAGTTGCAATAAGTAAACAATGTTGTATTGATCTAAGCATTCAGAGCAGGCTGAGCAACCAATATGTTCATTAATGTTCTTCCAGGCTCCTTCCAAATAACACTGTTAAATATGAAATGTGCTGGGTCAGCCCTTAAATTATGCTCATGGATATTAATAAAAGAGCCGAAGGTTTGTCTTTATGCAGGCAGAAAAGGAGCACCAGTTACTTGGCAAATGGGATGAAAAATATATTTTTATGGTGCACTTAAAATTAATTCCATTTTAAATTCCACAGCTGTGTGAGAAGGGAGAATTTTTAACCTCGGACCTCTCCACGCACAGATAGGCAGACTGTTTTTTCTTTGTCTGTTTTTTTTGTTTTTTCCTTTTGCCCTAAGAATCATGATGTCAGCTCTTGTTCCCTCTCCCTTTCCAGCAGATGAATGGCTTGCACTCTTGGAGCAGGAATGATGAGGTTTGAGGGGTTGAGGGACCAACCCAACGAGCTCATCAGCGTGTCAGCAGTGGCAGAGCCAAGGCTGAGCTGGGGCTGTGCTGCCTGTGCAGCTCCTCCACAGCCCCAGCAGGTGATGGATGGGGAGGAAGAGACCTGGAGCTGTCATGTCTCTGCAGAAAGGTAGCAGAACAAGATATTCCTCGTGCTAATTATTCAAACCAGAGCAGGAACATCAGGCCTTGCAGCTCTGTCAGTGTGTCTGTGGCACAGGGGATGCTGTGCAGTGACAGGGGGGTGCCTGTTGTGGGGCTGAGCTGTGCTGGGGCCAGGGGTGCTGCTGCTTCCCCTGCCTGTCACAGAGGAGGGTTGATGTGGGCAAAGGGAGTCCTTTTGTTACTTAGCACATAATAAATAGTGTCATTGCCTTGTCTGGGCAAGGATGGCAGAATTTCACCTGAAGCTGTAAACGAAACCTGTTGCAGTGTTTGAAAAGAGGCACCATTTGTGAAACACTGGATGTCCAGCATGAACGTCCTCCTCTCAAACCCTTGGTGAGAGAAAGCACCCAGGTCCCAGGCTCACCATTCTCAGAGGGCTTCACTCTGAGTTGTGGCTGAGGTTTGCTTTGGGATGACAGACCAGGTACCTCAAACCATGGCTGAGCTGACCCAGTGCTGATAGGTATGAAAAGGGAATCACGGAATCACAAAGTGGGTTGGAAGGGACCTTAAACCTCATCTCATTCCACCCTCTTCCATGGACAGAGGCACTTTCCACTAGCCCAGGTCGCCCCAAGCCCCATCCAACCTGACCTTGGACACTTTCAGGGACAGGGCAGCCACAGCTGCTCTGCCCAACCTGTGCCAGGGCCTCAGGACACTCGCAGGGAAGAATTTCTCCCAGTATCCCATCCAACCCTGCCCTCTGGCAGTGGGAAGCCATTCCCCTTGTCCTCTCCCTCCAGGCCCCTGTCTGAAGTCCCTCTCCTGAAGCCCCTCTAGGCAGTGGATCTTGTACAAAATGAAACTTTATAAAAAGAGCCTGGAAAAAAGAATATATCTGTAATATTGCCCAAACTTATGTTACATCCCCCAGTGTTCATTAACAAGAGATGCAAGCCCAGGACACTTCTGGTGGAAGTTAAGTATCTTGTGCTGATGCTGCTCAGTTAATGGGCTCTGTGGGGCTTTGTGAGGCTCTCTGGCAGAGGAAGAGCTGTCTGGCAGAGACAGGAATCTACCTGGAAATGAGCAGAGAAATGACACTCAGAGCAGATCGATATTGAAGCAAGAAGCTTTCAGAACTCTTACCAGAGTATTAAGATTTGTGCAGAGGCAGCAAAGAGAGGGTTAGAAATAGAGAACGATTGTGCCTGGTGGGGCTGTCAGAGGGATGAGAAAGCTTTCACCTGACAGAGGCTGCCCAGGGAGACAGGAGGGGTCTGAGTGATGGGCAATGCCTGGACATCTGCTCTGGCTCTGCTGGGGCCACTGAGCTCCATGGGGGACCACTGGAGGGGCAGCCAAGGCTCCCTGCCCCAGCCATGGGCACAAGGCAGAGCTGAGCTGCTGCTCTCCACAGGATCCCAAAGCTACAGGTGTGCCAGCTTTGCATTTTATTTCGGGCTCTACATTAAGTAAAACTGAGCCAAACTTGGGAATGTGGCTAGGAAGCATTAACCAAGTGGGGTGGGATCATCCTGAATTTTGGTTTATCAGGAGGTAGTAAAGGCAGGAGATGTGAACTCAGAGTGAGGACAGAGCCAGAGCATCCTGACCTCTAGGAGGTGATAAGGTTCAAACATTCACCCTTTCACTCAGGTCTCCATTTCCCTCATCCTTCCTTTTAGCAGTGCTCTCAACCTTTGTGTTGAGAGGCTGGAGTTCTGCTGGAATTCTGGTGTTTTGGGTCCAGTAAATACCAAATCAGATAACAAGGGGTGAGCACTAGTGTTTTTAACATTACGTGATAGCTCTGTCTGTATGAAAATTGCATTCTGAGTTCCACTAACACTGAAGGAATATTCTGGGTTTATTTTAACCCCTTACCACGAGAGCCTTGAGCACTGAGCAGACTGATGTGTCCTGCCCTGAGCTCTGAACATGGTGTGTTGTCCTCTGGGCAGTGCCCTGCCAATGCTGCCTCATCACTGTGATGTTCGAAGTTACTGGGCTGCATTTTTTAGCACAATTTTTGCTGTTGCACCACCTGAATGTGTGTGTGGAATCCACGGCTGAGCTGTGCTGCCACTGGAATTCCAAGGTTTCCGTGTAACCATCAAGTACTGCTTAAAATGGAGCATATTTTAGAATTTCTTACTTGCTTGTTAAAGAACTGTGACTGTTGGCCATGTCTCACCCAGCCTTGGTTTTGCTGGGCAGGAACACGGCAGGAACACGACAGCAGCTCTGGGACCCACGGACCTCACACCCTGAGCCCCCCAGGGTGACTCTGCTCCCACTGCCCTGGTGGCACCCGCACTGCCAGCCTGCAGGGCAGGGCGTTCTGCAGAGCTCAGGCACGGCCCCAGTGCCAGGCTGAGGAGGGAAAGCACGAGCTGAGGGATCAATACACTGTGAGGAACATCAATAGCTGTCGGGGAGGAGGCTCCGAGCACTTCAGAGCTGTCTGGGGGCATTACAGTTATCCACTGCTGAAGCTTTGGGGTGACCTTCAGTGTCTCGGCCTTCATTAAATATTAAAAGGTTAAAAGAATGCAGGCAGCAGTTCTGAGCTGGCTCCTGGTGAATCCCTGCTCCTACTGAAAGCAACAGGAGCCTCTGCTGGGGTTGTGCCTATTTCTTGTTCCACAAAGAATGGGAACCACTTTTGGGTGCCAAGCCCAGGGTGACTGTGTGGGTATGGGCACGGAGCCTGTGATGAGTGTGCCTGTGCCTTCTCCACCCTCCCATGCCCACCCCAGGTGAACCCTGCCCACCGCGGACTCCCCGTGGCTGGTGCTGCCCGTGTCCCACCTGTGCTGCCATGGTTGCAGTGCCTCAGGCTGCCACAGGCACAGATCCAGAGATCCAGAGGGATGCCCATGTGCTGTGCGCGGCGGGAAGGGCACTGAGCAGCCCTGCTCTCTGCAGAGCCTGGAGGAGGGGCACAAAGCAGGCAGTTATTAAACAATGCTCCACAGCTGATTATAATGACAGAAACTGCACTTGCAATCTTTAGGTGGATCTGATCATCTGTCATCCCCAGTTATTAAGTTGCTAAGAGAGATGAGAGTAAGAGTGCATTGAGCTCTTGCCATTTATAAGCCCAATTACCAAACCTTTTCTGCCCAAGCACAAAGCTTGTCAAGCCTAAGTGAGAATAAATACTGCAGGAAGGAGCAGGAGGTGGCCAGGGAGAGAAACACCAGCCCAGTGATGCAGCTGAGTTGGAGAGGCCAGGAGGGAGTCTGCATGTGCCTCACTCGAGGGGCTGATGGGCATCCAGGAGCATCCCCCTGGCTGGGGGCCCTGGTGCCCCTCGGCTGTGTGAGGATGTGCCATTCTCCCTCCTTTCTGTGAACTCACCACCTCCCAGGGTCTGCAGTGAACCGAGTTCAAAGCTTATCACCAGACTTTTGAAGGTATTTGGGCATCTCTGTGTTGCCCTACAGGAGGAAAAATAGTCCGTATTCAAAGCACCCAAGATACCTCTGATGTGCCCAGCTGAACACAGCAGCTGCCAGTCTTCATCTCACTTTTTCTTTTATTTTTCCCCACCTCAGTTTTCCTTTTATTTAAAAAAAATAAATTGAGTTTTGAGAGTAATATCTGGACATTAGTTGGGTGGTGCAGACAAGAAAAGATAGGAGAGCATGAAGTGAGTATCATTTTAGTTCATCATGATTTCATACAGTTGTTTGGGTTGGAAGGGGCCTTTCAGCTCATCTCCTTCCAGCCCCTGCCATGGGCAGGGACACCTTCCACTGCAGAGCACAACCCAGGGCCAGGCACGGGGGGCATTTCAGGGTGACAGTGCACCAGAGTGGGCACTGAGCTGCTTGGATGCATTAGGAAAACAGGCCAGGAAAAGCAGGGCTAATTATTCAGGAAAATGTGTTGTGTAATTAGACTTGGGTTGTTCTTCTCTCTTTTGTGAGCAGGGCTTGGGAAGAGGTGAGGACATTATAATGATAGATATTTATATCTGCTCATATTTGCCTCTGGGGATAAGACCACAACCAGATGCACTAGAAAAATAATTCCCAGTATTCTCTCTTCTTCACCTTCTTTCCCCTCCACCCCAAAAAAACCCAAACAAACAAGCCTCCAACAAAAAGCAGACATTCTTTTGGAAAAAAATGAATCTGAAGTGGTTTGTACCCCACAGAGGTAATTTTCTATCCCACATTTATGCAAGAAATACTCAGAGTAAAGCTAGTAAATGAAGTAGAACAGAGAAGTCTGATAGGATTATTTGTATCCTCATAAGAAGCCAAGCAAAGCAAAGTCATCAGCAGGAAAATGCCATGAGTGGGAGAGGTGGTGGCACAGGGAATACCCAGAACTTTGCTGCGGGTCCACAGCTGTGTCTGTGTGAGTGGTCCCAGCCCTTCTGTGTTTCCTCTTCCCCCACTGCCCCGTGAACAAGTTCCAAGTACCAAAAGCTGTCATCGCCCTTCCCCGAGGGGGTGCTGCCCTCTCTGCAGTGAGGAAGCACTTTGTCCCGCCGTGCTGCCACACACCGTGTCAGGACGGGGCTGCTGGGCTGACATCTGGGCTGACATCTGGGCTGACATCTGGGCTGGTGCACTCCTGACCATCTCGTCCCTGTCCCCTGCTCGGGGATGCCACAGTGCCCTCCCCGTGCCCTCCCCCAGCCCTGCTGCTGCTCCTGGCACCAAGGGACCCCGGGGAGTGGCACAGCCTGGGCTGGGTGGCTGCAGGGACCCCGAGCAGCCCCTGTGGGTGCCCAGGCTGCAGTGGAGCGGAGTTGGGCAGCTCTGGCTTCTGCTGGCCTGGCTGGAACAGTGGGAGCAGCAGCCCCCCCCAAACAGGGCTGTGAGAGCTCCCCACTGAAATCTAACACTTCTCTAGCATGTTGGTGATCATAAACGTATATCTGGAAGGGAAGCAGGAGGGGGAGGCACCTGTGGATCACAGCTACAGTGTCAGGGGAACACGGCCAGCTTGGACGGGGCTTGGAGAAACCTGGTCTAGTGGAAGGTGTCCCTGATCATGGCAGGGGGAGGAACAAGATGGTCTTCGAGGTGCCTTCAAACCCAAACCAGTCTGGGTTTCCGTGGACATTAGCACTGTTGCAGTGTCATTTCTAGAGGTGCTGGATGCCACCTTCCCATTGCTGTAGGAGGATGAGACTTGAGACCCAGGGATTTGAGCAGGCCCAGGGCACAGGGTAGGTCGAGTTGAAGATGTTTCCTTTGTGCTATGAATTATAAAATCTCCTTCTCTCTTATTTTAATTAGTGAGTTTCAGCCTGACAGTCACAGCGCTGCAGTCAGAGACAGAGCCACGCTCAGGCTGCTGAGAGCACCGAGTGAGTCACGGACGAGGCTGTAATTCGGTGACAGTCTTTGTGTCCCCTGCGTCTGAACACCGGGCAGGACTCAGCAGCTGCTGCTGGTGATGCTCTCCTTGTGGAGACGGTGTGAAAACAAGGTCTCACCTACATCTCCTAATTAAAAACCACACCGCACATTTCACACCGCGTTAGGGATGTTAATTGGGGTGTTCTGGCCAAAGTCCAGCTGGCCGGGGGAAGCCCAGCCTGTGTGACTGTTCCCTGGAAAGGGCTGCTCTGCTGCTTTTTGCTGAAGTGCTGTGGAGTTCCGAGCGTGGCTTTGTCACAAGAAGGGGCTGCTCCTGTCCCCTCTGCAGTGCGGGATGCACGATGAATCCGGCAGCACTCCTCTGGCGCTGCTTTTCCTGGGAAGCTGGCATCTCAGCCCTTAGAGCTGGAGAAAAAAGAAATTATTAACAGCATGGAAACCGTTTAAGTACTTCAGGTAATTGGGAAATATGTTGGTGCTTTCAAATAAGTTAAATTAAATGTGTCTTAAATACGTAGCAAAAGAAAAGCAAGTGCCAGGCGTGAAACGAGTTATGAATAAAACATTTTCCAACGTTACCTGGTAATTTAGGGAACTCCCCTCCGCACAGAGGCGGGATGCATTTCCACTGAACAAGCCTGCAGTGCCTTCCCCGGGTGTGGAACAGGGGTGGGCAGCCCTGAGCTGGTCTGGGGGGCTGTTACCTGTCCCTGGGGCAGATGGGCCGGGCGGTGGAGGATGTGCCGGTCCCAGAACACACGCACCAGGGGGGCGGCTTTGGCAGGCAGAGCTGGAGGGGACAGAGAGGGACAGGCAGGGCTGTCCTGGGGCACATCCTGCCCCCCCTGACCCCAGACAGCCCTGGAAATGTGCCGGTCCCTGCGCATTCGGGGATGGGGATGGGGGTGGGAACACCCCGGGCAGGGGCTGGCACCGCTGGAGCCCCCGCCTTCCAGAGAAGCTCTTGCGATGCATTCCACGTATTTCAATGTTATTATAAATATTTAAATGTGCAAAATGAAAGCATGTGTGGATTCCGGTTCATTCGGCGTCTTTGCAATCAAAATAATGAACCAAACGACCTCTGATAAATCAGACAGTGTCCCCCCGAGCTCCGCAGAGCAGGTTCAGCTGCGGAGCCCTTGGATGGTTCCCATCAGCTGCAGGGGCGAGCACGGCTCGGGCCCGAGGCGCAGAGTGCGTTGGGTTGCTGCAAAGGCAGCTCTTGGAGGAATAAAAATTAACCGAATACCCTTCTCCACCCCATCCCGGGCTTTTAAGGCATTTTTCAGGATTGCTGCTGGAGCTGCTGCTGCCAGAACCTCCCCGGCAGCCCGGAGGGAGTCCCGAGGAGGCGCTCGGAGTGCGGGGAGAGGATGCCAGGGTGGAGCGGGGGGTGCAGAGGGATGCCAGGGTGGAGTGAGGGGTGCAGAGGGATGCCAGGGTGGAGTGAGGGGTGGAGAGGGATGCCAGGAAGGAGCGGGGGGTGGAGAGGGATGCCAGGAAGGAGCGGGGGAATGCCCTGCTGTTCCATGGCCCCTCCCAACACAAAGTGGTAGGACACATCCCGAGGTTTTAGCCATTTCTTGGGCAGGATCTCCAACACCACCAGTTCCAGTGTGATCCCAGTTTGTGCTGCTGGAGCCTGGGTGTGTGTCCGTGCCCAGCCCTGGGCACGGGATGCTGCTCTGCCAGCCTCAGCTCTGCTCTCACAGGTGGGCTTTGCCTCTGATCACGGAGCTCAGGTCACTTCCAGCTCCTCCAGCTCAGCTCCCTCCCCCAACCCAACTCCTGCAATCCGGAACTTGGACCATTTAAAAACTACATCTATGGCCTCCCCAGCCTTAACTAATCCATAATGAATCTTAATTTCTTTATACTTAGGACCATAAAAGTGTGTTTTATCATGCCATGAAATATCTTTATAGGCCTCAGCAGCTGTTTCACAGCCCTTTTTGCTGTATTTTATGTCATTTCAGCAGCATCTGCACAGGATGGGCACTCTGAGGAGGCAGCACGGGGCTGCGTTCTCTGTCACTGGTAAAGACTGCTTAAATAAAAATTTGATTTCTCCTTGAATTGTGAAGGTATTACAGCAATTAAGATAAAAGCCTGATTAATTAGAGGATAAATGGAAACATTGGAGCACCAGTGTTTTTTAAGAGTAACTTAACACTGATTTTAAACCTTTCCCTTTTCTTGACTTGCTGCCATGTGTCTTCTCTGTTGCTCATTTAAACCACCTTCCCACTCCCAAATTTCTAGATTTATATGTAAATTCACTGTAGATCAATTAAAAGATAAACCCAACTTTTATGTGAGAATATAGAAGGAATAAACTCAATAAAATGCAATTCTCATATCCTGGTCTTTATATACAGGGATGAGAAAGCAATTAATCAGATTATTTTTTTTATCCCCCAATAGTAATTTTCCACTTTGTCGTCATTTCTTGGTCTATAATTTAGAGTTATAAATTATTTTATATCAAAAGAGATAAGTTCCATGTAGAGAATCTGTTCTGATCACAGACAGACTAACGAGTCATGCTGGGAAATACAACCCAGGGTTACCCTCATAGAAAAATTACTGTCATCAGCATGAGGATTTCTATCTGTATTTCATGCACCATTTGGGTGGATGAGTCGTGTTTAAAATACCTCGGCAGGGAGGTGAAGGTGTTTAACAGAAGGTAACAGTGGTCAGGGCTAATGCAGTAGCTAAACCAAACTACTGGGTCTGTGTGCTGTCATAAACCAACTGCTGATTCCAAATCTTATCAGTAACCAGCGGCAGGACAAGAGGAATCAACCTCAAGTTGCACCAGGGGAGGTTTAGAGCGGATATTAGGAACAATTTCTTCCTGGAAAGGGTTGTCCAGCCCCGGCACAGCTGCCCAGGGCAGGGGTGGGATCCCCATCCCTGGAGGATTGCAAAGCTGTGTGGACGTGGCACCTGAGGACATGGGTCAGTGGTGGCCTTGGCAGTGCTGGGGGAATGGGTGGGCTCGATGGGCTTAGAGGGCTTTGCCAACCTAAACAATTCCATGATTTTCTAATTCTTACAGACTCTGAGCATGGGAACAGAGGACATCATTCCCAGTTATTGCAGCCAGTAAATGGCCTTTGCTTTTGGAGGGTGTTGCTGGTTTGTGCTGGACTGAAGCAACATTGGAAATCATAAAAATAACCCCCTCCATATCTCATCACAGTATGATCACACCAACTGCCTTTCCTTGTGGTGACCCATCCTGCAGGAACCATAAACTTTTCATTCTCCTCCAACTTTGCATGTGCTACAAGCTTTGGAATTTACCTGTGGATGAGAGATGCATGTTCACCCAAATCCTGGCTCTTTTAGGTGCCCAGGAGGTTGAATTCCATGGCAGGAGGGGTCATGGGTCTGTCCTAGCAGCAGATTTGAATAAAGGTGTCCCATATTGACTCCCATAATACAGAGACAAACATCTGCTGTGCTTGAAAATAAGATACTGGTGCTCCACGTAATTGGCAGATCTTCCTAAAAAAAAAAAAAAAAGAGGCTAAATCACCTTCCAGGGGCCTGTGGGGAACAGGGAAGGAGGGGCAGTGGCTTGGACTTTGCTTGTCATGTAGGGAATCAATGGAGAAGGGAAAGGCTCAGTGTACAAATTAAGAACATGGAGCAGCAGCAAAGAAAAGGCTGCTAAAGCAGGAATTCCCAGGAGACAGAGAGGAAAAGAGGAGCTCATCTGGCTACTGCTTAATTTAGCCGTGCCCAGGGACTGCTCTCACAGGCGCTTGCATTGCTGCGACGCTTTGCAGGGGGATGGAGGAGGCTCGGGCAGCGTTGCCATGGCGATGCTGCGTGGGATGCTCTGCCACGGGAGCTGCATCTGCTGCAGCCACGGGCACGGCCCGGCCCTGCCCTGGGCTGCCAGGCTGTGCCCTGGGCTGCCAGGATGTGCCCTGAGCTTCCAGGATGTCCCTTGAGGTTCCAGGCTGTCCTCTTGAGCTTCCAGGCTGCCCACCAGGGCTTGGGGATCTCCACTCTGCATCTTTAGTGCAGTTTTCTAAAGAGTCCTTTTCAGCTGGTTATTTCAATGCAGAGAGAATTGGTAAATGTTTGTTCTTGATTCTTCTTTATCTACTTCAAATGGAATTTTGTAGTACTTTATTTTTAAAATGTGAACTTTGTGGAAGTTGTTAATAATTTTTCATGGTAGTCTTTAAAAGTAGATTATTTTTTTTCCAAATCACTGTGTACTTGTATTGGTGTGCAAAGAAAACCCAAATCCCTATTTTTAGGAGCTCTTTGGATCTGAATAAAACCACATACATCAAACAACTACATACAGATGGTGGTTCATTTGCTTCACTTTTATTCCAAATCAGTCAAACCCACCAAAATGTCTTGGGCATTAGAAGCACAGCGTGCTCAACTGGGGAAACACATTTCCAATTATATCTTGGCTATTGATCAAAACTCAATCTGTATCTCAGATGAAATTAAGAGTTGAGTCTGCAGATCAATCAATTTTCTTAAATCTTAATTGATTGTGGTAGCCAAGCAGAACTATGAACCTTGGACTGAACCAGACCAAAGTCCTGCTGGCTGAGGGGTCAGGAGAGCACCTGGGCCAAAGAGATATTAATCTTTAGCACCCTTAATGCTCTGTGACTTGGTGATTGTCCCAAATCCCAGTGGTTTTGCCCTGTCTGTAGGACAATTCCAGTCCCACCCAATAACTGTCAGGGCAGCTGTGGACTCCAGCTCCTCCAGGGCCAGCAGCCTGTGCCTCCCATGGAAACACCTGCACAGGTTTCCCAGGACAGAGCTGTGTCCCTGCAGCCTCCAGCCTCTCCCATGGCACTGCTGTCCCCCTTCCCAGGCATCTGAGCTTCAGCTCATTGGCGTTCCCAGTGAAGGCAGCAGGAAAACTCCCATTTATCCTGAGTCGTGCCTCTAACAAAATACCCATTTCCCAAATCAAGTGTTCAAATTCCTGTCACTTGAATGCCTTGACAGAGCACTAGCAGTGCTGCTTTCGAGTGCTGACACTGCTGAGCTCTGCTGCACAGAGCAGGGCTCTGAGCTCTGCGAGCCAACTGTTCCACCAAAACAAAGAGTACAAGTGGCAGCAGGAGCGTTGACAAAATCTGTGCACTCGTGGGAGCGTCACCTCTGTGTCTGTGCTGCTGCATTGGGACTCTCCTGCTGTCATTTTTACTTAAATGAGCTCTAAGTTTGGGAACAGCAGTTGCTCTTGTTGACAGGAGTCCATCCCACTTTCCCCATGGCTTTTCCCATCATGGTCTGCCCATCTCTGCCCTTTCCTTGTGCTGAAGTTCATCTTCTCTGTTGTTATCTCCCTGGTCCAAGGCAGGACTGGCCATGGCACTCAGTGCTCTGGGCTGGGGGACGAGGTGGGCATCAGGCATGGGTTGGACCCGGTGGTCTTGGAGGTCTTTTCCAAGTGATTCTGTAATTCTTTTGCTCTGCTGGTTTATTCTGGCTGGTTTCTCCTCCCCTGCGTCTGCTCTGCTGCCACAGTCAGAACCTTCCACCGTCGGTGGAGATCACTGGGCTCCTCTCATGAACCTGGCAGAGCCCCTGCATTGGCCACGTTCTCATAAAACCCCATGAAACTGTGTGTCATCCTTCTGACTTAATGCTAAAATGTGACATTTTCAGGATTTTGTTTAAAATGTGAGGTTCTAAGCCAGCACTCATTTAGTTTGGCAGTCAGTTTATTCCATCTGAGCTGGCTGTCCATGGCATTGGCAGACTGAGCCACCGTGGGCAGGGCTGGGCTGGCCACGAGCTGGGACAGCACCAGGGCCCGGCTGTGCTCCAGGAAATCCTCTGGCAGCAGATAGTCAAGGAGATATTTGTAAGAGCACTATTGGTTCACCGTGAAGATGCAAAGCAGGAAAGCAAACAGCAGCAAACCTGGGGTGGGGCTTTTGCTTTGGAGGCACCGGAGAAAACGGAGGAGATCCTTGTAAAGTTGATTTTTAAATGCTGGAGGAGAAGAGGAAGAAAGAAAACTTTGCCTTGAAGAGATAGCAGAGAAAAACAGGAGGAACTGCCATGCAATGTTTGCTTGTGGCTCCTTGTAGTGATACTACTGTAAATATGAAAAAATAATTAATGATGGTGTGAAGAAAGGTAAAAATTAAAGTGATTTTTTCAATGGGGTTATGTTCTGCATCCTATATATCCTACAACTAAATAATTTACCCTTTGTGATTTATGCTGTTAATTTGTGTTACATTTTTCTCACCTATGAGGGTCGTCGTGTTTGCAGCCAAAGGCTCAGCTCTGTCTGTTAGAGAAGACAAAGTCCCGGCCTCCGTGTTTTGTGGTTCAGATTCCAAATCCCATTATTCACCTCCGCCTGTGTGTTCCCCAGCACATGCAGGGGCTGTGCTACAGCGCGTCCTGCCGTGCCAAGAAGATGTTCCTGGGTTTTATCTTTATGAATGACCGCATTATTTATTTGGAACACGCCAAATGCCAACAAGTGCTCATGCGAGCAGCGAGCAAAACCTCCCAGCAAACAGTGTGACACTAATCTGTTGTTTGTGCTAAAATACAGAAAGGAAATTACTGCTCGGCTGTCATGAAGCTCATAAAGGAAAAAAGAAAAATGCCACCGCAGAAGAATAAGCTTCAAAAGAAAGTTCCATTATCAGTTTGTTTCATGCCTTGTAGCTCCAGCTGCAAACAATCCCTTCCATAAACACCCCCTCCAGATAAATGGCAGCACAATTCGGGTGGTGTCGGGGAGATAAAGCCACAAGTCATCTGTTTGGGGGAGGGAGGATCTGCTGAGCCTGCCACTTTATTTTGTTACATCTCATCACCATCTTGGAGGAGAAAATGAATATGTATCGTCTGTTATCTTGTCATTTTGAAGCCAAACATCTTAAAATACATTTTCTGTGAAATAACCCTGGGGATTTCAAGACCAGAATAAGTTATTAGTGCAATTTGAGCTTGGAGACACTGTACTCGCTTAAAACATGGCAAAAGCTCTTCCCAGTGTATGAGAGTTGGTTTTGCTTATGAACCAAAGGGAAATAAAGAGGAAAAATACCCAAGAAAGCTTCCATAGCCCAGATGCTTCTGCCCAACCAGGTAACTTGTAGGCAGGTGGGGGTCGGGCTGTGCTCCAGGAACAGGGACAGGAGCAGAGGGAACGGGCTCAGGTGGGACAGGGCAGGGCCAGGGGGGACAGCAGGAGGAATTCCTGCCTGGAAAGGGTGGGCAGGGGCTGCCCAGGGAGGTTTGGAGTGCCCACCCTGGAGGTGCCCAAGGCAGGAGTGGCCGTGGCACTCAGAGCTCTGGGCTGGGGAACAAGGTGGGCATCGGGCACGGGGTGGGCTCCGTGGGCTGGGGGGGCTTCTCCAATCTAAATGATCTTGGGATTCTGGGCTTCTGTGACTCACATGCACAAGCTGATTCGAACATTCAGTGAAGCTCTTTGAGGGCTGGACCTGCAGGCTGCGGTGGTGCCGGGGACAGATCTGGTGGCACATGTCCTTTCAGATTGTGACACTAATCCTCTCTTTAATAATTTCTGCTGGAATTTCTTAATGCTTCCCCAGGTTTTTGTTTTCCTCAGGCCCAGGAGGGGCTGGACCCTCCACCAAGCTGGCAGCTCCTGGGCAGTGACTCTGCTCTTGGATGCGACTGGTTCACTGCTACTGGGAAAAAAAAAACAAAGACAGAGATCCTTTAATAAATGTGCAACTTCTACCTACACATGACATCAGAGAGGACAAAACGAATGAAAAACAAGCGTTTTTTTAGATTTTCCCATTTCCTGCGGTTGCAGCTGATTGTGTGGGCTGACCTGAGCCAGGATCCAGGAACTTCAGCTGCTGTAGCCAAGCACTATGACAATCCATGCAAATCTAAGCTGTAATCCTTTTATATTGATGGAAATTAAACTTTTATTCTTGCCATGGATATGGGAGTCTGAAATTCACTTTGGGAAAAAATTCAGGGTTTTATTTTTGGCTCCACTTTCACAATTACTCAGCCCAGGGCGTTTTTCTGCTGCAGCTCCATTATGTGAAAATTGTGAGTAACGTTTTTCTCTCCAGGACTCTACATTTACTCTCTGAATGTTTCACTGAGAGTATGACATGATCTAGACTGCAGTGCTTTTAAAAACCTGCCCAGTTTCCAGGAGCAGATCCTACCTGTGAAAGTGGCTGCAGGGAGTCAGCACTGTTTGTGGTGGGAGTGAGCCCGGCGGTGACTGGCACTCGTTAAAGCTCTCTGCAAGTTATCTCATTAGGTGCTTTCAGACTGGGAGTGTCTCTGCACTGAGACACAATGTGGTGGTGAGGAACAGATCTCTTCAGAATGGGCTCCCCAGGGATGGGCTCCTGGGAGCTGTGGCACCCCTGCCTGTCTGTGAGCTGCTGGCTCTGAGTCCTGGGAACTGAACTGCCAGAGTTTTGTGTACCTGGCTTAGAACATTTTAGGAACAGATCAACACAACCAGGTCTCAGTGCCAATGGTATTTGTTGTGGAGGGTGTTTGGGATGTTTGCTGTGAATGGCTGGGGCAGGCACAGGATTGAGGACAAAGAAGAAGTAAAATTCTTTTTTTCTGGAATTTCCCGGTGCTGCTCTGTCCATGTGTCTTGGTTCCCACCTGCCTCTGCCTCCACACCCCTCTTTTCCTTTGCGACAGTGCCCTGTTCCTCCCGACAGACATTTCTCAGCCCTCCATGGGGGAAGGACTGTGCTGAATAATGTAGCACTTTGGAAATCTTTGTTTTGTGCCTCCAAACTGATGTGGACATTTGTCTCCAACGGGCAGGCCATCTGAAATCAATAACATCATCAACTTCACCTGCATTTACAAAGATAATATTTCGGTAATATTGCCTGGATTCAAAGGGAAGAAAAAAGGCTGTGCAGGAGGAAAAGTCATAAAATACACTGAAAAGAAGCAGTATTGCATTTTAGAAAAATTTTTACAAGACCATTAATTGAACTTTGTTACAAGATTTAAATGAGATATTGAAAATCAAACACAGCGGCCCAATTTTAATTGTGTGTTCTCAGCCAGAGCATCATCTTAGAAATGTAATTTCTGTTTTCTATCTGTAAGGAAAGATCCAGCAGCCCCCAGAGAACTGGTGTCATCCGTTGCTGCCTCAGAGCTCCACACAGCAGTTCTTTACCCTGGGACAAACACTGGTTCCCAGCCCAGCGCAGGTGGAGGAGCATTCCTTGTCCATCCTTAAAACCCGGAGCATGGTGCTGCTAAAGCAAGTCTTAATGCAAATATTAGTGCAAAGGGTCTAAAAACTATCAGATTCCCCAGCCCTGGGAGTGTCCCAGCCCAGGTTGGACGGGGCTTGGAGCAGCCTGGGCTGGTGGGAGGTGTCCCTGCCCACGGCAGGGGTGGCACTGGGTGGGCTGTGAGGTCCCTTCCAACCCAAACTGCTCTGTGATTCCATGGTTCTCCAGCCCATCACTGCCCTGGTTCAGCACTGCTGTGTCCCAGTAGCTTCCAGTCCCCTGTGTGTGCTTGGCTGTGTACATACATGTATCTAATGACTGGATGTGTTAATGGTGGAGAAGGTTTGGAGCGACTCAGTCGACGGGAACTTTCTTCTGGTGCAGCATCAGCCCAATGATGGCTGTAATGTCTCACCTCATCATGGACAAACAAACAGCTCTGGGGAAAGGAAGATCGTTCAGTGTGTTAGTGTCGCAGGGCACAGAAACATGGAATGGAGAGCAATGTAAACCCGAGGGGTGTTAACTCTGTCCTCTCCAGGAGCTGCACAGCCCTTTGTGTGCCCAGCCCTCTGCCTGCCCAGCCCTCTGCCTGCCCAGCCCTCTGCCTGCACAGCCCTCTGCCTGCCCAGCCCCCTGCCTGCACAGCCCTCTGCCTGCCCAGCCCCCTGCCTGCCCAGCCCTCTGCCTGCCCAGCCCGGAGCAGGCACCATTCCCAGCCACCTTGGCATCCCAGAGGAAGCAGCAGCTGCCTCTCCTTCCCCGAGGCAGTCAGTGCCGCTGCAGTTCATCACCTTCCCTGCCCGTCAGTGCTCTCCACTGACACGCAGCCCCGTTCCTGAGCAGGGAGTGGAACGTGCCCTGGGGAGGCTGAGCTCTGATTTATAGGGCATGTGCTTGGGTTTCCTCCTGCCTGTTCTAAATCTGTTTTCTCTGCATGAATCACAGCCTCACACAAATGGGAACTTCTGACCCAAACTTCAACACGTACTTAAAAGCTCCAAGCAGATGAGAACAATAAATTGGATTGCTAAGTGCTGTGTGTGTTGGGAATGGCAGATGCACAGATGGCAGGAGAGGTAAAATGGGAATAAATCTGACAGTTCGGAGAACTGTGATATTTATACCTGGTGAATGCTTAAGAGAGTGGCTGTGATGATGCATCAGTGTTCCTGACTGCTCATCCCTTTCCTTTGCTTCCTTTTCTTCTTGTTTGTTTTCCCTTTAAGGTGGGAGGCCAGGTTGGATGGGACTTGGAGCAGCGTGGTCTAGTGAAGGGTGCCCCTGCCCATGGCAGGGGGTGGAATGAGAGGAGCTTTAAGGTCCTTCCCAATCCAAACCATTCCAGGATTCTAAGAGCTGCAGAAGGACAGGAGGAGGCTTGGGTGCTCAGCAGGGTGTGTGTGCACCAACACCCCTCAGTTGGTTCATCCATGGGTGATGTGATGCTGCTCCTCCTCACCGGAGAGGGTGTCCCCACTGTCAGCCAGGCCCTGCTGACACCCACTGAGCACCAGCCTCGTGGGGGGATGTGCTGCCAGGGCAGCTGTGAATCTCCAGGGCTGAATGCTGCACTTGCAGTGCTGGGAATTGCAGGAATTGCAGCTGCACAGCAAAACTTGGATTGTTCTCCTCTGTATGTAACTCAGCCAATAACTGCAGTTGTCCAGCCCATTGCTGGACATCAAACCTTGCAGATAAGGACCATTTCCAGGGCATGTTCTTTAAAGGTCATGTGTGCTGTACCTTCCCCTGCACAGGACAACCCCTCTGGCATAGCCCCAGCCCCTCGTCTGGTCCATGCCCAGTGAGATTACTGCTTGATGTGAAGGGCTAAGGCCCAGGTACCCTGTTAGAACCCTTGGAGGGGCCAAAGCACTCCAGTCTCGGGGACTGATTTCACCAGTGGCAAAACCTTTCAGTGTGAAAATGCATTTGCTGCACGTGGGGTCAGGGGCTTTAGCAGAGCCTGTGCTGCCTCTTCCTCCGTGCCCTGAACCAGCTCTTTCACAGACTCTTAATGCCCTCTGGGTTTTAACTACGTTAAAAACACGAGGAAACCCAATATTTTGGTGTCCATCCTCTGAACAGTGACCCTGTAACCACAGCCTCACATAAACAGGAGGCCAGCACATCCCAAACAGCTAAGTACTCAGCCTTTTCTACTCATTAATTAAGTGGTTGTTTGACTACTAATCCCTGTTCATTACTTACCACTATTGCCATAATTTTGTCTCCTGGGTACTGAAGATTAAAATGCCCAGGAATCTTTCTGAGCCATTGAAGTTATTGGTGGGAGCTGTGGTACTTTGTAGACATAACATGATTGAAAACATTTATCTTTCCCCATGATTAATAATAAATCAGACTTCTTATGATTATTCCTTTAGGTTTTAATTTTAAACAAGCTGTTGAATACAATCTCTAAGCAAAAAGAAGTTCAGAACAGCCTTTGTTTGGATTGAAAACAGAAGTTTTGTACTGTCTTGGACATAAAAAAATACAACTTTATAAAAATTCAGCCTCCTGAAATAACATCTGGCTGCCCACTGGGTTTATGAATGAGGACAATTTATGTCTGTAATCACACAATAAATCTGGACAACTGTGCAGAGATGGAAAGTGTTGTATGCACATGAGGAATGTCCCAGTGAGTACCTGATGGATCTGCTCTGGGATTCTGATCTCATCAAAACAGGGATAGGGAGAGTCTGGCCAAGTGTCAGCTGGGATGACTCAATAAATGTGTGTCCACAAAACATTGCCACAGACTGAGCAACCCCGTGATGGCCTTAAAAAAGTGAAGCAAGTGTCTTGGTGTAGTTTGACTTTCCCCAAAAATTCAGGTTCTGAATTGCATGGAGGAGATGACTGGAGGAACCCAGGGCCTGGGGATTCATTCCCATGGGCTTCTTTGGAGATTTCAGCCTAAAAGTGAATATTTTACTTCTCCTCCCAGAATTAACTTTGCCCTTAGATGTGGTTTCTTTGCTATAAAATGTGAGTAGAATACTGAGATCGAAGAATTTCTGAATGAACACTGAGAGCCCTACACAGATATATTAGTGTGGGTTTCAACCATTCATTACTTTTTCTCTGAACAGCTTTGTGTTACTCAGCAATTTATTCATAAAGACAAAAAGAAGGAGCAATAGGAGAAATGATGGCACTACGAGGGCATGGGAGGAAAACCGAAAAGTTTGCCTGTTGCCAAGCAGGTGAGTGAGTAAAACATCAACCCTCCCAAACCCGCCCTGACAGGGGGACAGGTTTGGGTGTGAATGGAACAATATTTCTCTTCCTGTGGGGGAAAAAAAAATCTGGCTGTTGGTCAAGATGTTTCTATGGTAACTGCTATAATTTCATTTTAGCAATGGATTGCAGAGGAAAACTCCAGGGAGGTTTGAGATGATGGACTTTCATCTGTCAGAGCCTGGCAGACTCTTTCTCTGGAGTTATTAGGCAATATAGGTTATGTTTCCTATGCTGTATGGCCATTTATAAGCATATATACTTTTTATTTTATGTAACAGTTTATATACTGGACATTGTGTGGGGTTACTGTGCACAGGATCTTGGACAAGGTCCCAGTGGAGCTGCTGTGCTGCAGCAAAGAGAGGCACTGCAGTGTGGTCTCCACCAGAGTGATGGGGCACTTGTTGTCACCACTGGAATTGGGTTGATTCAACTCAACCACCTGTGCGTGCCCGGGCACTGTGGAGCTTAAGGTCATTTATACAGAATTTTTAGTTTAATTTATATATATATATAAATACAAATATAGAGGGAGAGGGAGTTACAGAAAGGCTGAGAGGGAGCTAAAGGTGTTCAAATCGTGTTCTCATTTAACATATCTTTTTATCTCCTTCCTTCCCACTGCTCATTTTCAGCTGGAGGGACATAAGAACCCTGACACACTGCTTTTTTCTGCTCTGCCAGACCTTGTTTTTCCTTATCACCAAGGTCCATGGAATTACCCCAGGCTCGTATTAGTGCTCTTGGGGCAGAATTTCCCCATGAATTGTGATTGTGGCAATTTTTGAACCGGCTGGCCTGAGTTCATTGGTTCTGCAAAGAATCACGAGGCATAAAATTGGAGAACTTTGTTTTTAAAAGTTGTTTTCACTGCAGGTATAAAATGTAGGTATAGGTGTAGCAGGCAGAAGAAAGCTAATTTTATTTCTTCTGAAGGGATCAATATTCCACAGTAGGGAGAGTTCTGTATTTCCATCTATACTTTTATAAACAGCATTTCATTATGCCCATTATCTCCCCTGTCAATATTTGGCTCCATCAGGCACTGTCTTATCTCTAAAGTGAAAAATCCATCATCGTGACAGAAGGGAAAAAATACGTTAACACCCACCTGCTAATTTATATTTGAGGCTGGAGGCCCAGAAGTGTTTTAAAGAGCTCCTGCAGGTTTGTGTGAATTGTGTTTGGAGCTGTTCCCATGAATTCCCAGGGCTCTTCCCCCCGGGGCTCAGCTGGGTGGGGAAGGGGAGCAGCATCCACCACCCCCCCGACAGGGTGTCCTCGGCACCTGCAGCTCCCTGTGGGCAGCAGCATCTCCTGGAGCATCCCTTGGGGAGGGGAGGAGCTGCAGAGGTGTGGGGGGAGAGGCAGCCCAGCTGGAGCAGCTGTTAATCCCAAATTCCACTCTAATTTCACCTGCTGACTCACCCAACAACTCTTGTCTTCGCCGGGGCCACGATCCCATTTGTTGCTTTCAGGGCTGACTCCAGTTCGGATGAATGTTTCCTTTGCTCTCAGGGGATGAGCTGCCCCAAGCTCCATGTCCTGGCTGTGGTTTTGGGGGTCCTTGGGCCTGTGCAGCCCCTCCAGAGTGAAAAATGAAATGTACACCTGAGAGCCTCTTCATGCTTAAAGCAGGCATGAAATTATAATAAAATTCTGACTGGAAAGATGCTCCTGGAGCCACTCAGGTGCCCTGTGGCACCAGAGCTGCTTCACATGGGGCTCTGAACGTCCTCTTCATGCTTGGAGGGTCAGCAGGGGATGTAGGGGATGTATATTCATCTAACTCTCCTTCTGAGCTTTTCTTAGCCCTGCAAAAACTAACTAATGCTTTGTGCAGGCATTTCACTGCTTTTGTGAGATCAATATCATGATAAACCCATTGTGTATCTGCTCAGTGGGGGGAGAAAGCTTTATTGTTCATTTCTGTTGGGAAAAACACACGAAGCATTTCAGGCACATATTGTTTATGTGCTAATTCATCTTGGAAAAAACACGTGGTGCATTTTTCCTCCGTGGGGACCCTGTGCAGGGGCACACACTGCAGGCTGCAGGGGGAACTGAGCTCCAGAGCTGCCCTCAATGGCTGGAACACCTCCTCTTAGAGGAGAGACCAGTTGTAGTGCCCAAACTCCCTGGCAGGTGTCAGGAATGA
Source organism: Formicarius rufipectus (assembly GCA_013399695.1). Classification (NCBI taxonomy): domain Eukaryota; kingdom Metazoa; phylum Chordata; class Aves; order Passeriformes; family Formicariidae; genus Formicarius; species Formicarius rufipectus. Next base: position 211,261 of record VXAU01006171.1, read on the forward strand.
AAACGTGACTTCTTCCTCATTTCAGTATTGAGGGATCCTGCACAGGGAGCAGAGAGAGCTCCAGCCTGGCCTCTGGATGCCTTTACTTGGTGGGAAAGAGTCTCAGCCCATGATTTCTGACAGTGCAGTGCTGGGCACACTCCAATAAATGTTCCATCACTTAATAGAATTACAGAGAAAAGACAGAAGAAGTTGTCTGTGTATCATTTTCATGACTCGAGGACGAGGACGGCACCTTTGCAAGCTGAAGACAATAAACTTAAATCCCTTTGGGGTCTCTTCTGGTGGGATTTCCCAGCAGCAAAGTCGATGTGCTCCCACCTCCCCTGACTGCCCCTCAGATCCTCACCTCCCTCAGGGTTAACGTGGCACCTGAACTGGAATAAAGAAAAGAGAGGGGAAAAAATGGATTGAGATCGAGAAAATGTTTTTGGAACAATTAATACAAGTCTGTGTGTCACTTGTCAAAGGCAGCATTTTAGAAAGGTTAATACCGTGGCACAGTTAATTACTGTTCTTCCTCTTAAATTTCAGCATCATTTCTGATTTCTTACTCTGTTGTTTATCTTCCAGCTAAGTAGATTTTAAATAAAACAAATATTTATGCTGGTAAAACACTTTGGTTTCAATATTTAAGTACAGCAAAGCAAATGAAACTTCACAGTGTAAATATTGAAGGAAAGCAAACAGACCCAGAAACCCACATGGCTGAAGGAAACTGTCTTAAAAACCTGAGGAAGACAACTGCATAGGAAAACCCAACATCATAGGAAAACCCAACATCATAGGAAAACCCAACATCATAGCCAAAACCAGATTCATAACCAAAAGCTGTACATTAATCATTGACTCAGGAAATAGACTCATTTTGTGCATTAAATGTTTTTGCCCAGCTGTGTGTTCAGTTTGCCTCCTTTCTCCATGAACCTTGACAGACTTTAACGTCCAGGGCCTCGGGTGTTTCCTCGTGGCACTTCTTCCTCCCAGCACACTTTCCCCCTGTGAATAAAACCTGTGGGTTTTCACTGCAAATAAACACAACCTCTGTGGCATTTGAAGTGTGCTGGCTTCGAAGTGATGATTGTGTTAAGAAGGGAACTGTGGTGGGAACACTGTCAGATGCCCCGCGGTAGAGAGAACAAAGCCCAGAGTCGCTGTCCCTGCAGCTGGAGGGATTCTCAGGGCAAAGGAGCAATAAGGAGTTTGGGAGTGGAAAGGAGACTCTGTGGAGCTGCCACTCCAATGAGAGAAGAAACTATAGGTATCTTCTATACCCAGGAAACAGGATGATGGCAGAGGAACAGATCAAAGCTGAGGGAACTATCAAGGGAGTGGAATACCTGAGTGCCCCTGGCAGTGGTGGGCTGGGGCCAGTCGGTGCTGGGCATCTCTGAGTGAGTGTGGCAGTGCCTGGTCGGTGCCCAGGGCTGGTGTTCCCCTTGTGCCGGGTGCTGTGCCGGTCCCGTGTGCCCTCCTCAATAACCGTGAGTGCACCCTTGCCCTCTAGTGTCTGCAGGCTGCGTCAGCCCTGGGCTGAGGAGGCACCGGGCTGGGTGTGTGTAAGGGAACAGCAGCTCTGGATCACCCTCCTCATCCCCAGAGGAGAAGATAAGGCTCTGCAGTGGTGCAGTGATGGAAAGGAATGGAGACATCCTGCAAAAGTCTCCTCTCTAAATTTATTCCTAAATTGCACTTTGCTTTCTTAATCTCTGACAGTCTACAGTTTGATTTCTTCATGAGAGATACACCAGAGAGGTGACTCCCTACACAGCTGCTCCAACCAGAACTGCAGAGCTCCATTTTTGCTGCAGTTTTGTTCTTGGTTGATGGGACATCATCATTTCCTGACTCCAGCAGACACCATCTCCAGCCTTCACACAAGACATTGAACTGAGATCCTCCTGTTGCTCCATCCCTGGAAGTGTCCCAGGCCAGGTTGGACAGGGCTTGGAGCACCCTGGGCTGGTGGGAGGTGTCCCTGCCCGTGGCAGGAGATGAGCTTTAAGGTCTCCTCCAACCCAACCCATTCTGTGCTTCTGTGATTCTATATGAAGCAATTTTAGGATAAGGAATGTAGCTGAAGGAGCATTTAGAGTGTCGTGACCAACTGTACAAGACAGAGGGCTTTGTGGAGGAAATGTGAGCAAATGTGCTCTGTGCTTTATCTCAGAGTCCTTCATGGTCTTCTCTGAGCCTGAACACTGGAGACAAATCTCCATCAGAGAAAATGAGGTGTGAAAAGGACGTCTCCTAATGTCAGTGGCTCAGGGGGTCTCTTGTACCAGGGTAAGCTTTGACCTGTGTGAATTCTGAGCCCTCACTGTCCTGTTGTACCCCTTCCAGGTGTCTCTCCTGTACCTGTATGTCCCTCCAGCTTTCCCAGGTAAATGTCTTCAGCATACGTGAGGCTAAGGAGGATCAGCCTGGCTGGGGTAACTCTGGCCACTCATGTGCTGATGTGAGCCCAACAAAGGGTATGGAAGCACCAACCAGAAGAGCTGAAGAGGCCAGAAATGCTCCTCCTGTCCCTCTGCCATGCTCTGCTGCCTGACCTTTAATGTCCAGCAATCTCTGCTGATTCCCTGATCCCCTTTTCTAGGCATTGGGAACACATGCACAGTAATTTATCTGCTCCAAAGCCATGTGTGCAAGAGCAGGTACAGGATTATACCAACTGAAAAGTTAAGAGCAAGGTTCACTTATCTCATGATTTAATGTAGTAGGAGACAGTCATTTTTAGAAGTTAAAAAGCAATAGATTGAGATACTCTCACCAGAGTTTAGCTGAATTTCTTCCTTGAAGGTGCTCATTGAAATGTATGTGATGTTCATTGTTGTGTGAGATGCTGTTTGAAACTTTTAACAACAAGATAAAAGCTTGTGACTGGGAGGAAGAACTGCTGTCACTGCTGGATTTAATAAATCTGCAGCAGGGACAATAAGCCTGTGATAAAGCCAAACAAAGCCTATTGCTGGGAAGTTATTTTGGCAGGCGGAAAGGAAGGACGTTCTGTCATCGTGGTCTGGGACTGTGCGTGGCCCTGAGCTGCTGATACCTTCCTGGAGCCCCAGGAGCAGCTTTGTCATTCCCTGAGGATACCCCTGGGCTCCCAGAATGGCTGGGGGGCACAGACTGCTGGGCTCTGCCCAGTGCCACCCTTTGGCACCAGTCAGGCTCAGCCAGCTGGGGGTTCCACCCGCCAGCAGCAGGAGGACCCCAACAAATGACACCTGGCAGTCAGGGAACCCCCCAGAAAACCAAACCCATGGATCAGGAAAGGCTTGGAGTGGTGAACAACAGCATTTTTCTATGAGCAAAATGAGTGTTTGTGCTCTTCCATATGTTACTGTGGTGGATAAACCTGTCCTGCTCTGAGCACTGCCCACATGGACCCCACCGGGCTCCTTTTTCCACTTTCCCATGTTCAACAGCTTGACTCAACAAGGAAAATATTCTAAATGAAGCTGCAGTCTGAAAAAAAATGCAGCTTTTAATGACAGACCTTTAATTTATCCTCGGTTAATTTGGGGCATGTGTTATCCCTGCCTCCCAGAGGAGCAGGTTTTGGGATGTGCTGTTCCCCCCACACCCTCCACTGCTCAGATGCAGCCCCCATCCCTCAGGGTTATGTTCAATAGATGGTTCATGGTTTTGATCTTAATTCTTAAACATCTGAGAGTCTTAAACGAAACACAACCACAATCCCATGGTTTTAATGGCACAAAAAGCACATAAAACACCTTTTTTTTTTCTTCATTCCTGAGATTAAGGCAGATTTTTGCCAACTTTGGAGGACAACAGCAGCATCAGGGAATAAGAAAGGAAAGCAAACTCTTTGCTTAAAACACCCTTGATGCATCTGCCAGCAGGGACTGGAGCTGGCACGGTGGAGCTGGAACTGTCAACACCTTCCCAAGTTAAAAATCCAACCTGACAGGGGTCACAATGAGCTGTCCCTGCAGCCCAGGGTGGAGAACAGTGGCACCTGGGCAGCAGGAGATGGGGTGTCCTCCCAGGGTCTGGACCAGGATCCTTTGGCCCTCCATGACCACGGCAGAGGAGTGAGGCTTAGGTGTGCAGGGCATGACTTGCACTGTCCCTGTGGCCTCATTCCCTCACCCCAAATCCCTGTGTGACAGTCCCACAGTGTCCTGAAAGTCATGATCCACACCTGGAAAAACTCCTGCTGGCTGTAAGTACACACTTACCATTTAACTTTAAATAGTGCCAGAGTAAAATCACCATCATTAATATTCACTGTATGATTTGGCTGTCTACAAAATGACTAAAACCACTATAATAATCCAGACAAGCAGGGGAAACGGATCATTTTTGATGAAGCATTTTACAAAGGCAGCTTTTATATCAGCATCATGTTAGACTTGGAGGGGTGGGGTTTGGGAGCAGTTATCCTGTGTGTTACACACACAACAGTGCAGGGGCAGGAAAGACACATCCTGGAATACCAGGGAGAATAGACCAAGCTGGTTTAGTCTTAAAGCTGAAGACCACAGCTCCCAAGAGAGAAAATTACTTCCAGACAGGTGCTGCAGCCTTTGAGAGGCCAGCTCTGCCATGCTGCCTCATGCTCCTCTTGGCAGATACTGCCAGGGAGATGCCAGAGAGCCAACCCTGGTGCCCCTGGAAGCTGAACCCCTCAGTCCCCCCTCTGCCAGGAGACTGGAGGAACACCTGCAAATGCAGCAATGCTCTCACCGGACCCCCATAACCCTCTTTCTTCTTTCCCTCAGCACACATCAGATAGATCTGTGGTGACTGGAAGCTCACAGTGGAACAGGGAATTGGAGTTGGCAGCCCCTGATGTGGGAGGTGGAAGTTCAAATCCATTTCCTCCCAGGTGTGGGCGGAAGGTGAATAATGAAGAGAAACAAGCCCGGAGGGCACCACCCAGATCGGGGCTTCAGGTTTGGTAACATCCTACATTCAGTCACCTCAACCTACTCAAAACTGGCCTTTTGGACATGGTTTGGGGAAAGGCCAGGGACACGGAGGGCTCCTGGTGGGATTCTGACTCCAGGAGAGCACAGGCAAAGCATTGATGAGCTGGAAGGAAGCAGCATCTCACCCCTCAGCTCTTATTAATCTATTATAAATAATATTAATTATGCCTTTAGCACAAAAAGCAATTATCAAAATACGTTGCTCAACATCTTATAGAAAAGGCTATTTACTAAAAAACATCCAAGTGTATCCAAGCCTTGTCAAAAAGCTCTCTTAGAAATTAATAAATATGTTTGATTAGCACTTTCATGGATGCACAGATTTTGTATATGGGAGCATTAGGGTGCATTTCATTATATATAAAGGCAATTAATGTCATAAATGAAGACTAAACTCTGACTCGGGCTATATAATTGTCATTATCTATCATATAACATGCCCAGAAAGCTTAACTCTGTGATGATTTTTATGAACAATAAACTTGGCATTTACATACCAAAACAATTTGGTGTAATTCAGACTCAATAATAAATGACAACAACCACCAAAAAAAATCACTCCCATTCTTCAGGAATTTTTTCCAGGGTGATCACATGGACATTTTGCACAGTATGTTCATCACGATGAGAAGGGAGAAGGTTTGTTCTCCACAGTGTGTGCTGTGGATCCCAGAGCGGGGGTGTGTGAGGGGCTGCTCAGGCAGCACCCGGGGTCCTCATTCCATGCCTTGGCTGCCTCAACCTCTTCCAGCTGCAGGATGGCTTTCCTGGTGGGCACCTCCTGCTCCATGTCCACTTACCTCAAACCATCCTCTCTCTGCTCCGAGGGCTCTGTGCTGCAGCTTTGCCTTCACCTGAGTTTGCAGTGCCTGCCAACACAAGCTCAAGGGGTCTTTGGGACAATCCCACCAGCTTTCCTTGTCCAAACGTGAACCATCCCATCACTGGCAGATATAAAACTTGCAGTCTGAAGGCAAAGGCTCAGCTACCTTTGCATCTGCTCAGGTCACAGGGGTAACAACACACTGACAGGGACCAAACCAGTCCTGTACCACCAGTGTGAGGGACCAAACCAGTCCTGTAACACAAATGTACTCAGAGGGTAATGACATGAAGATGTTATGTAAACAATGGTAGTGCTGCACGGATGCCAAGTACAGTCAATCGTAAGATAAAAGACTCTAAATGGAGTTAAAGGCTCATTTAGTTGTGTTTGGAAAGGAGCTGTGTGGGCGTCTGAGTTGGTGCAGCTTGTGAAACAAGCAAAGGAAACCTTGATCACCATCACCAGTCCACAGTGCAACGTCTTCACCTGGTGTCTGCTCTTAAACCGGTGTCCTGGTGTCAGGGACTTGCTGCAGAGTTAAAGCACAGATACAGGGTGTGGAGGTGATTAAAGAAATTACTAATGCATTAATATAATTAAATATCAAAATGAATAAGTTTTTAATGCACCAAGCATGATTGTGTAGAGAGTATCAGTTCTGTTTAGATATGCCATAGCAGGACGCCCTGCCTGAATTGGGGTCTGCAGTCAGAGGGATAAAACATCAGTGGCCAAACTTTGGCGAAGAATGCAGCCCAGGAACCAGAATAAACCAGCATAAAAATAAAATAAGCAGGAAAATGAAAGGCTCAGGTTTTCTTCTCTGTTGGATCTGATGCACCATGAGCTGGGAAAAGAAATTAATACCCCAATCCCACATCACTCCGTACCAGAAGCACCATCCCTCTTTCCACTTCAGTCCCCGCTTCACCAAAAGAAGTGAAAAACCAACCAGCAAACTACTTTTTTGCCTATTCTGACCAAAAAAAAAAAAAAAAGAGTCTTTGAGCAAAACCCATTGTTTGATGGTAATGCACTTACTCAGCCCAGTGCTGGCTCTGTCCTTGTGTTTATGGGAAAAGGGAAACCCTGCAGAGCCTCTGCCTTCATTATTTGCTGGTAATTAGTTTGTTGCTACCAAAGCCTTTACTGGGGTGGAATTTCATCTGCTGTCAGCTGAGAAGCATTGTTAGATGTATGAATATTCCAGCCCCAGCCAGGCCATGCAGCCACCCCTGATCTTCATCACCATTGCAGGGGCCCTGGCACAGCTGTCAGAGCTTCTCTGGGTGCTGATTAACTTCAGCAGCATAACTGAGCAAGTTGTCTGGAGAACACGGGAGGCTAAATCCCTCCCCAAGGATGCCCCACCAGCCCCGTGCCAGGGGTGTGTGCTGGGGCTGTGCCACAATGGGAAGGAGCTTCCCCTCACCTCTTGCCTCAGCTTTGCCCCCAACCCTTGCCTGGCAGATTAACTCGGACTAATTGGTCCCTTAATTGTGTTCTGGTGTGCTATTGGAGGTGATATCCTTCAAAGCCATCACAAACCTCAACAGTGGACAACAGCCTTGGAGACATCAACCACAGACTGAAGGGTTGTCTCTGTGGGACACCAGTTTGGCTTTTAGGGTAGTTAGAGAACCTGAAAAGTGCCTCTGAAACACTTTTTTTCCCCTGAAATCAGCTGCCAGCTCCCCCAAGACCTTTCCCAGACCTGCTTTCTGTGCACCTCTGGATGTTCATCTGACAATGTCATGAAATAAACCTTAGTCAAAAGGGGGGAGGGGGAGGGAGCAACTGAAAAAATATATTTATTGGAGTAAATAAAAAAAAGTTAACCAAAATTCTTTATTGATACATTCTTGGATAATATCACAGGGTCGAGAGAATGGAAAGGGAGGGAGGAGGTGGCAGCAAAGATTGGTTTCACTAAATTGGCACATAAGCAGCAAGATTAACGAAATTACTTATTACAAACAGTATAAAACATACATGCTTCTGTAAGTCCTTATCACACTGGTCAGTCATGGTGGGGCATCAACAGAGAAAAACCTCAAGACATGTAAAAGCCATATTCTTTCCTCCAAATATCATAAGAATCATTGAAATTATTGCAAAATAGTCATATACCTTAAAGAAAAGAACAAAACAGAACACAAATACAAATATCAAACATAAATTATTAACATGTACCATAAAATACATTACTGGCATGCATTCCAAAGATCAAGACCTCTACTAAAACTCAGCAAAAATCCTTCTGCTTCCTCTGCAGCCCATCGGAGGTGTGAAGGGGGGACGAACTTCGCCAGCACAGTTTTTGGTCTTTAAATTCTTTTTTTTGTTTGTTTAGTTAAAAAAAATAAGGTATATGGATTGCAGTGATACAAGAGCAGTCACACGAGTCATGTACACAGGTCTGAGCTCCTCAGTCGTGGGTTGGTTTGAGAAGTGCTGAGAGCACAGGCCCGAAATGAAACTGTGCATCCAAAAAACAAACAGTGACCTCGGAACAACATGGATGGCAATATGCAAAAACCCTCACAAACTGTACAGAAAGTTCAAAAACTTGCAGTCTGGAAGTACATAGAAAGACAGAATTAGCCCCTTAGAGTCCTTTGCAGGCGGGCACCGCCAGCCCCGGAAGCCGGTCCCCCCGCTGTGGGCACACCAGTGCCAGTGCCAGCACCAGTGCCTGTGCCAGCACCGGTGCCAATGACAGTGCCGGCACCAGTGCCAATGACAGTGCCAATGGCAGCACCGTCACCAATTCCAATGACAGTGGAACCTGTGTACCAGTTCCAGTGCCAGTTCCAATGACAGTGCCAGCACCAGTTCCAGTTCCAGTGCCGGCACCAGTGCCAGCACCAGTTCCAATGCCAGCACCAATGCCAGCACCAGCACCAGCACCAGCAGCAGTGCCAGTCGGAGCCCCGGGCGTGGGTCCGGGAGTGCCGTCGGGGCTCCTCTCACTCCTGCCCTGCCCCACGGGGCAGCAGTGCCAGTGGGGCGGGACCCTCGGCCCCGGCGAGCAGCTTAGATCACCAGGTTGTTATAGCTGACGTACTTCTTTTTTGCAGCAGGGCCTGGAAGAGAAGCAGAGAAGGGTCAGAACCCACTTGGGAGGGGTTGGTGCTGCTGCCATATCATCCATCCATCCATCCATCCATCCATCCATCCATCCATCCATCCATCCCCAATCCATCCATCCATCCCTCCATCCATCCCTCCATCCATCCATCCATCCCTCCATCCATCCATCCATCCATCCCCAATCCATCCATCCACCCACCCCTTGGACTCCAGGCCATCAGAGAGCCCAGGGCCAGCCCCCACTCCATCCAGTACTACCAACAGGTGCACCACTGATTGATTTTGTTGGGCTCCTGCAGGCTGGGTGATCTCACTGCTGCAGCACGGCAGCTAGATCCTATTAAGATTTCTTATTTCTAAAAACAGTGACATTTTCTCCAAGTTCTTAAATCTCCTGAGCTAAACATGGCTTTTCTCAGAGATAAAGCAATTCTGATTCAAATTTTATGACTTCTGAGAATTTTTCAATATAGGGATGAAGGTACCAGCTTCCCTAATTATGACCTTCAAATCCAATCTGTTTGCAAACAGAAGGAAATCAAAGCAGTCAGAAGAACTCTGTGAGTGCTGCTACATGCTCCTGTCAGGAAAATCTGCAAATATTTGCAGCTGAACACAAAGCAAAATGTTCTGCATAGTTGGGCACCACTGACAGATTCGGGACACAGAGCCACAGAATGTCCTGAGCTGGAGGGACCCACCAGGATCACCCAGGCCAACTCCTGTCCTGCACAGATACCCCAACAATGCCCCCCTGTTCCTCAGAGCGTTATCCAAACAGTCCTGCATCTCTGGCAGCCCTGGGGTTGTGCCACTGCCCTGGGGAGCATGTTCCGTGCCCACCACCCTCTGGGGGAAGAACTGTTCCTAATCATCAACCTAAACCTCTGTAGAGACCAAAGGAAGAGCCTGTACTTACAGTTGCCACAGTTTGCTAAAACACTCAAGCCGAAATCCCACTGTCTTTGAGAGAATTTGACACAACTTAACCTGACTGCTGAATACTTCCAGGCTGCTAACCCAGGGCAGGCTTCACTCTCCCTTGGGATCATTTTTTAACATGGTGTGTTTCACTTTAAATCTTTCCCAGAGGAAGATTTAAGAGACACCATGGAAGGAGAAGCAAGAAAAACAACTGAGTTTGCTCTGCAAATCTGCTTTTCAAACTTCCTTGGTTTTGGGCATCCCAGGGCTCCTCTCAGCCCTTCTGCAAAAGCAGATACTTCTCATGGTGTTCATTGTCTTTCAGTGACAAAGGAATGATTTTACTCCCAGGTATTTCCAAGGCTGCCACGTAAGAACCTCCCATGTAACTCCAGTCCTTTGCAATATTATCCTGAACCCCCACCCAACATGCCCAGAAGAGTCAGAGCTGTCTGTTCAATCAAGGACTGAGTCTACAAAGTGCTGATCATCTTCCCTTCCCATTAACTTCTCTGGGACAAGAAAGTGTCCAGCATCTGACAGGATAAAACTCATTATCCTCCAAGGCTACACTGCAAATATCCAATAAACTGGGGAATGCTATTAAATGCTGAAGAGGGGTAAAATGAGCCTAGGAAAAAAATGTCATCATGGAACAGGTTGCGAAGCAATTCCATGTCTTATTTTGTGATATACTTCAGCTTTACCCATTACATGCTCCAATTTCAAATAGCAGCAGTTCCTGTGACAGAGATTTGGATGCTCTCCACTGCTGCTTCATATCATGTCACCCCTCCAGTGCTTCCTGGGGTGTCACCCAGGCTTTCAGCAATCTGGTCTTTGTGCTCATGAGTTTTCTCACTAATTCAGCCACAGCAGCTCAGCTCTCATTTCCAACAGGACAGTGAACCACGGGGGCCAAAGGGACTGAGCCAAGAAATGCTGTGGAAAATGTGCACCTGTAGCTCTCTGTGAAAGGATGGGCTCTGAGCTCAGACAGTGATGCTGTGGCTGGCACAGCTCTGCTTCACAAAAATGCTGGAGTTGACAAAAGCATCATCCATAATTTAGATAAAACCATCTATAAAAGCTCCCTGGTTATTGTAGGAGAGGAAAGACAATCTTCCTTGGATTTAAAGGCTGTCAGGCCAGAGGAGATCATGTCTCCTGATACTGGTGGTGCATTTCACTGCTCTGCTCCTGCACTGACTCCAGGAACCTGGAGCTCAGCCCACGTACAATTCCAGATGCACTCCAGTCTTGAAGACTTCAGGAGAGAGACAGACTACTTTGATAACAAATCTCTACGGAGTCTCAGCTCATCATTATCATTGGCAATTAGCACCAGGTATGGATTTGATTTTCCTCAAAGAAATTAATTTGCATGAAAATAGGGGATGCTAATGAAACATCAGCGTTACCAGGATTCACCATGTTTTAATCCAGGAGACATGAGCATTCCCTGTTCTCCAAAGGGGAGCAGATACGGATCTCCCACGCTCTGCCGCTGCTCCTGGTACCGGCTGATGGTTCCCCAGCAGCGAACACACCCTGTCCTCTCGCACACAACACACACACTAATTGATGCACACGTTAATTGACACACACGTAATTACGCCAGCCTTGGCTGCCCATTGGCTCGGCCACAGGGGCAGGGAGCCACGAGGTGCACAGGCAGGATCTGCAGTGCTGCCCCATTCCCTCTGCCCAGAGAGCCCCGGCCAGCCGCATCCACCCCCTCCCGCAGCCTGGTGGGATGAGCGGGGGCTCACGGCTGTTTTTAAGTACAAAATACGTGTGGGAAGGAAACATCCTGGATCCTGCCTGTTTGCAAATAAATGTGCTCTTGAGGCATTTGCTCTGTGTAACTTGTTTGGAAAAAAAAGGGCACCTTTTTCCCATCGCCATTCTTGACAATCCCTTTTCTGCTATTTTTCTGCTCATTAGCAGTGAAGAGCAACAAAGTTAATAGGAAAAGGAATTAGTCTGAAGGATACCTGGAGGATACACTGTCATGGACACAGCGAGGACCACTGCACAATATCCAGTTCAGTGCAGTCACAGGGAACCACACAGAGCCACAGAACCACTGAGGCTGGAAAAACCCTCCAAGAGCATCAAGTCCAACCTTTGACTGACACCACCCCACCCATTAAACCACAGCCTGAGTGCCAAGTCTACTCACTTTTTGAACATTTCCAGGATGGTAACTCCTCCACCTCCCTGGGCAACCTGTTCCAAGGCCTGACTACCCTTTCAGTGAAGGTTCTCCTAACACTGAACACGAACCTCCGACGGTGCAGCCTGAGGCAGTTCCCTTTGGTATAACCCGCTGCCTGGGAGGAAAGTCCGACCCCCACCCTGCCACATCCTCCTGTCAGGGAGTTTAGAGAGCAATAAGGTCACTCCTGAGCCTCCTTTTCTCCAGGCTGAGCCCCCCCAGCTGCCCCAGCTGCTCCTCACAGGGTTTGTCATCACACCCTCCTGTAAGGCAGAGCACACACAGGATGCTCCAGCTCCCATTACAGCTCTGCTTCAACCCAGCTTGGAGAGCAAATTCTTTTGTGCTTGTTCTGGTGGAACGTGACCTGGGCTGTCACACCTGAGAAGGTCAGGAGGCTCCACTGCAGGAATGCAGAGTGATGGGGTGTCAGGCTGTTACTGCTCACACACAGCCCCCTGTGCTGCTGGGGGAGCTTTATGGGCACGGCACCGACTCTGTATTTGAAAGCAGAAAGGAACTATGGAAACCCAAGAAGGCCAGAGCAAGGCCCTCCAGGAGGAGCTGGGACAGGGTGGGTGGGCAACAGAACTGACAGGGGCATAAAGAGGCCCCTTGGTCACCACAAAGCCCAGACACCTCACACCATCCTTACTGCAGAACGTGGCAGTGCTCGGGAGGCTGACGCCCCTGTGAGCTCCTGGCTCTCCTCTCAGTTATGTGCTGTGCCTTCTCCCACTCTCCACTGGCAGATCCCACCCTCCTCCCTGTAACCACCCACGTGCAGACACCTAGAGGTTGCAGCAACACCACCCAGTGAAGACAACCTGTGCAGCTGCACGTGGAAACCACACAATGCTCCCCTAAAGCACAAATACTGAAACCCCTTTCCCTTTCAGCAGGGGGGCACTGAGAGCCTACACCCAACCCCTTCCAGAAGGGAGTATCAGGGTTGGAAACAGCTGCAACTCTGTGCCAACGACAAATTAAAAACAAATACTCAGAAGCAAAAATCCTTTTTGGATATATAAGTTTCATCACTTGACTGGTTTTCATTATCTTGAGCACAGGCCACAAAGAAAGGAGCTCCCACAGCATCCCAGAGCAAGGCAGAGCTGTCAATACTGACTCAGAGAGAGATTTAATCACTTGCACTTCAATTTTATGCACATTTGTAACCTCTTCCATGCTTAAAGAGAAAAGATTTACAGTGCAAGAAATGAATTTTATTGCAGCCCCCAGGCATCTCAGGCTATCAAATGCATGAAACATCATCTCAGCATTCCCAGCTCTGAGCAGGAAGGGACATCATGATGGCTCCGAGTCTGGAATTCCTGCTCTGATTCCCTCTGCAGTCACTGTGGCAGATAATTCTTACCTTCTCTCTTTCATTTCCTTAATTCTGGCTTAGAAACCCATATCATTTGTGCCAGCCAGAGTGGAGGCTGGTTATTAAACCCTACTTCCAGTCCATCTCAAAGCGAAATGGGTACAACTTGGCTCCTCCCCCATCTCGGCCAGAAAGACAGGGCTGTGCCCATGCTCTGCTGCCCTTAAATTGGGGAATTTAGATGAGAATGAGATGAAAGCACAGGCCTAAGTGATTCTACATGCTTGCCCAAACCCCAACAAATGGAATGAAGCTTGGAGAAAATAATTTTAAACTTGGTATCTAAATGTAAATGGATTGTTCTATCACATTTTGACATCTCTCTGTTGTGCTGCCATGGTGTACTGGCACCTTATCTGGTCCCTAAGTGCCTGCAGCTGTACAAACCTATTTCCCCCCTGTGCTGGGGGTCCTGGCAGCCTGAGCCAAGCGGGGCTTATGCAGAGGAGCACAAGGAACCTCCTGTTTTAGTAACAGAATGCAAATGTATTAAATTGCAAATATAACATTAGTAAAAGTGTGCTCCTCCCCAATTGCTTTACAGCCTCCTCTCCTCATAAATGACACCATCCCCAGCTGTCAGATTTGTCACTCTCCACAGAGCAGTGACAATCAGTGCCTGGTGCTGAGCACAGCCAGGAATAGGGTGACACTGTGGGCGTGGGGAGGCTCAGCCCCAGGCACAGACAGCAACAGGGCAGGACAAGGTGCTCCAGGGATTCCTTCTGTTTCCTGACAACCAAGTTATCCAATACAACCGGTGTGATGGAAAGCTGGGGATGAGATGGATGGTCTGCTGCATCTGTTGTTTGAGGTGTCTGACAGACACGGCCTCTGGATTCTCCAGTGGGATAACTGCAGGGATTGTCCTTAGGAGTCACTGCAAAGCCCAGGGCTGGCTGAAACCATCCCAACCCAGTTCTACCTGCTGCAATACAGCCTGGATGGTCAGAAATCTAATGAGCTGCCACTAAAATGTCAAATGCTGCAGAAGATAAAACTAAAGCAGCCTCCCTCACATGTGCTCAGATGCTGATCTGGGGAGACAAGGCCAGATTTCTGTTGCCTCAGTTAACATGACGAGGGTGGCTGGAGCCAGATGCCCAGCCTGCCTGCCCAGTGCCAGCCCTGCATGCCACGCAGGAGTCTCTGCTCCCACACTGCAGAGGATGATGAGATCCATAAGCTGCTGCCCCAGAGGGTATCAGGAGGTGACACCAGTGCCCAGAGACTGACAGTGAGTGATTAATGTCAAAACAGTATCAGGAGAGGAGAGACACAGCAATCTGATTTATCCAGCCTCGACAGCCTGGAGTCACCTGGGTCACCTCGGGGTCCTTCCAAATACAATTGATAACAAAATGATTACCTCAAATCACTAAAATAATGATGTTTATGCATATGCATGCAAGGCCCTGCTCAGAGCAGGGCTGGGCAGATGCTGCAGGTGCAGTCCTGCCTGGAGAGCACTCACACATCCATCACTTCTCACACCTTCCACTTTGGCATCCCTCATGTTCTATCCAGGGCTACGTTTTACCTTTAGGGCTTCCTTAATATTATCCCTTTGAAGAAACAGCTCTTTACCACCTGTCACAGAGCCCTGAGCACACCCAGAGCTCCTGAAGGGGTGACACAGCTCCTGAAGGGGTGACACAGCTCCTGCAGGGGTGACACAGCTCCTGAAAGGGTGACACAGCTCCTGAAGGGGTGACACAGCTCCTGCAGGGGTGACACAGCTCCTGAAGGGGGTGACACAGCTCCTGAAAGGGTGACACAGCCCCTGAAAGGGTGACACAGCTCCTGAAGGGGTGACACAGCTCCTGCAGGGGTGACACAGCTCCTGAAGGGGTGACACAGCTCCTG
>VXAU01006171.1:226876-273882 GCA_013399695.1 Formicarius rufipectus
GGGTGACACAGCTCCTGTAGGGGTGACACAGCTCCTGAAAGGGTGACACAGCTCCTGAAGGGGGACACAGCTCCTGCAGGGGTGACACAGCTCCTGAAGGGGTGACACAGCTCCTGCAGGGGTGACACAGCTCCTGAAAGGGTGACACAGCTCCTGAAGGGGGGACACAGCTCCTGAAAGGGTGACACAGCTCCTGAAGGGGGACACAGCTCCTGCAGGGAGCCCTGAACGCAGGGGATGGTCAGAGCCTGGTGCAGGGCAGCACTGGGCCAATGCCACCATTACAAACATCCAATATCCTGCTTCTTTTAATGAGGATTCCTTTGAAGTTCCCAGAAGGATTTAATGGGAAGGAAGAGTCTGACCTTGGCAGTTCCCCAGGGCACATGGGGGTTTGAAGTAGGTTTTTCTTTCAAAACTCTGTTTTAGCTCAGAAAGCTTTCAAGCAGTAGCAGCTCTCGGGGTGTGTGTTTTTAACTCGTCACTTTGGTTACAATGCACTTGCTGTGAGAACAGGGAATGTATCCAACAGAAAGGATAATACACACACTTCTTGGGTGAGATAATGGCATAACAATGGAAACAGTTCAGGTCAACGTGGCAACAACGTGACCCTCTTATAGCCTAAGACAGCATGGGAGACTTGGAGTTCACACTGTAAGTGTTTGCTTTGGCATCTTGCAAACGTGCTGGATTGAGCCCAGGCTGCTGGTGAACTTTAATATCCATAGGGATGAAGGAACTCTAAACTCAGACAAGGCAGGGAAAGCAATCAGACTCGTGCTTGCTCTGCAGCACAAAGCCAAGCAAACCTGACCTCATTTGGAGCAGAATGACACCGAGTCAGCCCAGTGAAACAGGCTTTCCCAGAAAGGATGGGGAGCTTATCATACCCATCCCCCTAAACCCACAGAATGCTGCATTCTGCACAGTCCCTGAGCAGAGGAAGAGGAAAGAAGAATTAATGCACTATTCGAAAGTCGGGCATGTTTTCATCTCCTGTACCGGATAAATCATGGAGTGGACCTTGGCACAGGCCTCTGAGCCCTGGGGCTCTGGCACAGGGGGACCAAACACAGCTGTGTCTGCTGGGAAGTTTTCCTAGGATAACCATTACACTGCCCTATCTGCTCTGTGGACAGCAAATTTAAGCTGCCTACAAAGACAAGTAAAGAAAAATCCTATAGAACGTAGCACAAAACATGTTTTTAGGACAGTGCAGTGGTGAACTCCCAGTAAAACTCCAGCTTGCCAGACAAGAGTGGCAGTGCAATCCATTGAAATCCCACTCCTGCTCCAGGCAAGGGCAAAGCAGCTCCCAGTTCCAGCACAACCAGCGCTGCTCACCCTAAAAATGTACAGTACAGTGTGAGGTTATGTGGAAAGTTCCTGGCTCCTCACAACACTTCTGCAGTGTTTTCCCCCTTGGACAGACGGAGTGCTTCACGTTCCCCTGGTTTCCCAGCACTCTGCTGGAAGCATCCCAGTGCCCCTCTCCCTGCCAATCCCCCCCACTGCTGGGGTATCCCAGGGGCAGGTGCCCTTCCCGGGCAAAACAACATCCCTGAGGAATGTCACAGAAAAGCAGGGGCCTCTGGCAGGAGACATGGTCATGGCAAGGGCAAAACTCAGTGGCCAAGGAAATCTGCTCCTCTGAAAAACAGTACAAAACGTGTACCTGTGTTACTTGGAAAACCTGGGATGTCCCCAACACTGGCCTATGGCACATGTTCCCCTCTCCACTGGCAGGAGGTGGCACTTGCCATTTCTAATGGATTTCCCAAGGCCAGGAACATTCTCTGTACACAAACAGCACATCATTTATCTCTGCCTCCGAGCTGCTCACACTGATGCCTCTGTCAGCATCAATAAACTGCATTTGTTAAGCTGGAGAGATGATCCACATGCCTGTGGTGACAGACACTGCTCCCAGCCTCCCTGGGCTGGGCTGAAGGATCAGCTCAGCCTGCCACCCCCTTGCCTTGCAGGTGTGATCAAGGTGGGCATCTCCAGAAGTCAGTCCAGAGCCACTTCTGTGAACTTTCCCATCTGAGACATTAAAATAGAACGTGACTTTGAGTCACAGAGCAGAGCCAGACTGTTTATGGCCTGAAAAATCATCAAGGTTTTGCCAGACAGAGAACTATGAGTTTGAGATACTGAGTCAGGAAATAAGGTTGTAACAGAGAAGGATTCGTTCTACCCTTCCAAATAGAAGCTAAAATCAACAAAGTAGATACTGCTCAAGAACATCAATCTCAAGCATCTTTGGCTGCATCTTCCCCCAGTCTCCTCGTTGTCTGTTTGCAGATAAAAACCTCTGTGTCAGGTGAAGCTTGAAAGTATCAACAAGAGTGGGATCAGAGGATGAACAGCAGGAAGGCTTATCACTGCTTCCAGCAGGGAAAGATTGCACAGAGGCTTCAGGAAGGGCTGTGTTTGTGCTCTGAGAGTGGGATGTGCTGAGGCCATGGGGGACAGAAACCCCACTCTGCAGAGCAGAACATGAGGATGGAACCAGGGCCCAGAGGACAAAGAAAGTCACTGTACAACCCTCACACCAATCCCATCCCCAGCACCTCATCTGCACCGGCCTCATGTGTAGCTGGAAAAGTGCACAGGATCTTACAAAATGTGTTTCCAGATCTGTATGAGATCCTGGCAGGGAAGAAACAAAATCAACTCACATTCCTTAATTGGAGCTGATGGTACAGAAAACCCACTAATTCAAACTACCTTTACAATGTTTCTCTTTGAATGCTGTGGACTAGAAAGATAACAAATAGAAGCAAATTATTTTCACCTGCTTAAACTGCAGTAATTAGGAGCCCTTTGGTTATCTTACCTGGACAGCCTGGCTCTGGGAGAGCCCTTAGAGCCACAGGTGAAAACAGTCTGCATGAACCATTAATTAAAAACATGACCTGAGTGATTGGCTAAAGCATCCCAAAGCAGGCCTGGGGTCAGAGCTGTAAAGAAACAATTCACCTCTGCCTCCTGACAGTGTTCCTGACTGTGTCCCAGGGTCCCCACTGCCCTTCCCCAGCCCCAGGGCACAGCCAGGGGCTCTGCAGCTGCCCTCCCATCCCAGCAGGGCTGGCACACGTTCCAGGACATCTCCCCACCATTTGTTGCCAGCCTGTGATGTGCTACTCCCTTCTCTCCAGCTACTGAGGACTGACACAATTTCCCCCACCAAAACCCATTCCCAAACAGCACCTTTTGGTGGCCAGTCCCTATTCCAGCAACATCCTGGCATCTGACTGAGGCAGATATCCAAGTAAATAATGGAATCCCAGAACGGGATTTGGCTTAAGGTTTGGCTTAGAATGGACCTTAAAGCCCATCTCATTCCCCCCCTGCCCTGGGCAGGGACACCTCCCACCAGCCCAGGGTGCTCCAAGCCCCGTCCAACCTGGGCTGGGACACTCCCAGGGATCCAGGGGCAGCCACAGCTTCTCTGGGCACCTGTGCCAGGGCCTGCCCACCTCCCAGACAGGAATTCCTCCCCAGTATCCCACCCAACCCATCCCTCTGGCACTGGGAAGCCCTTCCCTGTGTCCTTCCCCTTCCCTTGTGAACAGCCTCTCTTCATCCTTCCCGTCGGCCGCTTCAGGCACCGGAAGGTCACAACGAGGATCCCCCAAAGCCTTCTCTCCTCCAGGCTGAACAATTCCACTTCTCCCAACCCTTCCATGGCTATACAGTATTCAGACAAGTAATTTTCTTACTCACACCCAGGAACTGCCCTCCCTTCCTGCCAGCTGGCCTTCTCCAACTCCTTGGCAGAGTTACAAGTAACAAACATCTTAACAGGCAAATCAAGAATGTTCACGAGGTGCAAAGCGACTAAATTCCCTGGAAAATGTATTCCTGGTGTATGATTCTGCTACACAGTGTCTAACAAAATTACACTTCAAACTGCACCGTTCAACAGCCCAATTCTGCTGCAATCAACATTTAATTTTTTAGCAGAAAGTCTTGATTTCAAATACCCTGGAAATGTTTAACAGCTGATATTAATAAGAGCCCAGATTTAATGCAGGGCTCTTTATCCCAGGGACACGATAAGCATCGTGACAAATGCTGTAACTATGGCAACTGTATCTTTTTATTTCTTTTCCCACTGAACAGCAAGAATGCACATCTCACTAGATCAGTGCCAGACTCTGCTCCCAGGTAAGACCCAGAGCTCTGACCTACAGAGGAGTAACTCAGCCAAACCCCAGATCCTGGGAACAGAACACCTTTCTTCCCTTTCATGGGTCTCCATTGGGTTTCATGGGCATTTACACGTATTTAACTCAACTCCCTTTCTTTTCCTCTCCCCTCCATGGCTAGAAAATACCCCCCTGTCTTTGTTCCTTGCTGTCAGACAGAGTTCAAACCAAGCTCCCCCCCAAGTCAGAACACCTCTTTCCATGACCCAAAGGATGCTCTCCTCCAACACATCCCATACCCGACTGGGAGATGCCCACGTGTCCTTCCCTGAAGCCAACCCCCCGCAATGTTTTCCAGAGAGCTGGCTGTGAAAGCACTGCCTTGAAGAGAGAAACACCAAGAAAGCCCCATTTCTGATGTGCCACTGCTTCCATTTGCTGCTGCTTCCTGCCCCCCAAGCCCCAAACTCACTACTATGATTTACTTTCCACTTCTTTACTTTTTGAGCTCGATTGCCAAATTTTCAATAGGTTTGTGACCAAAACCTCTTCCAGCCAACCCATTGCCACTGGTTCTGCTGCTGGTGGGAACCCTTTGCACCTGTGAGCTGTTCCCTGAACACAAGATTGCAGTGATTTCAAATATCATTAAATTCATAAAGAAAAGAAAGAAACTAAGAAAAAAATATAGATTTTTAGCATTGGTTGGTGATGGATGCTTGTCTAACTCTTCATAATAATCATTTAATAAATCCAATGAACTGATCATAATAACCACAGGTAAACAAAAATGGCTGCAAACCAATTTTGCAGTAATGAAATATCCCCAGCTGCAAACAAGTACATGAAAAACCTGCAAATGCTCTAAATTGTAAAACCTCAAATCCACTTTCCACGTGCTGGGGCCAAAACCCAGCAAAAAGTGTTGCCTTTCATTCCTTCAGTCTTTGGCTTAGAGGCTGTTTGTTGCCCTCTCCTAAAATCTCTCTTCTAGCTACTTCCAGCCAAGCCATCCCCACTTTTCTCCTCAGTGGCCAGACAGCAGCCTGGGCAAATCCTTCCTAGGTGGCATCGAGGCAGGTTTTCCACCTGAGGTTGCAGGTCAAGGCTGCCCCTGGAGACACTTGTTCCAATTCCAGCAGCAGGAACAACTAACAGAATTCACCCCCCAAAAGCTGCCAATACAAGTCACGCTTCCTACTGCCTGGGCTGGGGGGAAGGAAACACGACTCCCAGCACTGCAATGCCCCAGGCTGGGGAAATCCCAGGGACTTCCTCAAGGTGAGAACATCCAGCTCCATTTCCCAATCCTACAGATCTTTCCCCGAGTCATGTCCTGACAGGGAGGAGGGTGGGAAAGCTCAGGAGGGCACAGCAGGGCACTGAGAGCAGCACAGGAGAGCCCTGCCACGGGGACACTTGCCCTGCTTGGGAGAGAGGGAGGCATTAGAAATACAGGGAGGAAAAGAGAGCCAAAAGTCTTGTCTTTCCCTGATATTACAATTTATACATTTGCCAAAGTCTCCCTGAGAGGATGTAAGGACTGATAAATTAACCAATGGGAGAATTCAAAGCTACTAAGGGTTTATTAGATAAAAAAGAAAGAGGGGAACTGGTCCATGAGGTATAACAAGATCTAATCACTCTTCCTCCTTATTTCCTAGGAAAGATCACATAAGACAAACAGAAAAAATGGAATGAAAGATGAATACTTACATACTAATTAATACTCATTTGTGCCTCGCAGACATCTATCTACTACCCAGCTTTTAATATCCAAAGCACTCCTAGCCATGAATAATGTGTTTTTATTCAGACTTCAAACCTGAAGGTGATGGTTTAAGTGCCCTAAGAATTTTAATTTTTTTTTTTTTTTAAAGTCTGACACTTCCCTGGATATTTACAAGTCTTGTGTCATGTAAGTCATGAAAGGTGTGAGACAGTCTGCAAATAATTAATATGGGGATGTACAATTATGTGAATGCACAAAAGTGCACCATCCAAAGGAGTTATTTTCAGACACAAAAAAGAAAGTAACACAATCCCCAAATGTTTAGACAGGAGGGAACGTTCTGTCCAAGGGCTGGAGCTCCTCTGCTCTGGGACAGGTTGGGAATGCTGGAGGGGTCACCTGGAGAGCAGAAGGAGCTGGAGAGACCTGAGAGCCCCTTCCAGAGCCTAAAGGGGCTCCAGGAGGGCTGGAGAGGGACCTGGGACAAGGCATGGAGGGACAAGACACAGGGAAGGGCTTCCCAGTGCCAGAGGGCAGGGTTGGGTGGGATCTTGGAAAGGAATTCCTGGCTGGGAGGGTGGGCAGGCCCTGGCACAGGTGCCCAGAGAAGCTGTGGCTGCCCCTGGATCCCTGGGAGTGTCCCAGGCCAGGTTGGACGGGGCTTGGAGCAGCCTGGGCTGGTGGGAGGTGTCCCTGTCCAAGGTAGAGGTGGAACGAGATGGGCTTTAGAGTCCAGCCCATCCCTGGAGGTGTGCAGGGCTGCGATGTGTCTCTGGGCAACACTATAAATTAGCATTTCAGCAAAGAAATTTATGATGTTTAGTTTTCCAGTCAGCCATTCCAGAATCAAAACAGATGCAGTGGAGAGCTGTCAAAGTCAATTTTGACTGAAAATTCTCATTTCTTAGCAGCCTCCACTGAACAGAAAACCCCTCCAGTGAGGTTAAACACAGAGCACTGACTGTCTCAGGATGAAACGGGCCACGTTTAAAACAAAAATGACGCTTCAATCCAGCAAATAATTATTCTCCGCTACACACCTGAAGGTGTGACGAGCTACAGAGCATCACCCAACTCAGACCCAAAGCCTTCACAGAGCTGCCATCCCCAGGGACCCCGCTGCTTGATGGTGTGGGGGGCCCTGTGCTGCCAGGACTGGGCATGGGAGGAGGACAGGCAAGGAAAATCCTTGATCCTTGTGGGTACCTCTATTTACCTCTTCCAATATAAGCCCAGGACAGCTTTGAAACCACATCAGGACTCATGGCAAGAGCTTCACTGCAGAGCAACCTCAGGAATTGCATTGATATTCCAGGGGAGATGTGACCAAGACACACGATGACTCCCCAGGTGTGGGGCTGCACATCCCTTACAAACTGTCTCAGCACTTGGCAATCACCACAGAGTCTGCTCTGCATGCCAAGTGAGACAAGAATAACTTGTGAAGCACCTGCAGACCCTTTGGGAGCAGCACTCTGTGCCCAGCCCTGGGAGGAGAGGTCCTCCCTCCCTCCTAATGCAACTGGAGTTGGGTGGCAGCCCAAGTGGTGCCACTGCCTGGCTGGGTCTCAGCCTCCCAAACCCTCAACAGCTACAGGGCCTTTCCCAAGGCATTCAGGAAGCACTGGAGATGCCCTCACTGCCCAAAGCAGTGCACAGGGCTGGCCTGGGGAAGCCAGCAGGGATTCCAGAGGGATGCAGAGGCCAAGGCTCTGCCATGCCACGGTGAGGACAGGCTCCTGCTGAGCAGGGAGCTGCTCACAGCCTCCCCTCACAGCCATGAGCCCCATGCTGGGAACGCAGCACTGCCTGGAAAGGAGAGAAGGAAGGAAGGAAGGAGAGACCTCGTGGGGCTCTGCACTGGGAGCACCCAAAGCCCAAGACCCATGTCTTTCAGATGGTCACTGGACTGTCTTTCCCTCCTGACCCAGATGAGGAGAAGAGTGCTGCAGACATTCCTGCAGTGCCAGCTGTGCCTCTGTGGCTCTACAGAACCACTGACTTTCTCCACTTTGTTCAGTGATGGACAATTTTTTCCCTGGCCCAGCTACCACATGGGATTTTTCAAGCCTTGTGTTTTCATCAGTCTCAACAGCAGAGGAGCCCTGTTTGTCTCTCCCAGGAAGCAACTGAAAGCATTATGAGAACACCTCTCTGTGCATCGCAAGCAGGAATTGATACAGTCACGCGAGGGCTCTGCTCTGTGTTCACACCCACCACGAAGAGTTACAGCAAAACAAGAGTCAATTTACAACCCAGTTGATGTTTTCCTGCTATCCCTGCTTTGTTTCTAATACAGTGTATTGTGTCCTGCTGGTTTTTGTTTTGTTTTCCTGGAAGAACAAATCAAAGCAGCAACCAGAGCTCCAGCCAGCCCAGCTGGAGCAGGAGGGGCTGGGGAACAGAGGTTGGAGCAGAGCAGGGAGCTCTGGCAGGACCAGTGCAAGCCCAAACCATCCCTGACTGCAGCATTTTTGTAGCTTTTATGAACCACATTTTAAAATCTGATTAAAGAATCTCAACAGCAAATAGCTTTTTATAGGACTCGGATGCCAACATTATTTGTGTGCCTTTGCAGACAGCAGCACCTTATTTCCACTATTACATAATTCTAGAAACCTGCGTGAGTCCCTAATCATTTTAATTTCAAATACTCATGCTTTTTTCCCCTCCAGTTTTATTTAAAAAGTGATTTCTCCAGAGATTTAAGGCATCTTCACTGCCCCTATCCTTCTCATCTCCTCCCTTCAGCAATTTCATCTTCACACTGCTGCCCTTTCCTCTTTCCCGTTTCATTTGCAGTAACACTTCGAGTGGCCCTTCTCCTCCTTGCCTGCTTTGTTCCATTTCCCTGCAGACCAGCTATCATCACCCTTCCTGACTGGCACTAGGATGCTCCAGGTCATCCTGATGTTCAAGAAGAGCTTCACACCTTAAATCAGCCTTTCTGCCCGAGCTGGGAGTTAACATAATGGCCTTGATTCAAATACAATAAACCAATTTGAACACTGCAAGGACTGAATTGAAACTGGAGCTGGGGCAATTTACACCACCAGAGATATCAGAGGTTTTTTTTCCTGTGACTCAGAGACTCAAGCAACATTCCTACCTTTGCTGATATAAGTTCTCACCTGTTAGAACTCAGTGAAACATTCTGAGGGCTGAGCACGGTGGTTTCTCCAAGCCCTCAGTGCACAGCACCACAGAAACGGGGGCAGCACCTCCCAACCCTGGGCTAAGCCCAAAGGCGCAGGCACAGCCCCCTGAGCACACAAGAACTGTGAGAAACATCTCTTAATGGTTATTAGTAATTTCTCCCCGATATCAATGGCTTTCTTGTACATCTCATTGCCTTAGAAAGCAGGAATTCCTGGCTGATACAGTCACAAATACCAGCTGAGCTCACACATCACCACAGAGGCAGCCACAACACCCGGGAAAAGCCAGCCCTCAAAAATTGTTCACTGGTGGTTCCACAGGAGTGAGTGGTCACTGGGCCCTCCCACGAGGAAAAGAAGGTTTTGCAAACTTTTTGTGAGCCATTTAGAATTTTAGTGTAAAGAGGGTTGCTCAGTTCACATGTTGGCAAACGTTATTTCTCTGCTGCCAAGCAACCCTGTGGGTAGGAGATGGTGGAAATGACTCAGAAAACACTTCTTTAGTTGTTAGAGTTGGTGGCCAGAATTAACTTTTGATCATTTGTTTGTTCCTTTTTTAAGTGGTTATCGACTATCTCCATCTTCAGAGGCTTTCCTGGGATCCACCTGCAGCGGTGGGAAGCAGGAGACCACCAGGTGCTGCTGCTCAAGGATCCCAATGCAGGCACTGTCCCCTTTTCCAGGAAAACCTTCCCGTGGCAGCTTTTGGTAATGGATTTGTGAACAATTTTTAAGTTAAATACCTGTTTTAAAATGGCTGCTCTAAAGAACATTCCTCATATAATTATGTATATAATAGTAAGAATTGAATCATAATCATCATCATCACCATCATAACTTGAGAATAAAATAATAAGAAGCTCAGTTTTCCTTACCTTTCTGGAAAGCAGGCAAAAGCTATACAGTAGGTGGAAGAGTGTACCAAGTAACAGACTTTTGAACACTCTTTCTTACTGGTGGTATGCAGTCTAAGGGAAAGTAAATACAGTGGTATGTAGGATCGCTCCGTGCACAGTGAACGCTTCACAGCCTGCCCTGCCAGCAGCCCGTGGCACTAACCTGGCTGAGCAGGTTAGAGCAGAGCTGAGAGGCACCAGCATAGGGAATGAGCTCTGGTTTAGCACCAAATGAACCAGCCACAGTGTTCAGGTACCTCTGAACACGGGAGCAGCTGCTCACAAAACAGCAGGTCTGGCTGAATAGTTTTTTGTTTTTGTTTTTTTTAATCTTCCTCTTCCCTGAACCAACTCTGGGACATTTTGGTTTTAGTTTCAGACCCCCCTGTCCCTCCTCACCAATGCAGCCACTCCCAGGTTCCCCAGCATCATCAACAACCATATGAGTGTTTTCCTCAGAAAGATGGAAGAGGCAACGTGACGTCAGTGATGTTCAGGATAAAGGAGAATGAACACACAAACAGCACAGGAGCACCTGCAGTGCCCAGCCAAGACAGGAGATGCTTGTGATCCACAGACACCATCCACAGATTAATGATGGGAAGCACAAAATCGGTATTCATTCTTGAGGATGGAGGAAAGGGAGGGCAGACACACAGTGCCCTCCCTGCTGCTGGGATGGAGAGGGGCTGGCAGTGCATGGGAAAAGGGCTGTTACAACATGGAACATGCAAACTGTGCCTGGTGGGTTTGGGGATGATGGGCAGTGACTGCACTTCCCCACCAGAAACTCAATCAGCTGCCAAGTAAGTTCTACTTAATGCTGAAAGAGGGGAAATTCAGGTTAGCATTCTGCCCTGGGAGGGTGGGCAGCCCTGGCACAGGTGCCCAGAGAAGCTGTAGCTGCCCCTGGATCCCTGGAAGTGTCCATGGCCAGGTTGGACGGGGCTTGGAGCACCCTGGGCTGGTGGGAGGTGTCCCTGCCCATGGCAGGGGGTAGAATGAGATGGGCTTTAAAGGTCCATTCTAAGCCAACCCGTTCTGTGGCTCTATGAGAGCACCCACTGCTCGTCCAGCCCATGAAAGGCACAACCTCCTCATTCCCAAGGACCTACAGTGCTGATTTCCCTGTCACTCTGCTGGGTGAAGCCATGAATTCAAACAAGCTGCTTGGGAAAAGGAGTAATTACATGTAAATCTCCATATAAGTTAAGTATGGGTTGGAGGTTCAAATGTTTCTCTCCCAGTCTGGCACTCTGCTCCTGCAGCAGAAGCACGAGCAGACAGCCCAGCAGAGCACTCACTGTCTGCTCCACCTCACACTCAGGAAGTGTCTTCTCAAACAGGGTGAAATCCAAAGACACACAAGAGCAGAATCAACTCATTCCATGGACAAAGCTGCTGTGCACCAAATTCTGCTCATCCAAACCTGCAGCAAACAGGCATCAGGACGGAAAAGCTGTGGAAGGAGTGAAAGCATGAACGTGCCAGATGGCAAACAGGAATGATTAAGAGAGTTTTCCTAAGTAGATCGAAAAGCTTGGCCTTAATATATCACAGTCAGCAGGAAAGCCCTCCCACAGCATGGCTCAGAAGCTCAGCTTGTGAAACTTCTGATTTCCCTCAGATCCCACGAAAATCTGTAACACAGCGAGTCCCATTCCCCAGTAAGTGGGATATGAGGTCACTGCATTCCAAAGGATTCTCCTCCCACACTAATCAGTGTCTCTTTTACACTCACACTAAACCCCCAGGGTGTGAGCCCAGCTCTCCCACGTGCTCTGCACATCTTTTTCTGAGCCTGAACCCTGCAGATGCCCCCAGAGTTGTGTGCAGAGGCTGCTCACGATGCTCAGCCCATCTGCTCCTGGGAAGCCACCCAGCAAATGTAAAGGCCTTCCAGTTTTACATGCACATCTTCAGTTTGTTATCTCAGAATGCTTTGGGCTGGAAAGACCTTCAAGATCATCGAATTCCACACCCCTGCCTTGGCCAGGGACACCTTCCACCAGCCCAGGTTGCTCCGAGCCTTGTCCAGCCTGGCCCTGGGCACTTCCAGGGCTGGGGCAGCCACAGCTTCTCTATTCTTTTAAATGTCTACTAAATCATGGAGAATTTTTCAAGGCTGTTTTTCTGTAAAACCATCCATATCTGCTTTCAGTTTGGCCTGTGAGTAGGACAGGCCACAAATCTGGGCTCAGTCACCAAACTGCCCAGTGTCTGGAGGTATGTGAATCCCATGCTGGTGGCTCTGTGCTAATTGGTTCTTAGGAGATATTAAAGATTTGTGTTTTCCCAGTAGAAACAGCACCTCCAGTTTCCAGCAGCTGAGCAAGCAACAGCAGCAGCACTGGGAAACAGAACAGGAAATCAAACTGCAAACCCCAACTGCAGTTCCCCCCCTGAGCAAAGCCCTGGCAGCACAGCCAGCTCAGCACCCCCGTTCACTCTGCACAGCGCTGAGGAGTCTCCAGCTCATCTTTGAATCCCCTCCCATCCCCTGCCCTTCCTCCTGCCCCCATGAGCTCCACAGCACCTGGCAGGGAACCAACAACCAGAATTTCCCCCTTGGTGCTTCTCCCAGGGCAGGTCCAAGCCAGGAGGGACCAGGAGACACTTCCCACTGGCCCATCGTGGGCCAATGCTGGTGAGCAAAGCCAATTGTACAAAGAAATACTGGAAAGACGTTCTTTTGTTTTGAAAGAAAACACTCAAGGCTTTAAAAAATAAATGAATGCTCCCTGCACTGATGCATTTGGGGCAATTTTTTTTTCACATTTCTTATTTTCCAATTGGTCAAACTCTGAAATTTTCCTTATTCACTGTATAGAATATTTTTTTGAAGTTAAACTGCTATGAAAACATCAAACCCATTTATTTTTAGTCAAAATTTCACTGAAAAGGAAGGTTGGGGCATTTTGCCAGGATGATAGTCCTTTTCTTTTTAGCTCACTTATACGATTTTCAATTTTTCTATCTAAAAATATAACTTTAAACATTTTTTTTAAACAAAACAGTCATACTTTAAGAAAGAAACATAACTCATGTGTTCAATGAGTTATTTTTATAGACGTTCATGAATGGTGCCTGATCAGGGGGGTTGATCAATAACCTACTGAACACCACAGGAAACTCCCAGTGACTGCAGTGGTTACACTGGGACCAAGGCACCCAAATACTCTCAATACAGTAGTTTATTTAATTTGATTTTCTAATAATACCTGTTATGAACACACAAACCCAAGGAGTGAACTAGGAGAGGGAGGTGCAACTGATAACAGGAACAGATGGAGTTCCACATAAATAATGAAAATGTTTAAAAGAAAATACATTTTCCAAACCATAAAAATATTTAAAATCCCCATAGCTGGAGAAAACATAGGAATGAAGATATTTGCACATTTCCTGGCTGGAGATGTTAACAAATGAATTCATGGGCTTTAACATCCTACACAGTGAAGGCTCAAGGCGGAAAGTGGCACATCTGGGCAGGACAGGGGACTCTGCCCCTTATTTTGCCTCTTAAGAACATATTCAAGACTACAGCTCTAGATGAAAACTATGTTTCAGCAGAAACATGGGGGTTAAGTGGGCAATACTTCTTTTCAATAAATGTAATTCCTTCCCAGGGAAAAGTCTGGCTGTCCTTTGGTGGGAGGGGGAAATATTCTCAGAAGTCTGAAACCAGCAAAAAGATGCAGCACAGGAGGATGAGAGCAGGAGGGGACACCTGGGGTGGGACATCCCTAGGCTGGGGTTCCCACAGGACTCTGCCTCTCCCTCTGCACTGAACTGCAGCATCACAACTTGGGGAGTTTTCTCATGGTTCAAGTTTCGAGAGGAAATTTTTATATTTTTAGTGTTCTGGGAGAGAAACTAATTCCAACTCATTTGACCAAGACAGTGATTAGTGAAGTGCAGCAGCAACACACATTCCCCTGCCCTGTCCCAGCTGAACCCAGATTCTCTTTTCCTTCCTTCCCTTCCTGAGGTTTGCCTTGGCAGAGGACTTTGGCTGTCACCGGGTAACACCCCAATGCAGGAATTCCATTTATTTCCTCCTGCTCTGAGGGCTCTGCTCAACACAGCTGGGGGAGCTTGATGTGGTCCTTGATTTCCAGAGCCATTCTCCTCCCTGCCCCATGTCAGAGTCCCAGTTCAGACAGCTCAGCTTCCAAAGACACCTTTAGTTTTCCCAGAATACGCTCTGTATACCTGCATGATGAGACATCAGAGCAAACCACTCCTGGGGCGAGCAACGGGAGGAAAAGTGCTGTGTCAATGACTGGCTGCCTGTTCCCACCTGGCTCTGGCAGCAGAGCTGCTCCAGGCAGATCCTGCAGCAGCAGCTCCCTCACAAGAAGTGGCAGGGGCTCCAGCAGCCGAGGGATGAGTGGATCACGGGCAGGGAAAGGGCATTTCTCCACATCCAGAGCTGTTTTGCACAAAAACTGCCGCCGTGCCCAAACCCCCCCAACGTGCTGCAGAGTTGTGCAGCTGTCTCCTTCCTCAGCCCCTTCCAGATTCAAATGCAAATCAAATTTGATGGCCTCAGTCTGTAATTTCGTGCTGCGCAATACCCTGCTATGCACATTAGGGAAACTGGAAGTGTATTTTCCATCTATTTTCCTTTTAAATCGCTGGCAAGATTTGCATTAGGGACAGATAAAACCGCTAAATGGGAATCTTCAAGGACTGTGAGATTTGTGCAAAGAAACTTTGATAACCAAATGATAAGTCAGGTTAGCAGAGCTATCAACGAGTTTGGTCCTTGTCCCTCCATCCATCCTGGAACCTGTCCCTGCCAGGCTGAGCTGGACACAGGCTGAGGGCTTTGGTGCCCAAGGATGCTGCTGGTCTTACAGAGGAGGGAAAGGAGGAGCAGTTACTCACAGCTACCAAACACCTCCTGAAGCGCTGCCGCCAACCGGCACAGCTCAAAAATTCGGGGAGGAAACAAAGAATTAAAAGAAACATGAGCCTTCAAGACCCTGTAAGTAAGTAGATGAGGGCCCCGCCCCATGGCATCTGCGAGAGTTCCCCCCCATGCAGCCGCCCAGAGGCGCCGTACTCACTGTTGGGGTCCACGTGCTCGCACAGCTCGGTCTTGGCCTCGCCGTTGGGGCGGTCGCTGGGCTTGTGCGAGAGGCGCGAGGACATGGTGGCCGCCGTCACCACCGCCTTGAAGCTGCGCTTGCGCTTCTGCACGTTGAGCTCGGGGTGGAAGATGATGATGTACACCTTCGGCATGTACAGCAGCCCCAGCGCCACCGAGGCGCTTAAGTTCATGGATATGGTGAGTGTGGTGGTTTGTATGTAGAGCTGGGGGACACAACACATGAGAGACTATTACACGTTAGAGGACTGGCAAGGAGGCCGCAGCATTTCAAACATCAAAGACCCGGCTCGAAGCAATTCTCAATGAGGTGGCGACCAGAGATGCGTGAGCTGAGAGCTTTGTCCTGCGACCGCCGGGAGGTCCGACGCAGACCACCCGCCTGGTCCATCCACAGCCCCTCTGGGGCTCAGTCCTAGACACTTCCATTGTCCTTACCCACACAATTCCCACTGCACGTTACAGTACAGCTTCTATTTATTTAAAGAGTGAAACCAGAAGTGGACTGAAATAATTCTGATGTAAATTAAAACCTAGGTCAGCTGTAAGTTACAGAAGAGGAACTAAAATAACATAGGTTAGTAAAACTTTCCTGCTTTTAAAACAATCAAGGAAGGTGAGATTTGCTCTACTTTCTCTACAGTTCTTTGAAATAACTCTGCAGAGAGTACACAACAATTTCTGTGCTTGTGACATTCAGCTGTGCTCATTATTAGGAAAAAATGGTGTATTTTCAAGTCAGAGAACAGGCACTGCCATGAGATGAGTTTTCAAAGAAACCACAGGGGTTTCAAAAATGTACTCTGTACATACACAGGTGTAAAAAAACCTTTTTTACCCCTTTTTTTTTTTTTTTAAAGGATCTTTCCAGAGGACACACATAATAGATAAACTAGAACAATCCTCATGACTTGAGGGGATTCAGCACAATTAAAAGGCAGAGACAGCACAATACAGGTGTGAGGGAGCTGAAGAGGCAGCAGTGTCTCTGTGGATCCTTTTCAGAAATTAAGTATACAGGAAATCCACAGAGATGGGAAAACCATCACACACTCAGGGTGGTTTCTTCAGAACACTGTTTTCCCTTCCCCCCCATTCACTGCTAATCCTTCTGAATTTCTGATGGGAAAACTCCCCAAATAAATATAATGGTAGTGCAAAACACCGACTGCCCAGGTGTTTCCAGGTTCTCATATTTAGAAACACCCAAGTGTCTCCAGACTTGCCAGTTGCATCTACAGCACAGTTGCTACTGCAGCAATCAGGGCCTCCACTGGAAGCAATAAAATGCCTTCCAGAAACACAGGAATGTGCCATGCATGGATGTGCCTCTGTACAGACAGAGACAAGCAGAGACTAAAGAGCTTTCTTGAGGGTTTTTGCTCATTATCAGATGGAAACGACACTGATGTTGCCAGAAAAGCTGCCAAAGTCAGGACACTGCGACCCAGCCCACCTTGGCAGGGGAAAAGACACGCTGGGCCACAGTCCAACTCTTGATGCTGAGCACAAGGAATCCCCTGGTTAGAGCCCTGCCCAAGGAGAAGCCTTGCCCCCAGAACCACTGCTGGCAGGGCACCCCATCCTCTGCTGTCCTCAAGCCATCTCTGATGGAGGTTTTGGAGCCTCCACACCGAACTCTTGCAAACATCCCCCAAATGTCCAGCCTGCACTGGGCGAGGCTGCTGCAGGTGGCACATGGACGTGGCACACGGAGGTGGCACATGGAGGTGGCCCCCACACCTCCCTCACCTGCCTGCATTTCCACAGAGGGGGTTCAACTCCAGTGCTGAGCACCCCACCGGCCAGGCTACAGCCAGTGGCTCCAGGGAGGAGCTGTCCTTGCTTGGCCATCACTCATCTGGGGATGGTTTGACCCAACATTTTCCCCCTAATCCTGGGCTGCTGAAAAAGCTGCCACCAGGAGAGCCCCAGGGAGGGTTTTATCCAGCACGCATGGGTAATAATTTTTATTTGCTCTTGCTGTAAGGGGTCAAAGTTGAAACGATTATTTAAACAAAGAGACCTTTTTCAGCACCCCCCAGCCAAGTTCCCACCTTGGAATTGCTGATGGGAGATAAAAGGAAAGGGAGAAAGGAGCGTTTGTAGAACAAGGCAGGCTGAGTGACACACAATGCTGCCCATGACAAACGGGAGCTGTGCAAAGATAAGGGCACTAATAGATATGCTTATTATGCAGAGTCTCAGTTTTATGTGTTTTATCTCTGCTTTGTGGTTTTACCAGCCAGACATAAAAATGCAGTTTACGTGAAACTATTTCATTTCTTATTTCACTTCTTCTGATAAACTCTGGGAAAGCGTTTTAGATGAATGCAACCATGGGTGCCTCAAAGTACAAAGGATCAGATTTACCCGACAATGGGACACTAATAACTCCTGCGTGCCTTTTACAGCTGCTGAACCTGGCAGCTTCCAGACCTGAGATTAAATTAAGAAATTAAGATGCAGATTTAGTGGGAGATGCTTGATTTTGATGTGAATGAGAACTGGGATTGAGTTTATCCAAACTGGAGAAGAGAAGGCTTTGTGGTGACCTAATTGGACCCTCCAGTGCCTGAAGAAAGTGCTCACAAGAAAAATGGAGAGAGACTATTTACAAGGGCCTGGAGGGCCAGGACAAGGGGAATGGCTTCAAACTCCCAGAGGGCAGGGAAAGATGGGATATTGGGAAGGAATCCTTCCCTGGGAGGGAGGGCAGGCCCTGGCACAGGTGCCCAGAGCAGCTGTGGCTGCCCCAGCCCTGGGAGTGTCCCAGGCCAGGTTGGATGGGGCTTGGAGCACCCCGGGCTGGTGGGAGGTGTCCCTGCCCATGGCAGGGGTGGGATGGGATGGGTTTCAAGGTCCTTTCCTACCCAAACTTTCCATGATTCTAAATGTTACCAGTGCAAATCAAGGTTTTCTAAAACACCATGTGATGGTGGTCTGTGCAAGTTCACTGCCATGGAGGGTTTGAAGTCACATTGCCTATGACAGAAGGACAAAGTCATTCTGGAGGGTCACCCTCTCTCACATCTCCTCTCTCAAGCAGATTCCAAATTTTGACAAATTTTGCCTTCACACACTGTTACAAATGCATGGACTTTGAAGCAGGCACTGGAGAAAACCCAACCCTGAGGACATTATTCACATGCAAAAGCACCCAGATTTTATCACTTCTTTTACATAAGTGATTTTCATTTGAATTTTAGATTTCTGTGTTTTCCAGATTCTTGCTTTATTCATGCAAATGACAAAAATTACCTTCAAAACCTTGAGAGAAAATTAGACTGGTCTGGAATACACACATCTAATAACCAGCAATTCTTACAGGGCAAATTATATCAATGGATGATTATGCAAGAATGTGGTTTCTCTGGGAAGAAAAGCACTGCAGGATCAGCCTCTGACTCTTTGCTAACCCAGTGGAGAGACTTCAGCTGCTGGGCCATGAGAACTGAACTTGGAGTTTATGTAATAACTGAACTGATGGCTGCAGATTTAGAAAAGTCCCTTTAGGAGTCAGAAATCCTTTTTGTAGGCTAATGCTTTGCCTTCAGACTAATCAGGAGCAACTGCTTCTTTTTTCCAATTCAGCTTTCTAATTATGCACTGAATTGTGTTATTTTGCAATATGGAAATAAAGTGGTAACTTGAGATATTTTTGGACTCGTGTTATTACAAGCCAATTTATCTCACTTTTATATGGGAATTAAAACAAATGTTCTTACAGATGAAGTAGACAGTTTATAAATCTCCCAGAAGGCTCTTCCAGGTCAGCTGAAGATTCCATTTCATTCTCTACATTATGTTGTGCAAACATAAGAATGAGAAACACTTTTTAATAAAAATGAAAATTAGCTTCCACTGTGTTATATGTTTTTAAAAACATGGGAAGGGACAAGACCTGAATGTCAATGTGTTCTCAGCCCTTTTGGTGTCTGATGCCACTGCACAGCTACGTGGGAGTGAAGGTCCTGCAGCAGGACCCTCCTCTGGGCAGCACCACACCCTCACTGAAATACCCCAAACCAGACACTGGTCCCATCTCCTCGGACAACAACTTCAGCCACACAGCCAAGTCCTTCCACAAGGCTTGCACACTTCTGTTGTCTGAGAAATACAGTATCTCCCATGTGAAGCAGTTCTGCCAGCTCTGCTTCCTGACCTGGCTCAGCAGTCAGGGGAGGGAAGAAGAAGATCCTCAAGGTCTCTTCCAACCCAAACTCTTTTATCATTCTATGATCTGACTTGACACTCACAGTAACATATTTACAGACCTTTGCCTTTCTGTGCCCCTGTGCTCCTGAGGGCACTTTGCCCAGCATGTGGAACCACCCTGCTGTGCAGAGCTGGTGCCAGTGCTGCTCCAGAAACACAACCCCGCAGCAAGTGCCACAGGCAGGGATGGACATCATGGTGCTCACGGGGTGCCACAAACACCAGTGGATGGGACCCAGGGGATGTGTGCCAAACAAATCCCAGGGGTCATGCTGACTGCAGTTATTCCACTGTGATGTGGCAAGGCAGGCACAGAGCCCTTGTGGAATGGCAGTGGGGATGTCAGGGAATCAGTCACACCACTTAATTATAAATTCTGTGCTTGGCAACTGCAGGAAAGGTGACACTGAAGGAAATTATGGGATTTTAGTGTCAGAAAATTTCCCTTTAATGGTTGATTGGTTGTTGTACAGGTTGGCAGTGCTCGGGTGGCCCATCAAACCTGCAGTGCTTGTGGACATTCCCTGTCCAAGCTGCTCCTGGCCATGCTCAGGGAATGGGCTGCACAGCACAGAATCATAGAACAGTTTGGGTTGGAAGGGCCCTTCAAGACCATCCCATTTCACCCTCTCTGACACACACAGGGATACTTTCCACTGACCCAGGGTGCGCCAAGCCCCGTCCAACCTGGCCTTGGACACTCCCAGGGCTGGGGCAGCCACAGCTCCTCTGGGCACCTGTGCCAGGGCCTGCCCACCCTCCCAGTATCTAATTTATACCAACGAGAATACATCTAAGAGAAGCATCTAAAAGAGCAACATGACGAGGGCAACATCAAAGTGAAATCAGGGAGCTGGATGCTCCTGGAGACGTGACCATTGCAGCTCCAAACCCACCTCACCTCAGGACCAATACCAGGTTCCTGTGAACAGCATTTCTAACCAGAAACAATCATGGTTTCCTTATTGATTCAGCTGTGAAAGCTCCATGCTCATGTCCAGCGCTCTGCATGTCTGTGTGCCCAGGGACGCTGTCACCTGCACAGGGACAGCGTCGCCTGCACAGGGACAGTGTCACCTGCACAGGGACAGCGTCGCCTGCACAGGGACAGTGTCACCTGCACAGGGACAGCGTCGCCTGCACAGGGACAGTGTCACCTGCACAGGGACAGCGTCGCCTGCACAGGGACAGTGTCACCTGCACAGGGACAGCGTCGCCTGCACAGGGACAGTGTCACCTGCACAGGGACAGCGTCGCCTGCACAGGGACAGTGTCACCTGCACAGGGACAGCGTCGCCTGCACAGGGACAGTGTCACCTGCACAGGGACAGCGTCGCCTGCACAGGGACAGTGTCACCTGCACAGGGACAGCGTCGCCTGCACAGGGACAGTGTCACCTGCACAGGGACAGCGTCGCCTGCACAGGGACAGTGTCACCTGCACAGGGACAGCGTCGCCTGCACAGGGACAGTGTCACCTGCACAGGGACAGCGTCGCCTGCACAGGGACAGTGTCACCTGCACAGGGACAGCGTCGCCTGCACAGGGACAGTGTCACCTGCACAGGGACAGCGTCGCCTGCACAGGGACAGTGTCACCTGCACAGGGACAGCGTCGCCTGCACAGGGACAGTGTCACCTGCACAGGGACAGCGTCGCCTGCACAGGGACAGTGTCACCTGCACAGGGACAGCGTCGCCTGCACAGGGACAGTGTCACCTGCACAGGGACAGTGTCACACCCTGGCATGGGGCAGGTAATGTCTGTGAGCAATTATGTCTCAGCATGTTCCTCACAGCAGGACGCTCAGAACACCAAAGGGAGAATTGGGGTCATATTCCTGAAGATTCCCACCCAAAGTGCAGGCAACCAGCACAGAGAAAACAGGTCTGAAAGGACTGATTTCCAGTTCCCTCTGCCTGTTCCCTCTGATGTCACCCTGTCAAAGCCAAGGAGCTTTCATGTCCTAAGAGCACCCAACACATGGGGGTTTTCAGCTGGCAGTTCACAGGCAAATGTGGGCAGTAAAGATGAAGGAAACGGATGCATTTTAAATATATGGACTATTCAAGCTAAATATTTCATACAGCTTGTTCCCTTATAATAGAAACTTCCTTATGCAAGAAATTTGCATACATCAGATATAAATATTTATGGCTTATATCCATAATTTGTATAATAATTCAAAATAGCAAATGTTAAAGCACTTGATCTGAAGGTTATGATACAGATACAGAAGGAGGAGGAATTTTGTCTCTCCTGCCTGTGAGAGAAATTCTAACAGCTTATCTAGAAGGAAATGAAATTAGCCAGATAATTGGACAGAACAGCAATGGAAAAGCAAGTTGCTGCTTTCAAAGGGCATCCCATGGCTAAAGGAGAAACTGAAGGAGTAGCAAAGGCAGTCCCACACGTCAAATGGTTTCTACAGCCAACACTCAGCAGAGATTCCCCATCTGCTGCAAAAAGAGCTGCCTTTGCTTTCTGCAGCAGGTACAGAGACAACAAAGATGCTCAGGAACTGCTTGGAATCACTTGGTTGTTGCTCAGCCAAGACATGAACAGTGCTGGTCCTGGCTTAGGTCAGCAAAGGATGAAGGGTGTTTGGAGTTGGTGCCTCCCTGGGACTGACTCCTGAATTTCACTGTCCTTGAAGCAGAAATCTGGCACGACGTGCAGGAAAAGAGTCTTACAAGGACAGGAGCATTTGAAGTGAGGTCTGTGCATCTCCACCACAAAAATAGGAGGAAGTTTTGTCTCCTGTTGGTTCACCTTGCCCTGTTCTGTGCTCCTGGACACCTGGCACTGCTCTGCAACCCGCTGCCCCTGCCGTGGGACATCGTGTGTCCTGCTGTGCATCCAAGGGGGGCGGTGGCCAGGCTGTGAGCCCTGCCCAGGTCACAGGGAGGATGAGCCCTCCCTGTCCTGCCCCTGCTAACACGGTAGTGACAATGGAGACAGCAAACAGCAGCAGGTACCTCTCCTTACTTTTCTTCCATGCTAATTATGTGGCTGTAGATGATGGCCATCAGAATTTGAAGAGGGTGAAGTTCCCCCCAGGACCTCAGCTGTGGGTTGACACCCAGGGCAGTTCTGCCCACAACAGGAGTGTCCTGAGACCCACCAAAACACTTCTCACGGGTCACTAGAGGGTCCTAGGTGAGAAGAAATTTCAGTCACAGAGGGTCTTGGCTGTATCTCAGGCAGGGACAGGAGGGAATAGCTCCAGAAATCCCATTATCAGTCCTCAGAACTGTCTAATATCTCTTGCTTGACATTCCTGTTTGTTATAATAGCTCTAAAACAAGTTACCCATCACCAAAAGAGACAAACACAAAGTGTACCAGAAGTAATGTACATCCCCAAATTCTGTTATTAAAATAATGCCTTTTCCCTCTCCCATGGGCTGAGCACTTGATTTTTTTTTGAGCTAGAAATAATTCTTCATCTGCCATTTTTTCTAAAACAAAAAAAAAAAAAAAGGAAAAATAAAAGAAGAAAAGGAAAAATGAGAAAGCCTTCATTTCACTGCTCCCCCTCACCACTGCACTGCTGTGACACACAATCTTGGCATTTGGGGGCATTCACAGCCAGACTTCGGCTGCTGTTGTAAATCATATTTCTCCACACTTATTGCATTTTATTCATTTTATACATGACCAGAGATTAGAGTTCAAATGAAATAGATTTTGCTACCCTTCTTACATTCCAAACGTCACCAGTCTCAAAATCTTTAATTTTACTCACTTCAACTATTGAATAATTCAATGTCAAAGGAGAAAAAAACCCCAACCCTGCAATACTCAATTTGAGCTGGTGAGAAACCCAAAGTGAGAGGCCAGGGCAGTGTCCCTGCAGCCTGGGGAGCCCTCAGAGCAGCGGGACCCCGCGGGCAGGGACACGCAGACACAGCCAGCCCAGGTGGGCTCTCAGAGGGGAAGGGTGGGGTGGGAGCCAGGCAGCAGCCAACGCTCACCCTGAAATGGCACCTGAGAAGGTGTGATCATGAACTGACCCTTTTCCAGCAATATATGTCATGGAATCACAGGATGGGGTTGGAAAGGACCTCAAGTCTCATCCAGCTCAACCCCTGGACACCTTCCACGAGCCCAGGCTGCTCAGCGCCCGTCACCAGTGCCTGCCATCACCATCCTCTATCCTCAGCTTCAAGAGAAAAGCTGTGCAAGAGCCCCGAAGCATCACTGCCAGCCCAGCCTTGGCCATGCAGTGGAAACCAGCCCAGCAGAAACACTCATGCTGAGGCCCTGAACTTCCCAGAAATATCCTGCGGATCGAACATTGCCCTGCCAGCCTTCCCACACACACACTGCCTCCTCACAAACAGCTGCCGAGGCAAAGCTCTCTCTCCAGTTTTCTTAAATTACTAAAGCATTCTAGAATGGAAAATAAACCCAGGCCAAACCATTTCAAGACAAGTCCACTTAGATTAGAGGGAGGAATGAGCAGGAGGAATATCAGGAGAAGGTATTGATTATAAAAAGGCAAACAAAGTGCCAGTTAATGTGGAAATAAGTAAACACACAGATAAGCAAGTAAATGGGGAACTAAGAATATCATGGCCCTCATAAATGGTTGTGCATAATAAATCAGCTTTAAAGCACCGGGCCCACAGAGAGGCTGCTCAGCTTTCTGGGACTTTGCAGTCATTCAGGATACAGGGAGTTACTAAATAGTCAAAAACCCATACAAGAATAAAGAGATACTTTTTCCAAAACAAATTCAGATGTTTAACCTCATCCTAATTGTGTTGAGATGAATGTCTCTGATCGCCAGGTCAAGGTGTTAAATGCTCTTAGAAGAAGTCTCAATCAGATCAAAAGAGGTGCTGGGATTTAGCACTCAAGACAGGAAAACCTGGAGTAATGTTTAGGTTTCTCTGTCTTCCCTCACTGGAGGTATTTCCTCTGGAGTAAAAAACCCCAAAGTTTGGAGAAGAGCAAGTAGTGACAGGACAAGAAATGGCTTCAAACTGCCAGAGGGCAGGGCTGGGTGGGATATTGGGGAGGAATTCCTCCCTGGGAGGGTGGGCAGCCCCTGGCACAGGTGCCCAGAGAAGCTGTGGCTGCCCCTGGATCCCTGGGAGTGTCCCAGGCCAGGTTGGATGGGGCTTGGAGCCCCCTGGGCTGGTGGGAGGTGTCCCTGCCCAGGGCAGGGGTGGGATGGATTTTAGAGTCTCTTCCAGTCCAAACCAGTTTGGGATTCTGTGAAAATGAAGAGAAGGCATCTAAGCACGGCCACAGTGGTGACTGTTCTGCACTGCCAAGGATGATCTGCCCAACCCTCCGAGCTGGAGCTCAAACATTTTCTCATGCAGACAAAACCTTTTCAGAAAATTGTACCACAAATTGTTTCCAAGTGATGCACAAAAGGCAGAGTTTTGACAAAAAGCAATGCAGATGTGCAAAGCATCCCTGGCCTGAGGCTACACAGTGTCCTGGGAGGCTGTGCCAGCCCCAGCTGTGCAGCCCTGAGCAGCACAGTGACACCCCAGCACAGCCACGAGCCACGGCTGGACACGCAGGGGACACAAAATGACCCACACAAGGAGTCAACTGAGATGATCACTGAGGCAGTCTCACAACACGCTGCTTTCTCCAATCCCAAAAATTGAAGCGGTAGAATAATAATTAGCAAATCAATCTCGGTTTTGTTTCTTCTTGAATGTTACTTTTCTCCGGGGAAGCAAAAGTGTTTGTGTCCTTCCAGAGCTGGCTGGGGCTAAGCTGCAGAAACGCCAGAGCAGCAGAGCAACACCTGTGTGAAGGGAAATGGGAGCCACCATCCCTGGAAGTGCTCAAAGGAACTTCATAATGTGGGTTAGTGAACATGGGGCTTTTTGGTCAAATGATGATCCTGGAGGTCTCTTCCAGCTGTGGTGATTCTCTGATATTCCAACCTCACTGCCCAATTATTGAGATCCACATCAGAAGGATCAGACATTCCTTGTCCATCCTTTGCAGGGAGCCTTTTGGAAGCTGCATGAGAAAGGCAAGGTACAAATCATCCCCAAAGGTGAGGAATCAACCTTTGAGGAAAAGCAAGATGGAAACACATCAGCAGGAGCTCCTACAACTCCCTTTAGCACCCAGGCTGGCTCCTCAGACCCAGAATATTCCTGCCAGTGTGGGCAAAGGAGGTAAGAGGTGTGTGCTGTGCAGTGACTCCTCTGCCCAGGTCAGAACCCAACCAGCGACGGGCTCAGCAGTGAGAGCAGCTCCTGCATCTGCTCGAGGTTGTCATGGCAATGGGAGCTGTGAGAGCAGCCCAGGGGAGCTGCAGCTTTGCCTTGACAGTGCTGAGAAATATTGCCAAAATTATTCATAGCCTGGAAACGAGAGGCACCAATGCCCTGATGGTTTTCTCCCCACTTGACGCTGTTTGAGCAGGCTGGGGGTTGCAATTTTCCTTCCTTTTATTGCCCAGTAAATCATTCAGCTGTATGTCATGATGGCAAACAGCCCTTTCAGATAAGGTAGTCACGTCTGGCAAAATTAAATTCATAATCTAGAATAAATATAAGCATTTTTATGGCTTTCTAACCACACACAGTAACCCAGTAAGCTCCTATTGAGGGGGGAAAAGCCCAAATAACACAGCCTGACACGAGGAGCCAATCTCTGTCAGTGCTGCAGGGCAGCCCCATGAGGGGGCTTCTCCTGGTCTGGCTGGAGTTGAGAGGGAGCTGGAAAGGCCACCACTCAGTGCCTGTCCCGTTCAGGGCAGACCAGGCTCTCCTGAGCTGTCTTGCTGGAGTCCTAACAAAGCCCAAAGGTCAGTATTTCAGCCCATGCTCCTACCGCAGAGCAGGGACCCCACTGAAGGTGCATCTCACAGGACAAGCTGCAACACTTTTCTGTCCTCTCACTCCAAATTCCAGTCCTTCTCCCCCTGCCCATTGCACTCCCCAACATCCAGCACTGCCCTGGTCCCACTGGCCCACCACCCCCGGGGAACACCGGCCAGGCAGGGAGAGACACCAGGAATCCAGAAGGGCTTTGGGATCATCTCAGAGCACTCATTCCCCTGGTACAGGGGGGCACCAGGAGGTGTCAATTTTCTCTCTTATTCCTTCAGAGCTGTGCAAGTTTGCATTTAATTAACTCAGTGACTTGAGCCAGCCCATTCTTATTGGTACTAATGTAGCACAATTAGAACAACCCGTTGCCATGGCGACTGCCCAATCCACCAGAATTCCTACACCTCTCGCCTGCCTTTAGGCAATCCTGGGGTTCTGTGACACGCAGATGGGCGGTTATTGTTATGCTAAACCGGGAATGGGTAATCCCACAATACAAGATGATTTAGGTGCTCATTTAAATGAGATTTAATTACAGAAAGTCTATCATTTTAGGACCTGCCAAATTCCCATCATTCCACGATCCCCCATATCTGGGAGGTATCCGTGTGCATCAATGCTAATCCAGAGCAAAGAGCTTCCTCTCTTAATTATCAAACACTGCCTTTTTGATTGTAAGAATAAATAAAATCTCCATCTCAAATTGGATGCTGCAATGACAATTCACAGCGATATCCAAACTATTTTCCAGTGTGGTTTAGTGAGGTGATTCCACGTCCTGCATCATCCCACCACAGCTCTCAATCCTTCCTTCCCAGCTCCAAGTTAACTCTGGAATTAGCTCCCACATGTCTGGCCTCAGAGAGAACACTGAATTCACTCTGAATTATTTAGAGCTCCTTATCAGCACTTTCATTTGGGGTACTCAAACTGAAAGGGATCTGGAATATTATAGGGGGAGAAAAAAAGGAGTTTTAAGCCAAAATCAGCCCAAATATTTGACTTACCTATGGCCTGACAACAGTTAATGGCCCATTGATCCTATTCTGCATCTATAACTCATTAAGTATGTTTTAATAGGATAAATAACCAAACCCTATTTATTGCTGCCCTCTGAGCTGCACATCAGCTGCTTTCAGACTTAACTGAGATGGGTTTGCTGACTGCTGTGCCCTGGTACACACGAGGAGGAGGCCACAAGGAAGCTCGTCAACACACAGCTGAGTCTGGGACAAGCTGCACCTTCCGTCAGCGAGCCTGGGCCTCGGGGGAGACAGAGCATCAAAGGAGGAATTTTTCCATGTGTGACTGCAGCCTGGCCAAGGCAGCCCTGCTCCCACAGGGAAGTTCACGCCAATACACGTTGTCTCCAGCATCTCCTCCCCCAGCCCAGGACACAGCCCTGGGCACCTGCCCGGCCCCCGCGGACACTGCCGGGGCACACTGGCTTGGGTTTGGGTTTGGCTTTTCCCAACAAGTCCTTGCTCGGGTCCAAGTCCGACTAAATCCAGAGCCAGCAATTACCAACAGAGGGATTTAGAGGCCCTGACCTTTCTTTCTTATCTTCAGTCATTATCAGATTTCATCTAACAGTCAATAAAATCCGCTAAAACAACATTGATTTTGAAGTTCTGGAGAATCAGATCACTTGACTTCCTTGGTCCTCCAATTAAAGCATCAGAATAAATCTTAACTGCTTCCTAACACCAGTTTTCACACGACTTTCTCCAGCTGTAATCATGTTTAAGCACCCTGGCTAAACTAATTGATTTCCATTCCTTTTAGCCACCACCACCTAAGACTGTGCCGAGC
Organism: Formicarius rufipectus; assembly: GCA_013399695.1. Lineage (NCBI taxonomy): Eukaryota > Metazoa > Chordata > Aves > Passeriformes > Formicariidae > Formicarius > Formicarius rufipectus. The sequence continues at coordinate 254,784 of VXAU01006171.1, forward strand.
CCTCCAGTGCCTCCACTCCGCAGCCTTCTGGTGAAACACTGCTGCTAGTACAGATGTTAGCAGGATCTGTTCCACCACCAAAAAGAGCTATCTTGTCTTCAAATTATATTTAATTACCCCCATTAAACATTACAGGCTGCTCTGATGTTGGCAGCGTAAATCAGAGGGAAGGAGAGGACGCTGCCTGCACACTGCTCAGCACATGCTCTGCCCTCCTGCTCCCTCTGCACTCTCCAGTCTCGACAGGAAAGGCCAGTGCACATCCTGTGAACACTCAAGATACTCCATTTACAACACACGCTTTTTTTACTGGTGAAACCAAGACACTCGGGGGCATGGGCAGGGTTAAACCTCAGCTTCCACTGCTCTGGCAGAGGCAGTTGAGGGCTGTGTGGATATTGTTTAATGGCCAATGAGCAATGAAAGAAAAGCAACTGCTGCTCAGTGAGCAACCTCTCCTTTGTAAATATGAGTGCCACCTCATTCTTGCCCCTGCCCCTCGCTGGGTTTTTTCACCACAGATACTTCAGCCACTCAAAGGCCAAATGCCGACACAGATTGAATAATCTGTAGGAGCCCTGACATCATTAGCTGAGAAGTGCTAAACCTGGAAAACCCTTCATAAATGCGTGACAGCTGCCAGGTCACTGCTGCCCACGGGCTGATCCATCAGCAGGGGCCTGGCTGGGAAATACTTTCAAGTAGGGGAGTTTGTCCTGTACAATACACTGTGGGTACAGCCCAGGTGCTGCCTACCCCCCTCCCAGCCCCACCGCTCCCACTGGGAAAGAAAACAGAGGGCTCTTCAGTCCCTGCTGCTGAGAAAACACAGAGCCAGCACCAACAGCAAAGGCTCAGATGGAAATTATGTCAAACCACCAAACTGCAGAAGAAACAGGTCTTCCTTCCTTAGTTTTCTCTCATACTCACCTGGTGACAACCCGTGGGGGTGGCACTGCCACACTGTGGCACAGGGGACACCTGGCTCCTGCACCCCAAGCCCTCCCCAGGGGTGTTACAGATGTGCAAGGTGCATGGGGACAGCTCTGTCCCCAGCCCCACTTTGGAGCTGTGCCTCCACCTCTGGCAGCCTCACCCAGCCACGGGGAGGGCAGTGCTGCCCCACTGAGACCCCTTCTTTAACGGGGGGCAATCCATAAAAACAGAATCTCGCTCTGATCCATCCCCCAGGTTCCCTCTTCTCTTCCAGTCCATCTCCTTGTCCCTCCCTCTGAGCAGCTCCTCTTACAGCAGCCACGGACTGAACATCCCTTTGAGAACCTTCTCATGTGTCAGAAGGCATCGATCCTCTGCCAGCACTTCTCAGCCACTTTCTGCCCTAAACCACCACCATGTGCCCCTAAAGCTGCCAGGGACACACAGGAACATGGACACCCCTGTGCCAGGTGCCCGAGGGCGTCTGGCTGGGCTGGCTCTGCAACAGGGACCCCCCAGTCCCTTCACAACCCGGGGAAACGGTGCCAGGACAGCTCAGACACCGCAGGGTGACCCAGACTGGGACCACAGGCCGTGTCCTGCTGGTGGCTGTGGTCCCTCCCCAGTCCTGGCAGCCCCACAGGGCGCTGGCACAGCATGACTGGGCTGCAGCACCCCCAGATCTGCTGCTCCCCCAGCCCTGCAGCACCCCCAGCCCTGCAGCACCCCCAGATCTGCAGCACCCCCAGCCCTGCAGCACCCCCAGATCTGCAGCACCCCCAGATCTGCAGCACCCCAGATCTGCTGCCTGGGAACAAGGACCTTCACTCGCTGGGTTTTGCTGAATCTTGAATACAAACCCAGATGTTAAAAGAGCTGCTAGTTCAAAATGCAGAAATACATAAACATGCCCCAAACCCCTTTTGAGGGGATACAGTTGGGACACAAGTTTTTTGCTTCAGTCTACAAGAATTCATTGTTGCTTCTCTTTAACCTTCTGCTTAGCTAATGCCTCAAAGACAAAACAAGGCAATTTCTATGACTGAATATGATGGTTTCCACTTTTATTACTATCATAGGCCTGCTTAAACCACTTAAAACAACAAATAAATCCTTCAGGTCAATATTTTTGTGTATAGTAAAAACGACTGTTTGCCTTGCATTAAATTGCCCTGGCTAGGCTGAAAATGCTCTTTCCAGAGCATTTTCCTCCTCCAGCTGTTTCCTTCCACTGCAAACCCAGCAATATTTGGCTCTCTGGGATGCACAGAGGATCTGATGTTGTGGTGTCAGAGGATCTTACTCAGAGCAAACTTNCACCCCCAGCCCTGCAGCACCCCCAGCCCTGCAGCACCCCCAGATCTGCAGCACCCCCAGATCTGCAGCACCCCAGATCTGCTGCCTGGGAACAAGGACCTTCACTCGCTGGGTTTTGCTGAATCTTGAATACAAACCCAGATGTTAAAAGAGCTGCTAGTTCAAAATGCAGAAATACATAAACATGCCCCAAACCCCTTTTGAGGGGATACAGTTGGGACACAAGTTTTTTGCTTCAGTCTACAAGAATTCATTGTTGCTTCTCTTTAACCTTCTGCTTAGCTAATGCCTCAAAGACAAAACAAGGCAATTTCTATGACTGAATATGATGGTTTCCACTTTTATTACTATCATAGGCCTGCTTGAACCACTTAAAACAACAAATAAATCCTTCAGGTCAATATTTTTGTGTATAGTAAAAACGACTGTTTGCCTTGCATTAAATTGCCCTGGCTAGGCTGAAAATGCTCTTTCCAGAGCATTTTCCTCCTCCAGCTGTTTCCTTCCACTGCAAACCCAGCAATATTTGGCTCTCTGGGATGCACAGAGGATCTGATGTTGTGGTGTCAGAGGATCTTACTCAGAGCAAACTTCCAGGACTTCCATGACCAACAAAGACCTTGCTTTGTCATGGGGAGATTTTCTTACCAGTGTCTGCAACTTTGAATGTTTTACTGATTTTGTGAAAAATTTTGGCTGAAGGAGGGCAGATTTAGATGAGATATTGGGAAGGAATTCCTGGCTGGGAGGGTGGGCAGGCCCTGGCACAGGTTGGGCAGAGAAACTGTGGCTGCCCCATCCCTGGGAGTGTCCCAGGCCAGGTTGGACGGGGCTTGGAGCAGCCTGGGCTGGTGGGAGGTGTCCCTGCCCATGGCAGGGGGTGGGATGGATGGACTTTAAGGTCCCTTCCAACCCAAAACACTCTAAAGTTGAATGTTCTCTTCATTCCACACAGGTTTGGGGCAGGATAATACCCATGGGAAGTCTCTGTGACGCCCATCCTACAAGCTCACTCTGACCAAACCAAGGCAGAAGTCACCTGACTGCCTCCTGCCTCTCTCCTGGCAGTTTTCTTTGCCCCTTCCACTTTGTTTCTGTGTATTGTAAAACAAACAGAAGACAATTTCCACTCCAGCTGCGTGACCAAGCTCTGGGCCATAGAGGATGCTCCTTCTGCACGAGGGTCCTTGATTTGGGGCCCTTTGCAGGCTGCTTTCATAAGCCACTCACAGGGGATGACAAAAGTGCTTAAGGGCCCATTCTTTCTGCTGAAAGCCTTTGATCAAACAAAACCCTGACTCCAGCATCCAAGTTCAGCAAGAAAATTGAGAAACATCTGCATAGCTCACATTGTATTGAATAAGCCCTTCATGGTTTTCCTTTTGTTGCTGGATGAGCTTAGAATCAGCAGCCATTATTTCTTGCACAAAATACCATTATTATGTTTCTACAATACCCGTGGGGCTCAGAGCCTGGCTGTGATCTGCTCACAGAAATGCTCCTTCAGCTCTCGGCGTTTGGCTCCCAACATTGGCCACGAGCTACGGGGTTTCTCTGCAAAGATGATTAACTCTTGTTCAAACACAGGAGCAGAAAGGAGGACTGAGGATTTCTGCAGCAAAAGTCAGACTGAACTATCATCACAGAGACCCAGCAGGGCACACCAACCCCTGCCACCTCATGGGGACAAGCCTGTAGGGTCTGGCCCAGGGAATGACCTTCCAATGCCACCCGGAATCAACCCACTTGCATCTCTGAAATGGTTCTCTCCCCAAAAACACATGCTGGAAGAGAATCACAGTGCAGAAATAAATCAATCTCTCTGGTAAGCCACATCATCTTTGTGATATATTCATCTCAAGTCTTGCATATGCAGGAATTTTGAAATAACCAACTCATGGAGAATCATTAAGGTTGGAAAAGACCTGTAAGATTATCAAGTCCTACCATCAACCCAGCACCACCACTGTGCTCACCACTAGACCGTGTTCTCAAGTGCCACATTCCCACATGTTCCAAACACTTCCAGGGATGGTTTCACAATGTTTGTGAAAATACATGATGACAAATTGAAACCACCTGCAAAGACATTCAAACAAACTTATCCTCCCCTGTTCGGAGCAAATAACTTTACGATTAACTCCCTGTTAACTAACTTTGAAGAGCAACCTTAAAATTATACATTCACCCCTGGTTCCTATATGTAGCTGCCTCTAGTCCAGCACTACTCACAGTGTTATTCCCAAAACAGGGCTTTGCAAGTGTGAGATTTTCCCTTTGCTGCCACAGAAAAGTACCAAAGTGGAAAAATCCCCCCAGTCCCACCCAGAAGTGTGGAATGGTCGATGCAACAGCTCTGCTGGGGAAATTATGTTGTCAGCTCAAGTGAGTTTGACACTCAGAGATATCACCACACAAGCAAAGAGAAAAGTTTCATCAACACAGTAATTACTCCTCTGGACTCAACGGAGCTGCAATTAACTCACGGTGAGGGGCTGTCACTTTGTGCTGCAGATAAAATCTGGTGATAGGGCTGCCAGGGGCTGTGCAGAGATGGCTTTTCAGAGGTAAAACCCTCCTAGCAACTCTATGTTTTCTGAAAAAAATAAGGATCCAAAAAAGTACATGTCAACACTATGCATTTAACACCTACACGTTTTTCCTTTTAAAATTGTGTTGCTTTTTAGCCAGAGGGAGTTAAGTTTGCACTAGAAATTCCAGGGAAAAAAACAAACCTCTTTTTTCACCACTTTTCCTTGTTTGAAATCAGTTCAGTGCCCACGTGTGTGCACAGGACAGGGGCAGCTGTGCCTTGAACGAGGTGGTTGACCTGAGAGATGGGGGCAAGTGCCTCTGGCCCAGCTGGGCTCAGAACAGGCCATGAGGAAAGGCATCAAAAATACTCCTGCATCTGCTGTTCTGGTCAGTCAGAGATGGTCCAAACTTGGGCCTCTTGATGAACTGGGCAAAATGGAAATACAGGAGGCTGAGGAGGAGCCGGTGCCAATGGCTTGGTGTGGCACCTTGGAGGGAGGGTTAGGTTGGATCTCAGGACAAGGTCCTTCCCCAGAGGGTGGTGGGCACTGCCCAGGCTCCCCAGGGCAGTGGGCACGGCCCCGAGGCTGCCGGAGTTCCAGGAGGGGTTGGACAGGGTGGGATTGTTGGGGTGCCTGTGCAGGGCCAGGGGTTGGACTGGACGAGCCTTGTGGGTCCCTCCCAACTCAGGATATTCCACGATTCTATACTTTTCCCCTCTGTAATTCCCCCTCCTTTCTGGGTTCTATTTATTTCTCCATCTTCCAAATTGTTTTTTGTCTCTGCCTCCTCAGCACAGATGGGAATGGAAAAGGGTGGAATTATCACAGCAAAGAGATCCCTCAGTGTCGACATCAGACATCAAAGCTGCTTCTCTCAGGCTTCAAAGGGTCCCTTGGTGATGGCAGAACCCCTGTGGGGACCTTAACAAAGTCCCTTCTGCCTGAACGAACTCATTGCCACTATGAGACAGCACAGAGAAATTCAAACGTGGTATTATTGCTCCATTATGAAGATACCTGCTCCAATAATTGAAAATTCCACAAAATGAATTGATTGTTAATTATCTTTTAGCTCTACCTTCCTGTGAGGAATTACTGTGCAAGCAGGAATGTGAGGGCTGTGCTGCCTCTACCCAACTGCCAGCTGTGGCACCCCCTTGGTGGGGTGTCCCCCCTCCTCAGGTAGTTATGTGGAACATGATGGTGGCCTTGGGCTCTGCCTGCTCGGTGTTTGCAACTGGATTTTACCACAAAAGTACATATGAACATTGAAGGAGCTTTACAGTGCAGCAAGTGTGATACACCAAAGCAAAGGTACGTGTACCCCCTGCTTCTGCTCTTTGAAGAACCATAATAACCATTAATTTATGGTCTTCTGAGGAGGATCTAATTACTCCAGTCAGCCCTTATTTCACTCACAGTGTGCATGGCTGTTCTTACCTGCCTTGACAGCACAGCCCTGCAATCCCAGTGCTCCTACAGCCTTTCACCTGCCTGGCTGTACTGAGAAGGTTCTGAACAGGGTGAGATGCTCAGATGGGACATCCCCCAGCTGGGACCAAGCTCAGGTTGGAACCTCTCTTGCAGCAGAGCCCTGACTTGGCAATACAGTCCTCCGCTGTGCGTAATAAATTTATTACCAAAACATCTTCATTCTTCCAAGATGCCACCTTGAAGGAAAAACCTCCCACCAAAGCACCAGGGAGAGGAAAACAAATGTGTGGCGAAAGATGGACAACTGCAGACCTCAGAATTCCCACAGCACTCACCACTGACACAGGTGTAATTACTGACTTTCCACTTGAGGGTTAAATCAGCAGCAGTGACACATTAAAAGCCTTTCAGTTTGGCTGGGTTTGACTAATGACAGCACCCTTTCCATTTGGGCACCAAATGAATGCAGGAGCTAGTAAAGTAAATCTTACTGAGAACTTTCCTGAGAAGCTGTTCAAGACTTTCAATTAGTTCTACAGAAATTAAATTTGAAACTCTACAGACACTCAAAAGGTTTTCACAAGGGTTTTTATACACTTTTCAGTAGTGCTGTTATATAACCTGATAAAAACCTAGGCACCAAATAATTTTTGTAATGAAGGTTATCACCCTCCCAAAAATTCCACTGATTATTTCATTTCTGGATTTCAAAGAACACCTAATTTCCCCTCAATTAAAATGCAGCACTCCAATACTCCACAAAAGTGGATTTTAGTGAATACTCTGTGCTTGGAGGCCTTCAGCATTCATGGCTCCAGCCTGGAGGGCCTGAACTGAAATTGGGTGAAGCTGCTCTCCAGTTCAGGCTTTTCTCAGGAGAATTCAAAAGCCAGAACCTTCCACTCCCTGGTGTTCTCAGGGACACAGTTGAGTCTGGCTGATATCAAGAACTTCAGTGCCTGAACATGCAGATCCCTAAGGTAATAAAGCGATGGGCAAAGTGAAAGTGCACCAATGAGAGATATTAGTGCCTGTGGTTAATGAGTTTTATGCAGGCCCCAATATCAGAACCCTTCTTTAAACAAAAGTTACAACCCTTGTCTGAGCCCAAATGATGGTCCATACATGGTCACATTCCTCGTGAGCCTCAAAGCCTGACTTTTCTCCACCATCCAATGATATAAAACTCCAACAATTGCATTAAATTCCTCATAACTCCCAAATCCACACAGGTAGAGTTGCTATAGCAACTGTCATCTCAAACCTTCCCAGGGGAGAAAATAAAAGTGTGTCCTACCTGGCTAATTGGTATTTGTGTTACAGAGAATTGAAGGGTAACTTAGTTTCACCAAAAAATAGAAGACTGAAGTGCTCCCATGCTAATGTGACATTATTTAATCTGAATAAGAACCCATTTTGCATGTGTCTTCAAATTACAGTATTTATGGAACATTCAACACAATAAGTCAAAGTGTTGCTGCCGAATATGCCTGACTTCCCCGGTTTATTGATTGGAATAAAAGGGGCATTAAAAAATGGAGAAACGAGAAGAAAGGTGCAAGAGCTGATGGGATTAGGGACTTTGAACTTCACTGTGCTTGTATTACAACAAAAAACCCCAAACCAACAGAGGCTTATAACCAATGGGTCCAGCACCCTGGATCCAAAAATAAACCAGTGCCAGATGATGACTGAGGGCCAACCATTCTCCAGTTCTCATCATTCCAGGAAGAATAAAACTCCCAAGCAGGGCACCCACACTGGCTGAACAACCATCATCACGCACTCAGAGTCACAATTAGAACCTTTTTAACTTGAAATAAGTCCCCAAAATCATTCAAGAAAAACTCCCATCTGGAGGATATATTCAGGGGCATGTTGAGAGATATTAGTGTCTTGTAAACACATCCAGAAATGTATTATTTTAATCTTAGCACAATTACTAAATCAGAGCAATCACAGTTGGGAGGCAACAGAACCTCCGTGAAACACAAAAATAACGATGACATATTTCCCTGTCTGAGTCCAATGACATAATTTGAGAAAATAAGACCTTAGGGGGATATTCAATATACACAAGTGCATTTGTATGTGGATACAGAGCACAGATGGGGCCTTCAGACCTGCAGAGACAAAGATTCCTTTCCACCTGACCCTCACAGCCCTGGCCAGTTCCCAAACTGCTCGTGCTGCAGGAGCCGAGGAGCAGAGCAGCCCATCCACCTGAGCAGCAGAGCCAGGCAGGCTCTGGGCAGGAGGGGCACCTGAGAGGGGCCTGCTGTGCCCACCACAGAAAGCAGATTGATGGGCAGCTTTGCCACTAAAGGGGTCTCATTTTTCAGCATTACATCCCCAGATGGAGGAAATTTAATTGAAGCAGCAGTGTGTATGTATCTATATATGGTAATGCTCAGCAGCCAGAGGAGGAGAAAATAGCTCCTGATCTCACAGTGCTTCACAATTCCTGCTAACCAGTGGGAGGAGAAAGGGAGAAGACAGTGGCAAGAACAAACCCACCGTATCCAAGGCTACTGAACACAACCCCACAGGGGATTCCTCCTGCCCTACTGATCTCTGTGCCCCACACCCAAATCCAACATTCCCAGGCTCCTACCACATCCTTTCTGTGCAAGTGTGATTAAAATAACTAACCCCCAAAACCTTACTTAAAATGCAGGATGTGCTTTTTACCTCAGGAACCTTTCTAGGAGATTCTTCTGTAAATGAGGAGAAGGAGAGAGATGAAGAACCTCTGGAAGGGCAATTGTCTCATTGGCTCAGGATCTGGGAGGTGAACTTGTGTCCACCTGCCTCAGCCACCTTCTAACATTCACTTAATCACAAACACAAACTACAGGACACAGGTTTATAAAATGTTGGAAAAGGATGAAAAGCATTGGTTTTCCTAACAATATACTGACTTCCATGAACAGAAAAAGGAAACCAGTATTTTAAGAGCTCTACGTATAACATTGATTTTGCTACGGATGGTTTTCCCCTTTCACTTTGCTTGTACTGTTGAAATGTTGACTCTGGAAACTTGTGTAAGGTCTAAAAAGAATTTACACTACAAGGGAGACTAATAATAAAAAAGCAAACTATTACTGCCACTATGAGGTGATGCTCCCAGGGTGTGTGAGAGCACGCCACCCTCCCTGCACACTGCTGAACACAGCTGGGAGAGAAAGCCAATAAAAATAAGAAACCCCAAGAAAGACCAACATGTGCCTTAGAGAAACCAGGTTAATTCCAGTGCATGCCCTGAGACACTGCTCAGGGATGTCCTGCCAAGAACAGCCTGCAAGCAGCACCTGAGGTGTCACCACAGCAGCACCAGCCTGGGGTCCTGAGGCACCACTCCAGGTGGGGCAGGACAGTCCCTGTGCCAGGCACAGGGCTGGGGGACACGGCCCCTTCAGCCCCACCAACCCCTCACAGCATGCCCTGCTCTGCAGATGAGTTCAATCCCCAGCAGGTCACAGCAAAGCAGTCACCTGTGCTGGCGCAGGACACAGCTCCACATCCCCCCTCTGATCCCTGCCTCAGCCTGTGCTATTGATTCCTGGAGCTCCTGCCCTGACAGGACCCTGCCCTTCCCAAAGCCGTGTGGTATCGACCCTGCCTCCAGCCCTGACTCCTGTAATTGCTTCAGCAGCTCCTCCAGGCCACGGGGCTTCTGATAGATCTCCCACCATCCACAGAGAATTTCAAGCAGTTTTGTTGTCAAAAACAATTACACCAGGAGTGCAAAGGCTGCAATTCAATCCTGCAGTCCCTCTCAAACGTTTGAGTGAATCAAGGCAGGATCTGGGCAGCAGGAGGAGGTGGGACATGGTGTGCTGTCCTCAAGCCCACCACCCACTGACCCTCCAGCTGATGATGGTTCTGAGCACTGGGAGCTGCTCAGAGTTGAACAGCATGTGACCCTCTCTTCTGCACAAGGACTCCTCTCTGTAGTTAATGAAATGGTTTGGGTCGGAAGGGCCCTTCAAGACCATCCCATTTCACACTCTCTGACACACACAGGGACACCTTCCACTGACCCAGGGTGCTTCAAGTCCCATCCAACCTGGCCTCGGACACTTCCAGGGATGGGGCAGCCACAGCTTCCCTGGGAAACCTGTGCCAGGGCCTGCCCACCCTCACAGGGCACAACTCCTTCCCAATATGCCACCTAAATCTACCCTCCTTCAGTTTAAAGTCATGGAGTGGCTTTCTACAAAATCCACCCTAAAGGAAGGATCTTTATGACAAAGACATGGCACAATTCCAGTCCCCAGTACTGTGTCCTGCTTCTCAAAGGTTACATCAGCGTTTTAGAATATATATAAATACAGAAAAACATAAAAAATACCCACCCTAACACACAACTCCCCCCCTCCAACCTGGACAATCCCCAGGCATGGAGCAAGAGCTCTGGCACTACTGCAGCAGAGCCCAGGGAACTCAGAGAGTGAAAGATGGGAGGGACAATCATATTCCACATCCCCCAGGAATCAACTTTCTGCATCACCAAACTAAGGCTATAAATCACAACTGATCTATAAATCATAACCAACCATGTGTTCCAGCAGTTTTCAGATGCTGGACAAAGAAGCTGGTTAAAAATGTCTGGAATGTCCTTTTTCCACATGCCACCTCCCATACACCTCATGTTTCATCTCCGTCGTGTAGCACAGACTCTGATATCTGGCCTTGTTCATACCTTTCCACCTCCCTCCACCTGCTGCAAATGCTACTGCTCAATTTATTTGCCCTTTATGAATTACCTGCAGCACATTTCTGGTTCTTTCTTTTGTTGTTGGAGGTGTTATTCTCTCCCCTGAACAAGGCAGGTGTTTCCAATATGCTTTCTACCAAACAACATTATGCTTGTATTTATTGATAAAATAAAATAAATCCACACAATGAAACCCACAGTGTTATATATAACACCATTCCTCAGTTTAAAAGATTGTGCTGCATGAGATTTTCAGCAGGTGCAATTTCCATTTCTGCCCAGACCTGTGTGGCTAAGCTAAAGCATAATATTTTCCAGAGGAAATATCTGACAGGAAATCACTAACAATCACCAAAAAGTACAACCCCACTCAAACAAGGGAGAGGGGAGAGAAAGCAAAGCAGCAAAGCTACTGCAGCTCCATCCCTGTGCAGGGCAGGGGGGGGGAGCCCCAAGAGCAAAGGCACTGGGCAGTGCTGGGGTTTGGCCCCTGTGCTGGTGCAGGGGCTGAGGTTGGCAGTGCCACAGGCTGGGGGCTGGACAGACTGACAGAGGACATCCACGTGTCCACTGCACAGGGAGCACCACACCTGTCTGCTGGACAACACAGGGCAGCTGCCAGCCCAAGGGCTGGGATGAGCTCTGGCAGCAGGGAGCAGCCAGGGGACACTGCTGTCCCTTGTCCCCACCAGCTCTGGGCACAGCACAACAAGGGGCTGCTTCCTTTGCCCCATGCCCTCTTCTGTGCCATAGTGAAGTCAAGTTAACCAGCATCTTCTCTCCTGCCCTATGTGAATTTGGGCAAGAATGAGACACTTCCAAAGCCCAGAGTAATTCAGCTTCACAAGTCCGTGGAAAGCCGGAGCTTTCGCTGCCAAAAACTCTGAATGCCACCAGCAGCCTTTGGAACTCTTTGTGTTTGTCTATCACCTGCTTACATCTTTGCAGACAACAATTTTAAGCCCTTCATCTCCATCCCTGCAGGCCCCATTCCCACGCAGGGAGCCCAAAAGCTGCTCCACAGTCCCTGTGTCAGACCCAGGTCACAAACAGACCCCGCTGTGGTTAAAGCTGGTTCTGCTGTTTCTTATCTCTCCCTCGAGAGGGAGAGCAGGGCTGTTTGAGGCATTTGTGAGCCTTAGCAGATCTCCTTTCCAGTTGAAATCAATTCCCTTTGGGGATGCAATGGCTGCCTGGAAAGCCACTGCAGAGAAAGGATACATGGAAACCTCTCTATAACCTCCATCTCCTCCTGGGTGATCCCCTCTCCCACCAGCAAACCTCCTCTTGAGTGATCTCCTCTTCCACTGGGGGACAAAACTGAGGCCAAAGCAGCTGCAAACCTGCACAACCAGTCTCCTGAACTGGAAAGAACAAAGCTTTGGTGCAGCACCTCCCTATGGAAGAGACCTGGGCCAAAGCACAGACCTGCCCAGACAACACCACTGTCCTCCTGCAGCTTCACCTCAGTAGCCCGTAAGTTTAACAACTGCAAAGGTGGGAATTCTATCCATGGTTCAAAGTGAGACGTTAGCTGGGACCTGAAATTTGCTCACTCATTAAAAAGACAATAATTCCTTCCACAGCACTGAGCCTGCCCAAGTCTTGTGCTCAAGAAGAAATGTTAAATGAAGACAGAGGTGGAAAAAGGGAGCAAGAAGCCAAAGTTCTCTCCTGCACAGGGAAGTGTGGGTTGAGGGATTGAGGATCACAGACAGCATGCACAGTCTGTGAGGCTGCTATTTGTGACACAGGGCACTCATCAGGCTGTGCACCCCCCTCAGTGCCCAATTCCAGAGGCACAGGAGTCTGCTTTAGTATTTTTTTTTGAGTTTTCTTCCTTACATCTTGTATCTAAAACTATTTAGTCAGAAGATGCCTTTTTCTGGATAATATGACAGCTAAATCCCACTTATCCTACTGAAAGGATACAACTGAAACTGATGCAACAATAAAACTAATGGCTAATGTGATTGTTATTGATCATTTGCCAGTTTATGAATGAATGGCCCGTGAGCTAAATGGGGAAGAAAGACAGTGCCATATATTGCCTGTGTCTCAGCAGTGAGAGACTGGAGAGCTCATTTGGAAATCCATGTAAAGCTGAGCACCAGCACGTCGTTAGAACCACAGTGAGTCCTGCATATCAGGTCTGTTCACTCCCACCTACCTTTTCGGCTGACTGGGCAGTGCCAAAAAATATTGGAATGAAGGCAAGCCATACTATACAGGTAGTGTACATAGTGAATCCAATGGGTTTGGCTTCATTAAAATTCTCTGGGACACCCCGAGTCTTGATGGCATACACAGTGCACGTCACCATTAGAAGAATGCTATAACCCAAGGAACAAATGATTTGTAGATCCGTAATGTCACATTTGAGAACTCCTCTGGCTTGGTCGGGGTTCATAGTTTTCTGCTCATCATAATCTATGATGATGTTGGGCGGGTCAACTGCAAACCAAATAAAGACTCCCAGGAGCTGGACGGATATCAAGCTGGAGGTGATGGCCAGCTGGGACGTGGGGCTGATGAGCCGGGGCGCGGTGACCGACTTCTTGCCCTGCTCGAAGATGCGGTAGATGCGGTTGGTTTTGGTGAGCAGGGCCGCGTAGCTGATGCACATGCCCAGGCCCAGGAAGATCCTGCGGAAGGAGCACACGGCCACGTCCGGCTTGGCGATCATCAGGAAGGTGATGATGTAGCAGAGGAAGATGCCCGTCAGCAGGACGTAGCTGAGCTCCCTCCCCGAGGCGCGCACGATGGGCGTGTCGTTGTACCTGATGAACGTGGCCATGACGAAGATGGTGGCGATAATTCCCAGCATGGCCAGGAAGACGGGGATGACGGCCCAGGGCGAGTGCCACTCCAGCTTGATGATGGGGATGGAGCGGCAGCCCGTGCGGTTCTCGTTGGGCCGCTCGTTGTAGGAGCAGAGCAGGCAGGTCACCTCGTCCGCCTGGTACTGGTACCCGTCGCAGAGCTCGCAGTGCCAGCAGCACGGCACCCCCTTCACCGGCTTCTTGCGCTCGCCGGGGCCGCAGGGCAGGCTGCACACCGAGGGCGGCACCTCACGAACGCCCCCGCCCCACTGCATGTCCTCCACCTGCACAGGGACAGAGCACATGGTCAGTCACGGGGACAGAGACACACGGTCAGTCACGGTCACGGGGATCCCCCACCGAGGAACCCACTGCATGTCCTCCACCTGCACGGGGACAGAGACACATGGTCAGTCACGGCCATGGGGATCCCCACCGAGGAACCCACTGCATGTCCTCCACCTGCACAGGGACAGAGACACACGGTCAGTCACGGTCACGGGGATCCCCCACCGAGGAACCCACTGCATGTCCTCCACCTGCACGGGGACAGAGACACACGGTCAGTCATGGCCACAAGGAATGGCCACTGAGGAACCCACTGCATGTCCTCCACCTGCATGGGGACAGAGACACACGGTCAGTCACGGCCATGGGGATCCCCCACTGAAGAAAACCAACGGCATCATCTCCTTTGACTCCTGCCAAAGCACTGGGAGCTGCACATGCCGGTGGGGCTCTGATGCCCAGCTGTGACTGCTGCCCTCATTTTTCATTTCTCTTAGTGGTTAATGCTGGTGGAATGACACACAACATCAGGGAAAACTGGAGAGTGAAAACCTCTTGTTTGTGAGAACTAATAAGAACACTGCAATTCTCGAGGGAAGGCAGGACTTACATTCAGAGTTGTCTCCCACAAAACCTGGGGCTCCTTACCCAGACCAGAACAGAGATCTCTCTTCCCGGAACTGCCACTGACCAGGTGAATACTGTAAATGAGGTGGGAATGTGTCCTATACAGGGTGTGGGATCAGTGAGAGCATGGCAAGGTCTGCAGAATGAGCCAGGTAAGAAATATGAAGGACAGAGAAAATGGTCACCAATGAAAAAGGCAATAATTAGATAATATTTCATTGCAAAGTCACATTCAGCTTTTGAAATACCACACATGCTTCTGGGAATGCAAATGATAAATGATTATATTAAATATAGGGAAAGTCTCACTCGTTCTGCAGGCTGGAGAATCCTGAACTCCAAAGTATGTGACAAAGGTTCCCAAGTACTGCAGAAAATTAGACTCACAAATCATTTCAAATTATGCCAGACTAAAGCCACTCACCAGTTTCCAGGAACAAGGAGGGTTTGGCATTGGAGCCCCCCTGAACCACTGGGAAGGTCCTGGCATTCCCAGCACCAGTTACCAACTCAGCTGCCCAGCAGCGTTTCAGTGGCTCCGACAGCCGCTCTGTGTGTGTGTGGCTTTTCCAAACATAAACCCTGATCCCCTGGGACAGATGTAAGTGTTATTAAGAACAAAATTTCAGCTATTTTTCTTTAGGTCACTTAAATGCTGACAAGCTCCACTATTTTCCCTACAGGTAAAAAATTCCCAGCTGAGTTCCTCAACTTGGCTCCCTTGATTAACCTTGTGGACAGGAAGACCAGGGTTTGCAAGGCTTAAGTCAAAGGATTAAGCTGCACTTTCCTAATTTAATACCTAATAGATCCTGTATCATCTTCATTTCATACATGTGTAAAGAAACAAACCCCAAAGTCACACACTCAAAAATTGTAGTACCAAAATAATCCCTCCATAACAGATATTCCAGAGCTCTGCTACTGCCTGGGCAACTTCATTAACTTCAATACTCTGGAAAAGAGAAAGATCCATGAACTCTTCTTTCATGCTGAGCCGAAGGCATGCAGCTTGCAGAAGACAAAGGAGTGCTGATGATAAAGGGAAATACAAGGACTCCTTTAACTGCGCTGGGAAACTGTAGTTGGGTCGTTCTGGAAGTGGAAGGAGCCAGGAAATCCATTTCCATGCCTGACTCCATGACTGCTCCAAGACAAGGGCAACAAGCCCTTGCAGACCTGGAGCTGAGTTCCTGGGCTGGGTGGATGCCTGGAAGGAGAGCTGGGATAAGCTGGCACACGTCCCTGTGAGTGAGTTCCTCCCTGCAGGGGCTCAGACAGTGCCAGTGCAAAGAGAACCAGGGCTGAGATTTCTGACTCCTAAAGCACGTATGAAAAGTTCATGGCAATTCCTTACAAAATCAGCTGACTGACCCTCTGCTGTTCATTTACTCTCCTCAATCCCTGATTTGTATTTTGCCCTTTTCAAAGATGGGCTGAGTCAGGGTAATGACAACTTATCTGGGTTTTTATATCTAGGGAGTGAGACATTGATCCAGACCAGAGCCTCCATTTTCTATTGTAACTATTAAACACAGACATTATTTGATGCCCTTTTTCCTGCAGATATCGATACCAAATGAGAACATCATCCCAACTGCTCAGATTTTGACCCAGTCTGTAGCAGTGAAATGATTTTCCCCAGTTTTCCACATGTTAATATCTTCAGAACCACAGACTGATTAATGTGTTCTCATATCCCTGCTTCCCCTTATGGCTACAAAAGGATGAATTTCCATATTCTCAAACATATTCCACGGCATTGCTGGGACTTGGGACACCTTAAAGGTTCTTTATTCTGCACAGATAGTGTGTGCAAAGAGATAAAGAGAAGATCAGGTAAAATTGTGGAAAGTCTTTTTTCTGGCCTCCTGGAGAGACACCACAAGAACTCATCACTGGCCTTGGAATGATTTGCAGAGTTCTGCTGTGCCTGGTGAGAAAAGTAATGATGCAAATACCAGTGAGGGAATGTGCTGGGCACTAGCACTGCCCTGGGGGGTGAGAACCTCAGTCACACAAGAGACACTTTCCCTCCCAGAAAACAGTAATTTTGAAAGAAAATTTGCCCCTAAGTTCCACATCTGCACATCTGTACCTCCAAGGATGACCTGAAAGTGCTGCTCACAGTGTACAAAGCAGGAAACAATGTCATAAAGCACAAGAACATACTCTTGCAAATAATACAAATTTTTTTTTTAAATGTAGATTTAGTCCTATACCAAACTGGCACAGAGAGGATAAGGGAATTTATTTTTCCCAAGCCATCCCCACGTCCAGAGGTAGCTGGACATGCAGCGCTCACAGCGAGCCAACAATTCCACATCCTGAGCTCAGCACTTGAGCAGGTCAGTGCTGAGGGACACAAGGAGCTCCTCTCCATGGCAATTCTGCTGACTTGGGGAGGATACAAAACCTAAACTGCACCACATGCTGTAGACACGTGTCTAATGTCTTGGAAAATCACATAGTTACCCATCACCTGCTTATCAACCTGTCAAGTGGCACATCCTCAACAGCACCATAAGCAGGCTATGACAGTTCATGCACTGCTGAATTGATCCGATAAATGGGACAAACCTGTAAACCACAACTGGCTCATTGCAGGACACTCAAAACAACTGATGAAACCAGAACTTCCAAGCTGGCCCTGCTCCAGGGATCCAGGGTCCAGCAGAGCCACTGTGTTGCCATGGGGCACAATGGTTGGCTCTGCCAGCACAGTATGGAAGAGAAAACCCAAAAACTGAACCAAGAAGGAAAGAAAGAAACAACCAAACAAAAGCAAAAAGAAAAGCAAAAGATCCCTCCCACCCCCATGGGGCAATGCAGCAGCACCTGGGCCAGGGCTTAACTCTGACTCTTTTCTTTTCCCCTCCAAGCTCTCCCAACTCCTATGTATGGCCCAGTTCCTAAATGCCTGGAGCCAGAAGGATGGGATCCATTTCCAGTATAAATTCTCATTATATTCACTACAGAGCAAACATTAACCAGAAATGCTTAGTCTGTCTCAACAGGCCTAATGTAATTGTTCATTTTAATGAATAAAGTAACTCAGTAGAAGTGTATAATTCAAACATTGCTGCTTTTCTTCTCACCCCCACAAACATTCCTGTAATAAGCCATTTGTTCTGAACTTAATTGTTTCATGCAATGTTTGATTAAAATAAAAATCAGTACAAAAATAATTACATTAGTGGTAATTAACCTACTTGGGGAAGAAAATAGCCACGTTCCCTGATACGACTTTCATAACAACAGTGCCATTAATTTCACAGACACATCAGAGCACAAGGAGGAGGACTGGGCTCAGATTTATTGCAACTCTCCAGACTCCAGCTCCTAACTCAGCAGTTCAAACATTTGTGTACATTCCACTTTGCAGGCAGCAATATTTGCATGACTTAGTTCTTAGGGTTCAGCTAGTAATGTCTTGTAATTAGCTTTTAAATCCATGGGTTTACCATGATAAAGGTTTTAAGCTAAGAGTATGTCAATAACACACCATCAACAGAGTCTTCTGCAAAACATCAACTGCAATCCCTTCAAGAGATAACAGTGATGATAAGCCAGAGAGGATGCAAAGCTGTTCCAGTGCCTGGCCCAGCCAGGGGAGATGAACAGAAGTTAAACATCCTTACACTTATTTTGTGCTGGTTGCTCCTGCTGCTGCCCATCTAGTTTCTGCCCTCGTGGCACAGCAGCCCCTGAGTCTTGTCCCTAAACACACACCAAACAAGCAAACTGCAACTTTCTAGCTGAAAATGATGGAAGCTCATCACTTCTCAAAGGCTTCCAGCCAAAAACCCCGCAGTTTTTCACTGTCAGACAAACCAGAGGTGTTGTCAGAAAACGGTGAGGACAATCCCATAATGCCAGACCCTCAGCTGGCACCTGCTGATTCAGACCCTGGTTAATGAGGAAAATGCCCCCCGGATCAGGCTCACCCAGGGACTGCCCAGCTGCCCCTTCTGACTCCCATGGGTGCTGGGATGGCTCCCAGGAAGCCCCAGCGTGGGCAGGGATCCCACAGGGCCAAGTGCTGGAGGAACCTGTGCAGAAAAGAACTCTCCTGAAGGCTTTTGGAAGACTTGGGACCACATTTACTCCCATGTGAGGAGAATGGGGAGAGCCTGGGGATTCCAGGAATGCCATCACACCTCCTCAGGCTGCATCCCAGAGCCTTCAGGGCTGGAACACCAGTGACTCACTGGGTGACCCATGAAGGCTTAAACTGCAGCACCAGAGGTCAGACCAATGTGGATTTCTCCAGGAACAAAACTCTCATTTCACATCAACACCTTTCATACCTTCAGGGCATCATGGAGAGGCTCCCTCCCACTGAACGTTCAGCTGGACAGAATCATGGAATCCCTGAGGGTGGAGAAGCCCCCCCAGCCCACGGAGCCCACCCCGTG
>VXAU01006171.1:273968-293541 GCA_013399695.1 Formicarius rufipectus
TCTTTAACTGAGGGGCCCAAACTGGACACAGCACTCGATGTGCCCCCCACCAGTGCACCCCACACTGGGCCACATCCCACTCAGCACCTGAAATTAATGATGGTTGCAAACTTCAACTCACCCCATCGCTTTTGTTCCCACCCTGCAACTCCTCTGGTGATCTCACAATAAGCAGTTCTTAACCCTCATTTATTTTTGTCTTTCCTCTCTGCTCTTACTTTGCCTTTTGTTTAATATTTGTCATCACTTTTACCAACCTCACCTGCTTTACACCAGCAGGAAGTTCCACTGAGCACTTACAATGCCATCTTTAATGAGATTCAAGGGCTATTTGTTCTACAATAAAGCAAGGACATTTCTAGCACAGCACTGATGGAGAGAAAGATGCTTAATCCACAATTTTTGCAAAAATGCTTATTATCATACATTTCTGTTGACACACAATAAAACTGAATATTAATTATTTTAATGCTTCTGTATCCGCCTACAGCTTCGTGTTGCCTTCTCACTAATGGAAGGGGATGGCCCATGCATCTTCAGTATTCATCCTGCAACCCCTGCCTAATATTTTTTAATTACAAAAGAGCATGTGCTTCCAAATATGCATTTATAATACACAATCCTTGTCTCTTTAAATTGATTGGTTAGAGCAAAACTGTCTCCTGAAAGCAGAGCTAATCCATGGTGACTTTTTTTATCCTTTAGTGGCTTAGAATGAGAGAAGACTTGAATCATCACAGAATCCCAGACTGGTTTGGTTGGAAGGGATCTTAAAGCCCATCCAGTTCCACTCCCTGCAGGGACACCTTCCAACCAGCCTCGGCTGCTCCAAGCCCATCCAGCCTGGTCTTGAACCCTTCCAGGGATGGGGCAGCCACAGCTTCTCTGGGGAGCAGAGGGTGTTGTTGAGCAGGATGATGAGAAAGCCCCAATTCCAAGTACCGAAGCCCATAAAACACAGCTCAGCACAGGGGCAAAGCAGTGGCCCAGCCCTTCAGCAGCTGTAATCAACCGTTCAGATCCTTGTTTCTAACACATTCACGTCACTCCACAGCTGGCAAGTTTAAGTCCTAAATCACAAGCCTGGATGACAATGGCCCACCTAGATGCAAATCCAGCAATTCTGATTTTTTTCCTGAAAACTTCTCAGTGTTGTTTTTCATGGCACAGCCACGACCTGGCCTTCCCTAATGTTTGAGGAAAGGATTGATCCTTCATCTTTCTTTATCTCTCTTATGATCCAATAACTTCTATTTTTTTCCTGTTATTTATGATTGTGACAAGGTTCTGCTTCTGCCAACTTGCAACCCAGCGAGGGCACCGAGGAGAGCGGGACCAAACGGCGCGTGTGGAATTTGGACAGCGTTTACCTTCGAGTGCCTGCCAACTCAAAATGCTTTCATTTATTTACCCTCCTAATTCCCAGGCTCATTCAAAGACCAGTATTTTCTAGTCAGAGTCCCTTTTTTACAGCATCAGTGGCTCAGTCATTTTCTCCTCACGTCTCAGTGCAGAGCGACACTCGGGCCAGGAATGGAGATGAAAGAAACTCGGAATTCTGAGGGGAACTCAGCACCCAGCTCATTCAGGCCCTAATTAGATTGCTGCAGTGATATTAATAATATTACTCATATTAAATTATCCTGCTGAGGTTATACTCAGTCAATTGGGCCCTAAAAGGACTGCAGAAGTACACAGAAAATTAGGGGTGGCTGATGGGACTTGAATTGCACCACACCTGGGGCCAGGAGACCATCAAAGCTGTGGCCACGTCCTGCCGGGATGGAGTGGGGAGAGGAAGAAGAAAGGGAAAGAGAGTAGGTTTGGATCACAGAATAGGAAGAAATCTTTCCCTGGGAGGGTGGGCAGGCCCTGGCACAGGTGCCCGGAGAAGCTGTGGCTGCCCCAGCCCTGGGAGTGTCCAAAACCAGGTTGGACGGGGATTGGAGCAGCCTGGGCTGGTGGGAGGTGTCCCTGCCCATGGCAGGGGTGGGACTGGGTGGTATTTAATGTCCCTTCACCCCAAACCATCCTGTGACTCTGATTTCACGTGCTGTGACAGCTCCAATTGCTGCTGAGACACCAGTTCCATCTGCACAGACCTGGCACAGCAGGCAGACAGGGCACATGGAAAAACCCAGTAGCAAAGGATGAAACTGAACATCATTCCATGGATTTGGCATCTAAATTAATACCAGCCCTCCAAACACACACTACCTAAAACAGTAATGTTATTGGGCTGGTTGAAATTCCACTACATTCTTCCAGAAAGAATAAAAATCAGAACTGGAGTTGGCATCTTACTCTCTCCAGGTGAGCACCTGAAATATTTCCCTGCCAGACACATTCTGAGGTGAGCAACTGCCTTCCAGGGCAGGGAATCTTCTCCCCATTCAGAAAAGCCATGGAGAGCATCCCAGTGTGCTCCACCTCCAGGGAACACCTGGCTCTGGGGAGGTGGGATTCACCCCAGGGAGGCAGGGCCAGCAGCAAAGCTCCCATGGCCTGGAGGAACTCAACCTTATGGACCAGTGGTCAAGGAGAAAAGCCAGAATCACCTTTTCCAGTTGTATTTTTGGGAGGCAAAGGGCAGGATTTGGTCTTGCAACAGACCTCATAGGACCATACACCCCTTCACCAGCCAGTCCTAAAGGACAGGCACTGCTAAAATGGGATAAAATATCTAATTCCAGTTCCCACCAGGAAGCAGCTGCTCAAATGCTCTCGTTAATGGTCAAACACAGATCCTCCCCCATTAAAACGTGCAATTAACAAGTAAACAAGGTTGTTTCATGGGAGTCATTTATGCAGCATTTTCATAAAAGGTACATTTTGAGTTTAGTGGAAAAGAAACAAATAAAACAGGAAAACAAAGTAAAGAAAGCCTTTCCCTCAAGTTTTCAGAGCAGACTAAAGACATGTTGCAGCTGTTTATTTGGGGCCATTATTGCCCATCATGTGAATGATTAGACGGAGACGCATTAAATTCCATGTTATACTCTGATATTATAGTCCTGCCACAAACCACATTGATTTTCTCAGAAATCAGTATTCAGGGACATTTAAATAGTGATTATTTTTGACCCACTCAATACATGTTGTTTGTCAGAACCTTTATGCTTTGCTTAAATGTTGGAAATGCCAATTCACGTGGGCCTCACGTGTGCAGAGCTTTCAATCACTCTTTGTGGGATTTCTTTCTTCTCTCTGAAGCAAACAGGAACAATCTGATAAAATTATCATCATTTCCACCCTGCTGCCCTTGGCACTGGCATCTGGTGGGGACCAAAATTTCCTTTTGCAAAACACAGCTGGATTATGTTTAGGACCTACAGAAACAGCTTATAGCCAAGAATTCCCATGCCTGTTAATACAAGACAATAAAGGAGTTCCCATGCAGGTTTGAGAAATAAAAATGGAGACAAATCCAAGCTTTGGCTGCTGTTAACAGTCACAAGACTCTTGGCATGACTAGGAGGTGCCAGCCCACACCTGCCAAGGACCTGCCACTAAAATCTGAGGCAGTTGAAGTCCCAGAGCCTGTAAACCTGCAATCCTGCTCACTGCTGGGTCTGGCACATGGAAATCATTCCTCTGAGCTCTCAGTGGCACTCACTGAGTATTTCATTCATCCTCTGCACACAGCACAATACTAAAACATTTTGCTCTTCGTGCCATGATGCAACACTGATCTGCAGAGACCCAGCGAACACCCTCCCCCTCACCAGGCAAACTGCAGAGACAAAGAGGATGAGACAGGAGACACCAAAGAAAGGAACAGCACAAGCATCTCAGGGCTGTCCTCGTGGCCTCACTAGACATGAACCTCCAGGCTGCCCACCACTCCTCCCAGGATGAAGGATTGCATTTGTCTTGCAAAGGAAAAGACACAAACGTGTCTGATCCAGGGGCATAAATCCAATTTAGCTGATATTCCTTGTATTCCTCCTCTTCCACACACATCCTTGGCTTGCCCTTGCCCACCCTGATAACCACATGTCCCCACTCACCTTCAGCCTGCAATCCATGGACACAGAGGGTGTTTCCCATCCAACTTCCTTTGCCAGGGTGAGGATGAGACACAAACATTCACACTGGTTGTTATGCCACCTCCATGGCCCTGGAGATGATCCCCAGCAGCAAACATCCCCCACCACTGATGGAGGGGCCAAAGCAACAGCAGCCCAGCCAGAGCTCCCCACAGGAGCTATGGGGGCCCTGCTGGGCTGAAACAAGGGGGAAGAAGGATGCAAACATTTAGCAAAACCACAGCTAAAGAGCACGGTGGCTCTGACTAAAACCTGAGTTTTCCCCTGGGATTACCTGGCAGGTTTTTCCCACATACTGAGCTGAAGCTGCTGTGTCCTGCTGCTTTCCACTGGGGATGGAGGAGGAGGAGCTGCTGGGAGCAGAACAGCTTTGGTGCCCAGATGAAGTGCTTTTCTCTCCACAGCTGGGTGAACTTCTCCAAATACAACAAAGCACATCTGTCATTGAAGAGCCTCTTCCCGTTTTTGGGTATTAACTAAAGAACATTGCACCCTCAATAACACACAGACTGACATTGTTCCTCCTGCCAAAAGCAACCAAACCTGTTCATTAGCCATAAAATACCCCAGCAAAGTATTTGCTCTCGGATATATTTGCTGAGAAAAATCACATTAGCCACACAAAAAGGATTTACAAAGGGATGTGCAGGAGCAAAACCAGCACCTCATTTGAAGACTGGGTGACTTATTTTTTATCTTCTATTTCTTGTGTTACTCCTTCTCAGAGCGAGTCTGCCTGGAGGCCCATGGGCGTGGAAGAAAACAGCACAAGATGAAGCAGATTCTCAAGTCACCAAGTCTCCTGCCACGGCATTGTTTGTGCTTTTATGAGCCCCTTACATCCCTGTTTTATCCCATCTTCACACACAGCTGCAAAACATCTCAGATACTCTCCCAGCCCGGTTTCTCTTAGCATTTATCTCCCTACAAACACTTTACCCTGTGACACTCTCAGACCTGGAGGAGAATTCCTCCGATGTTCTACGTGGCCAAAAGCTGATGCAGTAGAATTCCCCTTGCCCAGGGTGCATGTTACTGCCTGGACAACGTGGGTCAATGGCGAAGAGGGAATGGCATCTCATGTCTTCAAGTCTGAGCCAGTTTTCAGGGTGGTGTGTAAGATTTAACTATTGCCTTCCTGTTCCTACAGAGTGAAAATCCACATAGAAAGCTGAACTTGTGGAACAAACTTTCTCTTTTTAAAAAACAGTTTTCCTTAGTTCCAAAAGTGTGGAAACTGGTGCCCACAGCTCTGGCTCTTCTTGATTTGTTTTCTTATTCTGCACACGTGGTGGTGACTGAGGGTCCTTGTTCTCCTGGATGGTTCTGTTCCTCCCTGCACACCCAACTTTATCAAAGCCCCCAGTGCTTCAGCTCTCGGTTCTTTGCCCATACCCTGGCAGGTTTCTGATTCCCTCCAGAGCAGGTCTTGATGCAGGAGGATTGCCCAGGACTCCCACCTGGGCACCAGCTGCCACAGTGCCCGTTCCAGCTCCTCACCAGTGCTCCATCCCCTCAGCCCTGGGCTGTGTCTCTGTGGGGGTTGCTGCAGTCAGCTGTGCTGACCCCAAAAGCTCCTGATAAATGGGCATTACATGCCAAAGGTTTGGTACACGTGCATTGAAGGACACTTGGAGACACACTCAGAGTCCCTGCATTACCATTCACAATACCTAAGACTTCTTCCATACAAAGGTACAAACAGGATTGCTTGTATTTAGTGATCAGAGAATCACAGTGTGGTTTAGGGTGGAAGGGACCTCAAAGATCACCTCATCCCACCCCCTGACATGGGCAGGGACACCTGCCACCAGCCCAAGTTGCTCCAAGCTCTGTCCAACCTGGCCTTGGACACTCCCAAGCCTGGGGCAGCCACAGCTTCTCTGGGCACCTGTGCCAGGGCCTGCCCACCCTCCCAGGGAAGAATTTCTTTCTAATCTAACCCTACTCTCTGCCTGTTTGAAGCCATTCCCTCCTGTTCTGTCCCTCCACGCCCTTGGAAATAGTCTCTCTCCAGCTCCCTTGCAGGCTCCCTTCAGGCACTGGAGGGATGAGGTGCCATAAGGGCTTTAGCTCCCTGCTGTGGTACAGAAGCAGCCCTGCTGGGTTCACATGGTTTCTGTCAGGTATGTTGAGGTTGTGCCCTGACCTGAACAAAAATTACTTCCAGCAGCCACCTCTAAACCAAACGCATCAAACCCATCTGTGATCCCACAACCCCCTGGTTTCATTCCAAGAGCACTCCCTGCATCTGGCTGCAATCACAGCTTGGGAGCAGGACCAACATGATTCCAGCCTGTTCCTGTTCCATACATTTTGGAGACCTGATGGAGGACTAAGGAATTAACATATGGTCATTCAGCGGGCCAGTGGTTTGAAAAATTCCCTTCCAGTTGGCTAAAAGTTAATTCTGCAAGTTAAGATAATGAAAGGTGTTTGTGCTGGTCACAGCTGACATGAGCAATGAGAGATTGCAGAATTTAATAAGAGAACAAAGCCAACAACACCTATTCTTACAGCACATCAGAGCTGCTGACATGGTGGGCATGGGGACTCCCAGCCAGACCAGGTAACTGGGACGTGTTTTAGGAATCCACTGATGCAATTATCCACCTTTAAACTCCTAACTGGGCCACAGACAACTTGGCTGATGGTGTAACAGAGGCTGAGCTCAGAAAGGCCCAGCTATGGCCAAGAGCTGTGCAAACAGGCTGGAGATGTTTCTCGAAGGACTCTGCATTCAGCAGCATTAATGGTGTGAAACAATCGCCACAAAGCCAGAGAGCCCAGCCCCAGCAGTGGGACTGTCCCACGTGTCACCTGGTGACTGATGCAACACTCAAAGGTGGGCGCAGGAACAGGACCAAGGGAGCAGAAGATGCAGAGTGTCCCCAACAGTGCCAGAGACCAACCAACCAAAAATCCATCTGCTTTGAACACACTCTACTCCAAAGAAAAACAGAAAACCAAGACCCAACAACAAAACAAAAAACCCCAATGGACAGAAATCAATTTGAACATGTTATTTTAGAAAAATACCATCTGGTGGGAGAATATTCCTGAGCATGAAACAGCACTGAAGAGTTGCCTGGATCTAATTCCAATCCGAATATTTTACCCAAAAAAGGCAGGTACAGCCAGGTCTCTTGCCAGCAGGTTAGACAGTTAATTACTCTCGTCACCAGCTCACTGTTCATAACATTTATTTCCAAATTCCCTAACAGAGATGTTTATGGCAGTAAATTGATTAGTCTGAGCCCAAACAGATTCAGTAGGTGTTGAAGTGAGCAGGATCTGCATAAATTGCACAGGGGATTGCAGAGTTACTTAATGTATTTCTATTTGTGGGGAAAAAAGAATCCCAGTGTGGCAGTTGCCTCACCTCTGTATCAGTGTCTCTGTCACCCACACCAGCCAGGGCTCCCCATCCTCAGGGGGTGAAGGTTGACCCCCAGCTTGCTCCAAGCCCAACACTCTGAGCTGCAGCAATGTTACTCCTTGAAGCAAGATTAATTTTTGCCCCCATTTTTCATACTCCTCTAAAATACTGGCCTGAACCTACAGGACCACACCAGCACTCAGCTCCTTCCCACTGGAGCAGGAGTTATTAATGAGCCCCTTCCTCGGCACGAGCCAGGATTTATAGGGCAGTTTGATCTATGGAACCAACTGCTTATGGAACCATATTGATAATTATCAATACTATTCATCTTCTGAGCACTTGTTTGGCAGGACTGCAGCGATGGATCATGCACTTCTGGAGGCCATCAACAGGGCCATGAGGGATTGCAGGCAGGCAGCCCCACAGGGCTCCTGCAGCCAGCACTCATCCTTCAACCCCTGTCCTGCCCCACACCACCACAGTCCCAGGGCACAGATTTCCTGCGTTGGCTCTGCACACAACAACATATTAGGCACCCTTAATATGTGTTGTTTCTGTTTGCAAAGAAATTCATGAGAGAAACAGTTTAATTTTATCTGGAGCTCACAGCTGACCCTGCCTGATGCTTTGGAAGTGAAGCACATCTCGAGTCAGAGCTGTTTGAAATCCCTGCAGTGTAATAACGGACAGGACATTATGTTTTCCATCCCCAGCCAAGGATGCACTTTCCTCAGCCATCCTGAGAATGTGCTGCAGAGCCCCAGTGCCCAGTGGCACTGCTGTGAGCCACAGCACCCAGCTGGAAGAGCACACCTGACAAGCAGGACATGCAAAAGCAATTCAGACAATGTGATGCACCCAAAGCAGAAAATCACACTGAAAAATAACCCCATATTGGGTTGCTCTGGGAAGATCTCCCTCTGTAATGACAAACAAACAGACCTCATAGGACCATTTCACCACTCCAAGATGAGGGTAAAGGTGAAAGAGGGCACCACCTCTGCCCCCATGGACAGGCAGCCCCAGAGGGATGGGAAGGGATGCTCTGAGGTGATCCCACAGCTTAGCTGGGGACACGCAATGGAGGCAGGAGCACTTCCCCAGGGAGAGCCTCCTCCTGGTGTCCAGTCAGCACATCTAATCCATCATGCAAGACCTCAACACCCTCCCAGCTCATTGTTACTTGACCTCAGGAAGCAGCTCATGTTCACATGCAGAAGCCCAGACAGGTCTCTCCAGCTTCAGCATGAGACAAACACTTGGAAAAATAAGGTTCAACAATTTCACAGGGATTGTTATTTGTTGATTTGACAGTTCTGGGATACTCACAGGGGGATTGGGGTGGGAAAACATAATAAACCTGAGACCTGCTGAGTTAACTCTGTCTGGAGGAAGAAGCAATATCAGCAAATTTCCCACGAGAACCTGCAGTTCCTCTAGGAGTGATCCTTTTCTTTCTCCTTCAGGCACATCAGTTCCTCCAGGAGAGGTGTGTTTGTGTTTGTGTCAGGCACCTTGAAGCACGAGGAGCTGCATTTTTAGGAGCCAGCCACATATGGGAGCTGCTCGGCCAGCTCCTCGCATTCCTACAGTGCCTCTTTTCCAGCAAACCCAAAGGCTTCCCAGAGACTCACAAACAGGGCACACGCAGCATGGACACAGCTGGAGCTGCATCTGGGGGGCACGAGGGCAAAGCAGAGCATGGCGGGGTAATTCCTGCTCTAAAATCCAAGAGAAACACCAGCCACGAAAGCAGAACCTGTGTGTCCTGGCCACGCTGCCTTCAGCCAGCCATCCACTCTCCCCACCTCCTCCTGGATGCACTACAGAGCCTCGGAGATCCAGTTATTGCCAAAGAACAACCAACCAACCAACAAATTAAATTAGCCATTTGAAAAGCAAACCAACCAAAGGGCAGCTGGTGCATGACACCCCCCTCTCCCCAGGGCACATTTCCTCCTTTTCACCACTCGCACTTTTGGCTTTTAAAACGTTAAAGCTAAAACCAGTCAAAGTAGTTATTGGAATGGTACAACCTCCTTGTGACACCCGAGTGCACCCTCAGCACCACCAGGGAGCCACAATCCTGGCATAAAACTCTAATATTACCACGGCCAGAGGGCTTCTCATCCAATGGCATTAGCTGTCTCTTTGCTTTTCAGCAGAGGCTGGGGGTCACGCCACAGGGCTTCAGGAGGGATGCAGCTGGCCAAATTCCTGATCCTAAAATGCAGGGCAAAGCATTTCAGATTGCAGGAGGACATGAACTGTAAATACTGTGTCCCAAATCTGTGTGCCAGAGGCCAAAAGGGGCTGACAGAGCTTGGCACCATCCTCGCCAAAGACAGAGGCAGAGGGTGGTCTTCCCTGCCCTCCTGTGGGAGGGGTGGTGGGCATCTTGTAATCACAACCTTGCTGCAGGGACAACAAAGCACTGCAGTGGTTTTCCATGGAATACCAGCCAAGCCATTCAAAACTGGACATCTGCTCATTTTCCCCTTGCATGGACACCTGAAATACAGCCAGAACTGCTACTAAATCATGCTGTGGGTACTGGGCAGAGCTGGGCTCAGTTGTTTGATACCACCCAGGCCAAAGGAAATGGGGAGATCACGCTGCTCTGATGTGAAAACTACGTCATGTCCCAAGTTCACTGCAGTGAAAAGTCATCAAGTATTTCCTTTGGCATCAACCAACTTCTGACCTCAGATACAGAAATGCAAATGCAGGGTGAATCAACAGCAGCCAGAGAAGGAACTTCACATACAAACACCTTGAGGGAAGCAGAGCCTGGCTCTGGAGGTGCAGGGAATCAGAGCCTTGGCTGGACAGTTCTGCCAGACACAAACCAGCAAAGGGGATACCAAGCTGGGAGAAGCCAACAGGACTGTGAAGAATAGACAGTCTCAGATAACTCACAAAACCAGGATTATCAACTCATGACAACAAAAAGAAAACAAATGGACAGAGGAAATTTTAATAAGTTGTTAAAGGTCTCTTCAGTTTGTCTACTAACGTAAGCAATGGAAAGAAAATTTAAATAGAAGGTCTATCATTTTACTTTGAAAAGTCTGGTACAGCTCTGAAGATTAATCCACTCTTTGCCCATCATACTCCAAAAAAATACCATGAACGGGAAGGTGACATGGACCATTGCAGAAGAGACCCACAAGAGGCTGAGCAGCAGCAGCACTGCCAAGAAATGGCAAAACATTCTGGTTCCTTCCTGGAGGGAGGATGATGATAAGGAGGAAAATATTTACTCACCTATGATGGTCTTCAGCAGTTGTTCACCTGCTGCCTCTGAGACCTGGAGTGTCCTTACCTTCAAGGCCTGTGTGACCAGCTTTTCTCTTGTGTAACAGAGGGAAGTCAGACACACAGAACCAAGACTGCACCAAGGGACAAGTCTCTTAGAAAACAAGACATCACTGCAGCAGCTCCCAAATTAAAATTAACCCTTGCATCAGACATCCTTTTCTTTCACTTTCTGTGCTAGCACTGAAGGAATAAGAACTGGGGAAGTATCCCCTGAAGTGTTATCTCCACAAGAATTACCGAAGACAAATTGCAGCCTCTGGTAGTTTTCCCTCGGATGTATTTAATAGTATTTAGTTTGCTTATTTCTAGGAGTCCTTGACTTCTGAACTCCATAATTTCCTTTATTATTGTAAGAAAATACAAACATATTTGTATATACAAATACAAATCATATACCTACAACTACACGTCTATCTGTGTGAGACACCAGGACACTTCAGTGAGGAGAAGGGAAGTTACTGAGAGATTCTCAACTACTGATATGACCCTGTGGCCACGAGGATTCAAGGGTGAGGAAAGAGCTCTTTTTATGGAAACATTTAACAAAACAACAGAAATACAAATCAAGCTCCATTAATTTAGCTTTAAATTTTAATGAATCAGGATGTGTAGTTTACATAAAGAAGGATTTACTTAATAAAATATTAATTTTTTTTGCTAAAAGAACTGTAAATTGCAAGTTAATAAA
The DNA here is from genome assembly GCA_013399695.1 of Formicarius rufipectus. Classification (NCBI taxonomy): domain Eukaryota; kingdom Metazoa; phylum Chordata; class Aves; order Passeriformes; family Formicariidae; genus Formicarius; species Formicarius rufipectus. The sequence goes on from VXAU01006171.1 coordinate 285,409, forward strand.
GGTTCCTTTAAATAGAACATCAAAAATTGAAAAACACTGAAAGAGCAAATCAAATAGAGTCAGAATCCAAAAGGGGCAATATATTGTGGCCAGTCTCCAAGACTGGACTCTTGGCGACCCACATTATTTACTTAATTTAACAAAACTCATGAAAACATTACAAATAGAAGGAGAAAATGTTCTGCACTTGGTTGCACCCCAAATGATGGTGCTTTGACCTACCTGGGCAGCCCGTGGATGGTGTCCCAGCTGCACAAAGAGCTCTCAGACCTCCCCCAGTCCACGGGCCTGACCCCAGTGCAGTGAGGGTGATGCAGGGTCCACACGCGGCCTCAGGGGCTGTGACCACTCCCCGTGTGTCGGGCTTGTCCTGGCTACCTCTGGAGGGTGTCTCAGGGCTGCACCACGTCACACAGCTCTCCCTGCTACCCTGCACCCTGTTTTCCAAGGAAATCTGGCAGCAGAGGCAGAGAGGGAGCCATAGCACACCAAGGATTCATGATGTTCCTTGGATGGGAACGCTGACTGAGAGAGCAAACCTCTTTCAACAAATAAACATTTCACTTCAGAAATAACCTTGAGCTTATTCAGGCTCTGCTGCTGAAGAGCCAAACTGAAAACACTGTCTTTGGGTGTTAATAACACTCAACAGGGAGCCAACCAACTCTAAGGTTAAAAAGGCAACACTTCTCCATGAACTTGAGGCTCGAGCAACTTGCTTAAACATCAACCAGGAATCCTGAACCCAGATCTCAAGACAGGTCACAGACCAGCTTTGTATAGACGAGGTTGACACAGTCTCCAGCTCTCCCACCCACCACTCCTGGTTTTTTCATCTTGGAAACATCAAAGTATCTTTGATCCCCTGCTCCTACGTGCTTGTTTTCCTTTAGGCATCATCACAGAAAGGCCATCTCATCCATATGGATTAAAAGTACCACCGGAAAAGTGAGTCACTCCAACAACATTCAGTTTCAGCTTTCCAAAACCAGGAAAAACTGAAAAGCATCTGCAACTGAAAGCCCAGTGGTTTTGAACTGCAACAAATTACAGCTTCATTTTCCAAGCTGGCAACTAGGGACTTCAGACACACAAAACTAATAAAATTTGCATGATCCCCTAATGTCTCTATTAGTCTGAGGAGCTTTGGAGCTCAGGGTACAGGGAGAAGGTTGCAGGACACAGCAGAACAAGATAATGTGCAAAAACTCCCATTATGTCTCTGAGAAGAGACGGTAAAGATCTCTCCTAAGTGTTTCAGGATGAGTAAAAGCACTCAGTGGCTGTGCCCAAGAGAAAGAGCAGGGAAGGGCTAAGGCAGACTCACGTTGAGCTGGAGGTCGTCTGTCCACTGGCCGACGAGGCGATAGCCCGGCGTGCTGGTGTTGGTGGAGTGGTACTGGAAGATGTCGTAGCGCCCCGGGGCATCCCCGTTCTTGTTGAACATCACTGGCGTGCCAGCACTGCCTGGGGGAAGGAAACAAGACAAAATCCAACCAACCAATACCACATCTCTACTGTATTTAGTCATGGCTGAGGGTTTTTGGACTGGGAACATGTTTCAGGGAGAGGTCATTTACCACTCCAGCCTGCTAAACTGGACACTTCAGGACACTGGCATCACCCCAGAGCTCTTCCAGAGATCAGTTCTCACTGCCTAAACCTGCTGCCTAAAAATAAACAAAGCAAACTAGATGAGCCTGACCTCACTCTAGCTCTGCCCAACACAAGAAATATCAGAAGGCTTTTCTTCCTGCCCTCCAGCCTCCCTCCCATCTCTCTTTCCTCAGGGAGTTCTTCAGTGAAAATCACTCCTGTGAATGGAGCCTCTAGATGCTGCTTTTCCCCTGCCAGAAAATGTTCCATCTGCTTCTGCAAGATAGTGCTGTCAGGAGTCAGCCCAGGTCTGGTGAGTCTTGACTGGCATCCAGAAATAGCTTCCTCCTCCACAGTATGTTCTCAGTGCCGTAATCACCATGCGCCTGGGGTGGAACAGAACAGAGGGAGCTGGAGGGAGACTGGTCCCTGGGTACTCCATTACTGAGGCTCTGTGACACCGACACAGAAGGGTCTCAGTGGGAACAGAGCAGGACCCTGAACTGACTTTATTTGCCATGGACTGAGGTGACTAACATGGGTCAGGAAGTGCAGAACAAGGAACAAGACAAGGAACCTCCCCAGCCCTTGCTCTGTGCCTGGTGCTGAGCAAAGCCTGGGGGTGCAGTGCTATCTGAGCCTCAGGAGAGCTTTCACCACGACATCTGCATTTTAATTACCACAGCATTGGATGGGAACCTTTTCTGAGATGAGAATTCAAAGCAGTGCTGCATTTCCTCAGATCTCCAGGAGCAACCTTCAAGGGTGACATTTATTTCAAGACATATTAAAATAGGTTTCAGTAGGGAAGAGCAATATTGTGTCAAGATTGAAGATTATGACAATCCTCCAGCATATCTATATTCAAAGCTTCCTCCTCCTGCGCAACATTTTTTCCCTAAAGCAATGAAAAATCTCTCCTGTTGTAGCATTGAACTTTAAGATTATCGTTTTCTTCATGATTCCCATTCTTCATTGAATTCCAGTGAGTGAAAGAAAGGTTTGGAGGAGTGAATTAGCACAGTCTCCATTCTAGCCCTGGTAAATTGTTTCCTGTCTCTTCTACAATCCTCTGAGATCAGAACAAATTCAGTTCAAAGGCTGGTACAGAAATCTCTCACTGAAATCTCTGCTTGCTGGTTCCTTCTGAGCACCAGGCAGATATTTAATTGTCATTACAGATTCATGTAGCCAGAATACATTTATAGTGAAAACACTTAGAGTGAATCAGAAGCAATGGCTGTAATTCCTTGGCTCCTCAGGAAACTCAGACAAGTGGTAAATGGGATTTAGCTAATCACGACTCTTAAGGCTGGATATTATCAGTTAAGCTTGGTTTTGTCAGAACTGACAAAAAAGTACAATTGAAATGGCAGGAGCTCAAGTGAGGCTCCCAAAATGCAACAGAGACATCTGTGGATTTCTCACATCCTAAGAGAGTCCCGGGACATGAAGAAGGGTCCATGTGTGCTGGTCAGGAGGCAGCCGAAGGATGAGCACCACTGGCAAGGCCATCCCAAAGCCAACAGTGATGAGACAAGCCCCGAGGGGAAGCAGCCAAGAGCACACCCAGGGTCACCTGCACCCAGAGGCCTCCTGGCAAAGCATTCCAAATAATCCTCAAGACCAGTGGGTGCACTTGGATGCAGGAGGGTGCAGGCTCAGCCCGGCACAGTCTGAGGGTCACCTGCTGAGCCCCCCCAGGGCACTGGCCCTGGGGACATCGACCTCCCGTGTGGACACGGGCACTGGGCAGTGAGCAGTGAGCTCCTGCTGCTGTTTTCAGGAACTGCACTATTTAAGTGTTAAAATTACACAGAGAAGTGCTGTGAGAAGCCTGGGATCTGTCAGGAAGTCGAGTACCTGTAGGAACAGAAAGGACTGGTAACCCCAGGTCAGGAGTCAGGCAGAAGAGTCCCCTGTCCTGACTTTGAAGTTGGACTAAGTGGACTCCTGGTCATGGATCTGCTAAGAAAGTGCAAGCCCTCCTTAACCCCTGGGTGGGCTTGGTGCAGGCTCTGCCCTCCTCTTGTGCCTCCTGCCTGTGCAGACCCCTCAGCCCTGGTCTGATCACTGCAGCGTCTCACCCTCCATGCACAATCCAGCTTCCTTTGAGGAAACAATGAAAATAATAAAATGTGATGCATGAAAACCTATCACAGAGAGCAACCAGAGTTTTCAGAAATGACCGTTTGTTCTTTGACTTATGATCTTCTAATCACTAAAGTTGGTTCACTGTTTTTAGATCATCTAGAACTTATTTTCTTTCTATTAAGATTTTCCAGAACCTGGCTCAGCCCTGGCAAGTGCTTCAGAACCTGAGTGTCAGCCTTGGGGCTGCAGCTTCTTGCTCACCAGTTCCCAACAAAGGAGCTGCCTTGTCCCCACACAGACACAGGGCACACCTGCAGGAAGCACTCAAAACCAGACACAATCTGACTGAAGGTGTAGGATTTCAATCTCCTAATCACTGCAAGATGAGAAATTAATAAGCACAGGACAGGGTGCCAGACAGGTGTCACCACCCAGGTGTTTATTGCTCAGTTCACATTCATAGCAATTGGAGGACCCAAGGCGCTCTTGTGAACAGCATCTTCATCTTTTCACTGACAAGAATAAAACTGCACTTTTAAGAATCTCACTGCTTCAGCATTTGAGGTTTGAAGTTTTCCATATTTTGGGCCTTTTGTTCTCAAGGTAGTGTGACAATAGCAAAACACACACTGAGCTCCTCACACAAATCCAGCCTCTCTTCTTCAAAGTGTGGCTGCAGCTTGTCCTGCATTACCCTTGCAAGGAAGAAAAGACTCCAAAGCAGGCACAGGCAGGATGATCTCAACTGCACAGTGCCAAGGACATCCATTACATGCTAAGAGGATCTCAGGAAGCTTCAAAACAGGCTATGCTTTTTCTCTCCTCACATAGCCTGAACAAAGAGCTCCCACTGCTCCACTTTCTGTTCTTATGACAAATTCAGGTGGAAAACCAGGAGAACAGAATTTTACACACAGACTAAATTTGCTTTGCAAGTCCCAGCCTTCACGAGGAGTTGGACACCTGCACTGGTGACTAAACCCAGAGAGCTGCCCCCTCCTCTGTCCTGGCCCTCCCAGCCGTGACACGATGGCCAAGGAACACAGAGGTACCATCACCCACGTCTCAGGAGGCCCCCAGTGTTATCCACAGGGAAAACCAGTTCTTGGAGCTGGACAATGGACAGCACTAACTGGACACCCAGCTCTCATAAATTATGTCTCAGCTGTATCAAAACGATGAAATGAACATTCAGCATCTTTATATGCAAGAAGCACAAGAGACAAGCATGTCCTTCCAGCACTAAAATGGCCCAGGTGTGGTCCTGCACAGGAAAGCTGGGCTGCCACAAGAGCTCTGTCCTTTACAATTAACCTTCCCAAATGAGGCAGGAGAACTCTCCAGATCTCCTCACACCATTCATCTCCAAACTTGCCCCTGGCTGTAGTTAACATCACTTCAAGGAAAGAAATTAAAACCTCCTCATATTCACCTTCTCCTTTACAAGATGATTTATACAGAAAGGAAAAATACCCTTGGCACAACAGACCAAACTTGACCAGACAACACCATCCTATTGGCTCTGTGTGAGTTTTTTAAGTTTATTAGTAAAAATACTTATTAGGAGATGGCAGGAGGGGAGCTCTGGTTGTGGTGCCTGACAAGGATGTGCAGCTTATGCAAACCCTCCTCCCCAGGCAGCAGCAGCCCTGCCTCCCACACTTCAAAAGGATATTTTTCTCAGTACTTTCCTAAATCTGTTTTAAATATGGATTTGGAGGTCTACCTTCTGGCTCCTGGTTAAATCTCAGCTCTCTATCTCATGCAGAGCCAGGGTGAGAGCAGCCAGACCTCCTGGGAAGTCCATTAGCAGGTTTATGAAGGAGAAATACCACTCCCTGCTGCCACCGACCCGCTCCGGGGCCTCTGGGCTGTGGCAGGTGGGTGTTTGTTAATGAAACTAATAAAATTACAGGAGAACATACAGAGGCAAGGAAATTGAGTTAATATTTAGGCCTGATTTATGCAGTGCAGGGGAAGCACATGAAAGCCTGTTGTGCTGCCTGGAACAAGGGTTGGTTGCTGTGGCACGGCCACACCTGGGCAGCACAGGTGGGCAAAAGCGATAAGGGAAGAAGAGATAATGTGCTCTCTGGATGTTGCATGTCCTCTGAAACCTTACTAGAGCAATGAAGGCTGGAGTAACTACTTTGCCTAAATCACACAGTTCTGGCTTTCCAAGCAAACCTGACCCTTTAGCTGTCCTTTGCCTTCCCCTGAGCACACCCCTGGTGTGGCCCTTGGGTACCAGAAATTCAACCAGTTCATTTTCTACATGTACAGGAAACAACAGAAAGAGAAAAAAACTGATGCGTGACGGTAACAACCTTCTAGGGCTTCAGGAGCCACACTGAGTCAGAGACAGGCTTAGACTTTTACCCAGTTACTTCTCCCACTGGAAATCAAGTTTCTGGAGGGTGTCCTGAACCAGCAGCAGCCGCCCCTGTCTCTGGGCAGCCTTGTTGCCCTGGCTCAAACATGCCAACCAAGCACAGTCTAGTGCCATGTGCTGGTTTGTCTGCAGGCCTTCCCTAGAGACTGGGGGCAAAACCAAGGAAGTATTCCATATCATTCCCTTATGGAATCAGGTGTATAAAGACAGAGAGGGAGGTTCCTTTTTCTCTCTTTTCTCTTCTCTCCCTTGTGGGGTGAGCACAGGGCTGGCAGCTCTCGGTGTTTGGGTCGGGCTCATCTCTATGAGCTCAGGCCTGGCTGGGGGTTGCTCTCTGTGTCAGCAGAGGAACTCACTTTTCCCAAGGGAAGTTGGTGAGATCTTACTGTGTTAGTTGTTCTACTAAACTAATTTCTGGGATTTGATTGTGTGGGATTGTTTTGTTTTCTACCCTTTTCCCCTTTTGGGGGGTGTTTGGGACTGCTTGGAATCCTTGTATCATATGTACATAGTGTTTAGTTGTATATACATGAAATATCTGTAAATATACATATATATTCCTCCTTTACTACATTTTCCTTTATGCTACTTTTTTTTTCATATAATCATAGAATCGATTGGGTTGGAAAAGACCTCTGAGATCACTGAGTCCAACCCTTGGTCCAACTCCAGTCTGTTTACCAGATCATGGCCCTCAGTGCCATGTCCAATCTCAGTTTAAAACCCTCCAGGGATGGTGAATCCCCCCTGTCTCTGGGCAGGCCATTCCAATGCCTGGTCACTCTCTCTGTATAGAATTCTTTTCCAATATCCAACCTGAACCACCCCTGGCAGAGCTCCAGCCCTGCCCCCTCGTCCTATTGCTGCTCCCTGGGAGAACAGACCAACCCCACCTGGCCACCACCTCCCTTCAGGGAGTTATAGAGAGTGATGGGGTCACCTCTGAGCCTCCTCTTCTCCAGACTGAACATCCCCAGCTCCCTCAGCCTCCCCCTATAGGCCTTGTGCTCCAGTCCTTTTATCAGCCTCGTTGCTCTTCTCTGGACCCTCTCCAGCACCTCAAGATCTTTTCTGAACCGAGGGGCCCAGAACTGACCACACCACTCAAGGTGTGGCCTCACCAACGCAGACTCCAGGGGAGGGATCACTGCCGTGGCCCTGCTGGCCGTGCTATTTTTGATCCAGGCCAGGACACCACTGGCCAAGCTCACACGTGCCACTGTGGGATATTTGCAAGAACAAGGGCATTATGTAAGCGTGAGTAATCCAGAGATTCTGAGTTTGTGAGACAAGGCGGCTGTGTGGTAAAAACCTTGAAAAAGACACAAAAGAGAAAACCACAGATGGGAAATATGTATGAACTTGCAAAAATAAATGAACAAAGAGATGCCGATGTGACAAAGGGGCAGTGCCAGAAGAAGAACAGCAGTTCATGTGAACAAGTAACTTTAGCCAGTGATAAAGATAGATAGATAGATAGATAGATATAGATAGAATAAAGCAAAATGTACGGACAGTAGGAAGTAGCCAACAAACGCTTGATGTGCGTGTGATGCTGATGCTCTAAATGTATAAAACAACGTGCTTTGTAACCAACAAACTGGCATTAGCCTGAGACCACGTTGGTCGTCGTGCTGTGTCCCATTTCCCGCTAATCCCACACGCCACGACCGCCCCCGGCCCAGCCGGGCCGCGCCGGCGGGAGGGCCCCGCGCTCACCGTTGAAGTGGACGCCGCGGATGTACTTGAGCAGCCTCTTGCCGCCCGCGTGCTCCATGTCGGGGCAGAGCCCGGCGGCGTCGGCGCACAGGTCGCGGCTCATGTGGTGCAGAGCGTGGGCCATGGCGTACACGGCGTCGATGACGAACTGCACCTTCCCCTCCTGCTCGTACGGAGAGTCCTTCCCGATGCGCTCCTGCCCTGCGGGGAGCACACACGGGGTGTGAGGGGCTGTGCCCTCTGCCAGGGACCCCCAGAGCACACACGGGGTGTGAGGGGCTGTGCCCTCTGCCAGGGACCCCCAGAGCACACACGGGGTGTGAGGGGCTGTG
>VXAU01006171.1:294672-360602 GCA_013399695.1 Formicarius rufipectus
TGGCCCTGCTGGCCGTGCTATTTTTGATCCAGGCCAGGACACCACTGGCCAAGCTCACACGTGCCACTGTGGGATATTTGCAAGAACAAGGGCATTATGTAAGCGTGAGCAATCCAGAGATTCTGAGTTTGTGAGACAAGGTGGCTGTGTGGTAAAAACCTTGAAAAAGACACAAAAGAGAAAACCACAGATGGGAAATATGTATGAACTTGCAAAAATAAATGAACAAAGAGATGCCGATGTGACAAAGGGGCAGTGCCAGAAGAAGAACAGCAGTTCATGTGAACAAGTAACTTTAGCCAGTGATAAAGATAGATAGATAGATAGATAGATATAGATAGAATAAAGCAAAATGTACGGACAGTAGGAAGTAGCCAACAAACGCTTGATGTGCGTGTGATGCCGATGCTCTAAATGTATAAAACAACGTGCTTTGTAACCAACAAACTGGCATTAGCCTGAGACCACGTTGGTCGTCGTGCTGTGTCCCATTTCCCGCTAATCCCACACGCCACGACCGCCCCCGGCCCAGCCGGGCCGCGCCGGCGGGAGGGCCCCGCGCTCACCGTTGAAGTGGACGCCGCGGATGTACTTGAGCAGCCTCTTGCCGCCCGCGTGCTCCATGTCGGGGCAGAGCCCGGCGGCGTCGGCGCACAGGTCGCGGCTCATGTGGTGCAGAGCGTGGGCCATGGCGTACACGGCGTCGATGACGAACTGCACCTTCCCCTCCTGCTCGTACGGAGAGTCCTTCCCGATGCGCTCCTGCCCTGCGGGGAGCACACACGGGGTGTGAGGGGCTGTGCCCTCTGCCAGGGACCCCCAGAGCACACACGGGGTGTGAGGGGCTGTGCCCTCTGCCAGGGACCCCCAGAGCACACACGGAGTGTGAGGGGCTGTGTCCTCTGCCAGGGACCCCCAGAGCACACACGGGGTGTGAGGGGCTGTGCCCTCTGCCAGGGACCCCCAGAGCACACACGGGGTGTGAGGGGCTGTGCCCTCTGCCAGGGACCCCCAGAGCACAGACGGGGTGTGAGGGGCTGTGCCCTCTGTCAGGGACCCCCGGAGCACACACGGGGTGTGAGGGGCTGTGCCCTCCCTATGGCAGCCCCAGGGTGTGAGGGGCTGTGCCCTCCCCATGGCAGCCCCAGGGTGTGTGGGGCTGTGCCCTCCCCACGGCAGCCCCGGGAATCCTCTCGGGGCTCACTGAAAGAACTGCTGTTTAATCCACACAGTGACTGTGCTCTGTGGTGAACTCGCCACCGGCTGCCACGAGAGAGGAGCCCCCAAGAGGAGATACAAGGACTGCCTGAAACAACACCTCAGCCTTGGCCATATTGACCACCACCAATGGTCCACTCTGGCCTCCAACGAGGAGACGTGGAGACACACAATCTAGAACGCTGCTGTCTCCTTTGAAACCACACACAGGATCAGGCTGGAGGAGAAAGGACACTGCAGAAAGAGCCGTGCCCTGACAGCACCACCTACGGAGACTTTCTGCTGTGCCTCTGGCAACAGGACCTGCCCATCTCACATTGGCCTTATCAGCCATCAGAGCTTGCAGTGAGCGTGGGTAAAACCCTCCCAAATCTTCATTCATAAAGTCTAGGCACGATGATGATGAAAACATTCTGAGTTAGGGTTGCACTAATTGAAACATAAACAGACCTCTTTTATTGCTACCAGAATAACTGACACCTCTTGCAAGCCATTCCACATAATCCAGAGAAACAAATCCTGCCATGATCACAAACTTGAAGCCCCAACCCACAGGGACCACCTCAGAGAGAGAAAACTCCAGGCTCTGTGCACTCCCAAACCTTGGCTTTGAACCAGCAATGCATTTAAAATAAAGCACAGCTGGTATTTAAAGTCTGATGTTTTGTTCTGCTGCAAATCCCAGATTCTAATTGAAAGTTGGAGTCAGAATGAGGGAAGAAAGAGTCGCTTCAGAGCAGCCACCAAAGGGGTGCTGTGGAGAATTGAGGAACATAGTGGATATTAACAGCACCTTGGGAAACTCCAAGTGTTGGCATTAACTATCACTCTCTGCTCCCTCAGCAGAGGTTGGAATGTCCTGCAGAATCCAGTGGTTGCCTCTGGAATACTTTAACAGAGGAGACCTCAAGGAATGCAGCAGTAAAGGCCACCCCAGGTGGAGTGGGGAAATCTGTGCTGGGGAAGTGTGGATGTCGCTCCTTGGCCGTGCAGTGCCGGATGCGTGGGGACCATGAGGAGCTGCTCAGCTCAGGCAGGGCATGAAAAACTCTGAAAGCAGGGAGCTGCTACACAGATGGAACACCAAACCTTAAATCAAAAACAAGCAAAAGAACTCGAGAGCAGTGACAAAATGGGTGAATGTAAATATCTGAAGTGGAAGGCTCGTGCCTTAACCATTCTTCCACCCTGGGCACTGGGGTGGCCTTCATGCCTGTATGGTCACCTGAGCAGGCAACTGGGTGCTCTGCAATTAGGCAGCAAACACCACAGTATTTTGAGAGCTCAAAGTGACACCCCATCAGGAATGTTTCATTTATTTCTTTTCCTCTGAAACTGCCACTAACTCCTTGTTTTTCCTTGTCCAAGGAACTCCTGCTCGATTCAGTCAGTGCAGCTGCAAACTGTGTGATCACACTGACCCGTCTCACCAAGGGGTTCCTGGGATGCAATTTCTGCTGGGGAGCAACCTGAGCTGTGGCCATGAGGCACCACAACTACAAGCTATTATATTTCCAAGGATGGAAACATCACATCCTGCTTGTTCTACCTGCGTTATCCCAGTTTTCTAACCTCCCATGGGTCTTGCTCATCTTCCTGCTGTACCTGCAGGGCTGGGTGCTGCCACGAGCTCCAAGGAACCAGACCTTGGAGCCATCCCTTGCAAGTATTTCAGACATTCAAAGTAAATGCTCCAAAGTGTTGGAGTGGAGAAGATTCCTTTGGTTAATACCCTTAATTAGAAACAGGGATGAATGAATTTAAATTAGCTGATACCAGTCAGAAAAGGAAAACAAGTTAATGATGGTGAGAATTAATGATTTAGCAGAGGCAAGAAGTCTGTTTTCCTGTTGCTGCTCAACTGGGAGGTTTGTACCTCTCCCTCCTGCTCCAACCAACAGCAGCTTTACCAGCACCAGCCCCACCACCTCTCCACACCAGCGGAGAGTCTGCAAAACCCTCCACCATGGGCAGCCCAGGCCTTCCCTTGGGGTGCTGCCATCAGCTTGGATCATTCTCCACCAAGCCTGTGAGCAAAGTCTTCCACTTTCGTTTTCAGCTCCTGAGAAAAACACAGAGTCCCACAAAATCCTTTTTTTTTTTGTTCCTTTGAGCGAAGAGACAGCAGATCAGAATGCCAAATAAACACAGAGATGAGAAGAGAAATTCTACAAACACAAAGAATCATGGAGCCATTGAGATTGGAAAAGCCTTCTAAGATCACAGAGTCCAAACACTTCCCCAGCACTGCCAAGGTCCCAATGTCCAAATACATGCATGAAAGAGATTGACTTGGAGACAAGCAAAGGTACATCCCCCTATATGAACAACTCTAATTATCCAGATTTCCTTCTTCTTTGGTTCCCTCTGTATTCATCAAACTGCACCACTGATGTCTGATCTGCTCAACCTATAAGAGAGCTGGAGAGAGACTTTGAACAAGGGCCTGGAGTGACAGGACAAGGGAGAATGGCTGTAAACTGACAAAGAGGAAGTTTAAATTAGATATTAGGAAGAAATTTTTCCCTCTGAGGGGGGGCAGGCCCTGGCACAGGGGGCCCAGAGAAGCTGTGGCTGCCCCATCCCTGGGAATGTCCCAGGCCAGGTTGGATGGGGCTTGGAGCAGCCTGGGCTGGTGGGAGGTGTCCCTGCCCATGGCAGGGGTGGCACTGGATGTGCTTTGAGGTCCCTTCCAACCCAAACCGTTCTGGGATTCCAGGATCCTGCATCAGACCCTCTTAGTGTTAAATCTCAGCTACTCTGGAAACACCAAAATTCTGCAAATAATTCAGCAGTAAAAGCCAGTTTTCAGACTGTGAAGTTCCACAAGTCCTTTTCATTATTTCACTCCCCTCTCATTGATTACAGAACTTATCACATTTTCAAGCCCTGACAAGGAATATGCTTTTAAGTGGTTTCAGCTCAGCTCTGTAACCAAATTAGCAATGCAGCAGGAGTGGATGCCAGGGGAAGTGGAGCAGGGACTGAAATGCTGCACACAAACAACACTGATAAGGCAGAGCAAGATCCAGAAGCACAGCTGGCCAAACACTCAGCAGGAAGCAAACCCTTAGCAGAGAGATGTCTGAGAGGAACCTGAGCAAAACCCACTTCACAAGCCCGAAGTGCAATGTAGAGGTGCCCAAGTATGAAAATAAGACAGATTTTAAAATCTTCATTGAATTTCCAGGAACAACAACAGCCATTTAGTTGAGTACTAAACGTGAAGAATTGTGCACAATAAATCCAGATGTGGAGTCAAACGTAACTGCTCAGCCAAAAACATGCATAAATGTATACAACTGGGAAGGTGCTGTCCTTCACCCAAACACAGGCTGAGTTACCTGTCCTGGAAATTTTATTGCAATGGCAAGTTTAACCCAAATCTGAACTAGCAAAGAACCTGCAAAGCAAATGTCATGCTTTACATATGTCAAATACTCTTCAAACTATTTATAAAGAATTTAAAATATCCAAATTAAGGGGCCTGGCTGAGCAGCGTTCCCTCTAGTTTACATCAACATACCACTGTAGTACCTACTGAGCAAATCAGGCCCAAAGTCCCTTTTCAGACAGGGACGAGCCAAAGTGATGGGCACAACTTCCAATTCAACATTACTGGGGGAAATATTTCCCCCTCTCAGGCTGAGCTGAAGAAGCTTAAGCAGAATGTTTTACCACAGGCTTCAGGAACAGCTCCTGTATAATGGGAGTAGAGAAACTGAATTATTAATTGCTCCTGGAAGAGAAGGAAACTCTCCAAAGCCATTAACTTCCTACAGATAAAAGCAGCAGGGGTGGTGCTGCCTCCTGGCAAAGGGGCAGCAGTGAAACCCTAGCTGAGACACGTCAGGACACCACGGGGGTCTCAGGGAGTGAAACCTGATGAAAGAGAAGAACCAGTTTATGAACTCTGGTGTTGGGTGCAGCAAGAAAACACATGATTCTCCACACTGCCAGAAGACATCAAAAGATGAAGAGTAAATACAAACCCCATTTGCCCACCTTCTGCTCTTCTTACATGCCCCTGGTTGGGTTTTCCTTTTTTCCTTAAAAAAACTTGAGATCTCCAGGAGCCACACAACAACATTATTTCCTTCAACAATGAAGCAGCTGACAACTGCACACAACATGTTTTCAAGAGAATGCAGTTCTTTCCCATGGTTGCAAATGGAGTATCTTGGGATGTCAGGAGGAGGATCAAACACAACAGCAATTTACTGACATTGACGTTTTTTGCTTCCAAAAGATTTATTTGAAGGTGGTGACAAATAATTTAACTCCCTTCCTACTCAAGTCTCAAGTACTCATCATCCTGATTCCTGAGAGACCAAGCAGTTTGGGCCCTGCTTCATCTTCACACGAGAAAAATGCTGCAACAAAGACAGGGGGGAAAGAGCTCCAAATCCAGAGTGGTGAGGACAAACAGGGAGGGAATTCCTCTTGTCCCGTCTCCTTCAAATGACAGGAATGAAATGCAGGTTTAAGGACTCCTGGTGACACTTCTCCATCTCCATAAAGGCCACACTTAACCCCTCCCAGCACAGAGGAGCAGCCGACGGCGTTGCTTTTCACGATCTGTGTTCTCAAAACATCCCTCCTCCAGCTGAGTTTGGTGCACTCATTGTTATCAACACATAACAGAGGGGACACGTGGAGATGAATAAATAGTATTGCTAGGACAATTTTTATGGCACATAATTCACCCAGACAGACATCAAAACCTCACTCCAGCAGTGCTCACAGGAGAGGAATTCAGACGCTGGTGCAGTTTCTGAAGGATTAAACACATTTTCAAAGGCTCTCACATAACAGTGCTGCTGAGAACCCGGTGATAGTCATCATTAACAGCAGATTTAATTTAAAGATTGTGGAATGCTCACGGTATCAAACAGGCAGCGATTCAGCTGGGATTCAGCAACTGGTAAAGTGCTGACAAAAAAATATCTGCTCTCCATCCATCTGCAGCATCTTCAGCAGCAGCAGCACAGAGCTGGAGCCTGCGAGCGCAGCCACATCCACACCCCCAGTCCAGCTGTTGGTCCATCACTGAGTGCCCACATCTGCCTCCTGCTCACGGAGCCTCCTCCAGGGCAGAGCCTGAGCAGCTGCAGGGGCTGTGCTCGTGCCACAGCAGCCCCAAACACGGGGATCCACCCTCAGCAGACGAGTTCCTGCGTCCAGGGCTCTCCAAATACCAGCACAGGTGCAACACCGCGGTACTCACCCGGGGTGCAGACGCTGCACACACAAAGGAGGGGGAAGTATGAAGGCTTCTCCAAACAAGCTTTTTATGTGAAAATAGCTGAGAACCAGAGCTTGAGAACAACTAACAATATGCCAGAGTAAAAATTGTAATTTCAATGAGCAGAGTAGGACAATGAGGCCTCTTGACAATATAATCCCTGTATTGTCATGTGAGAAGGATCCAGTGACAGCCCTGCATTACAGAGCCCACCCAGCCCAGCCTCAGCCAAATCCTCTCATTACACACAAAAGCCTTTATCTCAGCACCATCAGTCCAGTCCCTCGGGATTTTCTGGGGGAAAGCAGAGGAACCTCCAGGCATCTACTTGAGAAGAGTGAGAACACTTCACTTTGGAGACTGAGCTCCAGCCCCCTCCCCGTGCTCAGGAGCTCTGCTGCTGTCAGAGCTGATGGCCTGGAGCTGACACCTCCTGCACTGCACATCCCCAGCCAAACCCTAAAATAATGATGATCATCAGTCATAGTATCAGTCCACCAGTGGGACATTCCAACTCTCACACTGCCCACATAACTCACAGTTAATGCTTTTCCTGATGCACAATTTGCTTCAGTTTGGAGAGGAAGGAAGGAAGGTGTCAGGACATGTCATCTGGGACAAGATTGAGCTGTAAGGTGGCCTTTCAGCTCGACAGGATAAGTTAGTCCCCAAAAGCAGATATTTCTGCCCAATCTACACTGAGGGAAAGAAGAACAACGTTGACAGTCACATCAGACAACAGGGGCTGTGAACAACTGTAATAAATCAAGGCATGACCAGTAAGGGGGATCAGACACTTTCAGAAATTATCCTAAAGATCTTGTAGCAATGTTTAGTCGAAATCCAGCCTTTTGGGGAGACTCCAAATGCCAAAGTGAAGAGCAGTGTATTCCCAGCAGGAGCTGCACTGCTCCTGTGCACAACACTCCCACTCCCCGTGAGTGGGAACCAACAGCGAATGAGATGAATATGGGAAGTTATCATCAATTTTCAATCAAACCAAAACAAATCCTCCTATAAACTGATTTCCTTTGATCAAAATTCAAGGCAATTATTCAACATAACACATTTCAAGTGCTGCTGTGAGAAATTTAAAGGAGAAGGCAGAAAGGCCCAGGCACGGCAGCCAGCAGGGCTGACTTTGCTCTGCGTGGCACAGGAGCTCTGTCCTGCCCAAAGTGCCTCCACAGTGTTTGAATCATAGAAACCTGGAACCATGGAATGGTTTGGGTTGGAAGGGACCTCAAAGACATCTCATTCCACCCCCTGCCACGGGCAGGGACACCTCCCACCAGCCCAGGCTGCTCCAAGCCCCGTCCAACCTGGCCTGGGACACTCCCAGGGCTGGGGCAGCCACAGCTTCTCTGGGCATCTGTGCCAGGGCTGCCCACCCTCCCAGGGAGGAATTTCCTCCTAAATTGTTGTGAAAGATTCTCCACCTAAAACAAACTAACAAAACCGTCCCAGCCTCCCTGTATTCAAACAAAAGGATGTCTGGGTCCCATGGAAAATACTCCTTTTTCTGTTGGATGGACAGCCAGAAGTAGGAAGAAACAGAAGAACGTAATTTTTCACTCTTTCCATCTGCTTCTCTTGTAGCCTCTATATCTCTGTAAGGCTGATGTTGGTATTCCAGTTTCTCCACAACCTAGAGAAATGCAATTGATTTCCCCCTCTCTCCCCAGCCAAGCCTCCTCCTTCCTTCCCGCTGGGCAGTTATCCCAGTGCTGCCTCACCCCGCAGGCAGGAGGGGGAAGGGGTGAATTACCTGTGCATTTCCTGTCCGAGTCTTCCTTCTTTGAGCCAGTGATGGTCAACTTGCAGTTGAAGTTCTCCTCCCAGTACTCTGCAAACCACACGTTCCTCCTGTTGTTCTCCAGGGTGCGGGAGGTAAAATAGGCATCAAACCCTGGGGAAGCAGAAGGGTGACAGCTCAGCCCTGCCTCGTGTGCAGCCTGGAAAACACACTCTGGGGTATCCTCCTCCACGCCCCTGCCACATCTCTGGCCATGGGAGATCACCGTGGAAAGGAAGAAAATCCGTTGCACATTTTCTTATCAGCCTCATCCTGCAGGTAAATTACTTTTTTCTGACTGTCAGGTATAAAAATGGGTTAGACAAATGTGAGACAGATAAATATAGAAAAGAGTTATAAGGAAAAAAGCATGGAATAGAAACACACCAGTAAGGAATGAAAAGAAATAATATGGTGCAGCTGTCCCTCTCTGTTGCATCATCACAGGGGTCCCTTTGGGGTTTGCAGTTAGAAGAGGCTGTAAATACATATTCCATTGAAAGAGGGAAAACATTCCTGCCATTGGAGCCCATGATTTCCCTCACTGCCTTAGGTGGGCAAAGTGACACAAGCTGGCACAACACACTGAGCTGAGCTGGAGGAAAACCATATGGCATCAGTAAATTAGCACAGCACTCCTTCCCCGTGCATAAAAATAGGCAGCACAAATCCAGATGTTTTAAATCTGGAAAGGAGATCTGGAATGGGGTTAATCCATGCCCCCCATCAGCTTTGTGTACCAGTGACCCAACTGTAACATGTATTTTCCTAATGCTCAGTCTGCTGTTCATGACTTGTACCCCAGACTCAGAAGACACAACCTACATCATCTCCCAAAACCAAACCACAAATACCAGTACTGGAGCCTTCCAGTAACAGGCTGAAAGCAAATTAAACTTTTACCTGCAGCCTCACTAGAAGATTATACAGTTTATTAAACTGAAAGCAGGGCTCTCCTGCAACAGACACCAGAACAATGGCAAACCCTGAGCAGCCCGTCCCACCAAGGGGAGGCTGTGCTGGCCCATCAGCCAGAGCTGCAGGATGGCAACCAAACCATGCCAAAGTGCAAGTTAGACACCAAAGTGGGATGGCAGAACATCCTTCCCACTATGCCACCTAACCCTGCCCTCTGGCACTGGGAAGCCATTCCCCTTGCCCTGGCATGCCCCTGTCTGAGTTGCTGTGCTTCGAGCACCAGTCCCAAGGCTGTGGGGAATCCCTGCCCAGATCAGCTCCCCGTGTGACAAACACCTGGTTCCTCACTGCAGAACACAGAGGGGCACCTGTGCAGGTGGGGGGAGAGCAAAGGACCTCCTGAAGTCACAGGAGGATAAGCAGCAGCAACATGAAGTAACTTTTTGTCAAACTGATTTGTAATTTGTTAACTCCTGGGAAAAAGCCAAAACTTACAATTATCTCAAAAATACCAAATCAAACGTTTTCTCTGAAATCTCTCACCAGTCAGGACTATTTCTGCACTTCCCCAGCTCTGTCCTGCAGTGGCCCTGCCTGTGCCAGTGGGTTTGAGGCAGAGGGACACCTCAAATGCACCTGTAATTTTAGATATTTTTTGGAAGGAACATGATGTATAAACACTCAGGCTGAAATACAGGCAAAGGTGTTCTCTGCAGCAACGACAGACTTAAGCCTCAATCTTAATCTTTCTGAACTGATGACATTAAGACAACTTACACTCGTAGTGCCAAACATCAGAGTTTTGGGTTCAGAGTCTCACAGGGAATTAGATGACCCAGCCAAAAAAGCTGGATGTTTAAAGGCAAAAGTAGGAATAATCACTTCTTACCCCTGTACACAGCCAAGTACTTCACTGGTGTGACAAGATTTACTGATTCCCCAATGTTCACCATATTTCATACTTTAGCAAATTACTTTTTCAGCAAATACATCTAAGAGATATAGATAGTTCTTTTATGAGATTTTCCAAATTAAAATGAATCTCTTATTACTTCAAATCACCATGATTTGATTAAATCATTATTTTTACACATAGAGAGATGATACTGCCTAATGGGTTCATTTATCTCCCACCACAGGATAAATACGAACATGAGCTACATAGTGATGAAAACAGAATTACAGGAAAAAAAGGAGGAGTGTGGAGGGGGCAGTGGGGGACAGACCCGACCCCAAGCCCTGTGGAGCAGCTGGGGAAGTCCAGGCAAGGGCCAAGTGCCTTGTGGTTGTTTCCCCACTACTGCCAGGGGATTACACGTGGTGCCAGCCCCTTTGATCAGGACAGGAGGGACCAGCAGTGCTGAAGGGACCGCAATTAGAAGGTCCTGGGGGAAGGTGGGGATGTCTCAGCCCCAGCTGGCTGGGCTCAGGCTCTGCAGGTCACTTTTGATCCGGGGGTTTCATCCTACAACATCTGCAGTCAGTTGTCTGGACACGGAGTGCCAGCACAGCACCCAGCCCTGCCCAGGGAACATTCCCTGCCCCTCACACTCTGAAACCCCTCTTGGGTCCTCCCAGACCAGGGATCACTGAGGAGGAAGGATGTTGCAGCACTGCAGAGCTGGGAATGCTCAGAGGAGCATTATCAACCAGAAAATAGGATTTGCTGACTCACAGTTGCTATTTACCCCCTCTAAAAAAACACAAACCAACACCCAAATGATTTATTTCTCACGTTAATCTTGCATCTCTCCTTCCATCTGATACCCATTTTCTGGCTGCAAGCATCAGGCTCAGCTCCCTGGCAGTGATGGCCCAGGGAATTGCACGTGCTTTGGAGGCTAACCCAGGCTCCAGGACTGACAGAGGGGTTTGCCAGGGGCACCACAGGGGAACAGGGAGCCTGGCAGGAGGGACTGAGCCTGGGAAAGCATCAGCAACACATCCCCAGCGACAGGACGGGCTGCAGGAGAGACGTGGCTGCCCAGCAGAGCAGGGGGGCTGCACAAGGAGCAATGGCCTGGGAAAATAAAGATCAGAGAAGGGGATACCCCACGGAACTGGCAGCAGCGGCAGCAGCAGCAGCAGCCAGGTGACCTTCCCAGGGCTCAGGGAAGAAGAGCAGTGAGTGGCTCGTGCAGACCCACAAGGTCTTGGTGAGAATGGAGCAGGTAATGCCAAAAGGGACTCCTGTCCCCTCTGCTCTGCCACCAGCACAGGCTGCAAACCACCCACTGCACGTGCCAGAGGGGACTTCAAGGGCTCAGGGGTTATTTAATAAGGAAAATCATGAAGCCTAATTAAACCACAAAATTGTTGACCTGCTGCATTTCTCATGTGCCTCAAGTGTTTTCATTCTCAGCCCAAGTGGGAGCAAACACAACATACTGACTCAGTTTCAGACAAGCAGAGATTTGATCTGCTTATCATACTTTGATTCTTCTGGTTTGTCCCAAGGACGTTCACACTAATGACTGCCAATTATACCAATTTTAGTTACCCTGATAGTAAATCATCACTTACTGCAATTATTCATGTCAAATGAGTTGACAGCAGCTCCTCAAACACTTTTCCAATTTTGCCAGCATTTAGCCCAAACCAGTTTCATTTACTGACATTAAATCTGGGATAAAAGCAGTAGGTATGGACTGGTAGGATAAATTTTAAGACAGCAAGTCTCTTTGCAGATTTTATGATGTTACCCAAGCCACAGGCTATGGGGTGTTATGGAGCCATTAGGACGATCTACAGATATTTTTTGACCTTCTTATTCAGCAAAAAGGCCATAAATATAAATAGTTTTATTAACTTCCATCATGCCATAAAAGTGCTTTGCAGTTGTTTTCTTTTTTTAACAATTGCTGATTATAACTGTGAAAAAGGGTATTTTAGCTGATGTCACATTTGACTTTCAATATCCATGACATAAATCATATACAGAGGAAATTCCACTTAGGGCAAATCTGGGATTCAAAGCTCCAAAGCTTCTAGTAGAGAAATGGATATCTATTGGCTAAGTATCATCGGTATCACTTTGTAAAATGATACAGCTGCCACAGCAATGGGATCATGACCCAGGTGGTGTCTAAGGCAGTGCTCTCATAGAAAGGTTAATATTCAACTGTATTATTATTCATTATGCTACATTTCACAGCCCTCAGGCACGTCTTGCTCTCAGAGACCTCCCATGTACATCAATATAAACAGCAGAAAACCCTGTACTGAAGATGAAAACCCTCCTATTTACTATTTTCACTGCCACCATCCTCAACCGTGGGTAAAATTCACCCAGACACACACAAGGAGCTCCTCCCCATCCCTGGCTTCTCTTGCTGCCCTGGGCTTCTGAAGGCACCAGGACCATCCTCCCACCTGAGCAGAGGCTGATGCTCCAGCCCAGGGGGACCCACCTTTAGCTTTATGAATGCCAAATCCACTCCTGAGAGGATCAGGAGCTGTGATGGGGCAGGAGCTGAAGGCTCCTGTTGCTCTTCCCCTGAAGGAACTGAAGCTCCATAAAGCATTAAGATTTTTGCCTTTGCAGCCACAGAGGGACTTCCCAGGCTGGCAGGGGGCTCAGTGACCCAGGCTGCTCAATGCAGGCAGTGCTCTGTGCTCAGCTGAACACTCCACTCCTCATGCCAGCGGCCCCTGCTGCAGGAATGAACAATTCCTTATGAATTGCAGCCTGCAGAGTGCCAGCCAAGGGAGAAATGCTGCTCACTGACCCACTCCTGCGAGGGAGAGCTGTGTCTGCTGTAACCATCATCACCAGAGTCAGGCCAGACAGAGGAGATTCAAAGATACAGCCTGGAGAAGAATGTCTGTCCCAGTAATTCATCCTTTCCTGCAGCCCACTGGAAATGAAATACTCCTTTTCCTCACACCAGAAGATGAGTGAGAAGCTTTTTATAAAAGTTGTTTATAAAATAACAAGAGTTTGTGGCTGCCCCATCCCTGGAAGAGTCCAAGGCCAGGTTGGATGGGGCTTGAAGCAACTTGGTCTAGTGGAAGGTGTCCCTGCCCACATGGCAACTGGCTTTTCTAATCCAAACCACATGGTTTGAGTTGGAAGGGACCTCAAAGCTCATCCATCCCACCCCTGCCATGGGCAGGGACACCTCCCACCAGCCCAGGGGGCTCCAAGCCCCGTCCAACCTGGCCTGGGACACTCCCAGGGATCCAGGGGCAGCCACAGCTTCTCTGCCCACCCTGTGCCAGGGTCTGCCCACCCTCCCAGGGAAGGATTCCTTCCCAATATCCCATCTAGCCCTGCTTTCTGGCAGTGGGAAGTGGTTCTCCCTTTCCTGTCTGAGCTGTTATTTCAGTTTTCCATTGCAGCCAACTGTTTAACTAAATCCCTCTGCCCGCATTGATGGCTTCTTCCCATCAGTTTTCTAAGTTCCTGCTTCCCACTCTTTTCCCCAGAAGCTGCTCCACAGATGGCCTGTTCCAATTTAATAATGCAGAGCAGTAAAATCCGAGACACAGAAGGGCTAAATGCAGAACACGAGAGTGGTTTTCCTGCCTTCGACAGCAGCAGCCGACAAAACGCACGGAACGTATCCCTAAAAGCACTTAAACTTCAGTCAGCACTTGCATAATTCAAACTGAGGGGGAAAAGACAGAAATGCCTCTATGTTGTAATGCAGCAACTGGAGTCACTCCTGGAGATGCTCGACAGGTTAAAATAATAATAAAACAATAATAAAATAAAAGTCAACCGGCACACACAGTGAAGGTGCAGAATAAAGGAAATGGAGGTTGGAGAGGGGGCCACCACAGACGGGTGGGATGGGCAGTGCTGAGTGACCCCCAAGCCCCCCAACAGCACACCTCCCAAGGGCAGGACCCACAGCAATGCTGCACAGCAGCTCATCCATCACCCCGGGGCAGAGGAGCTGTGCCACCAGTCCCTGCCCTCCCAGCTGTGCTGCACTAACACACACCCCGGGGACCAACCCACAGCCTGTGGATGCTCAGCCACTGTCCCCCCCCGCCCAGCCAGCACAACACAGGAAATCCAAGCCCATTCTGGGATGTTCCTGCTCCTGCTGAGCCCAGCCTGGGATGTACCTGCTCCTGTTGAGCCCATCCTGGGATGTTCCTGCTCCTGCTCTGCCCCAGCCCAGCCTGGGATGTTCCTGTTCCTGCTCCTGCTGAGCCCAGCCTGGGATGTACCTGCTCCTGCTCTGCCCCAGCCCATCCTGGGATGTTCCTGCTCCTGCTGAGCCCATCCTGGGATGTTCCTGCTCTGCCCCAGCCCAGCCTGCAGCACCCTCTGGCTGTGTGTTCAATCCCCCGGCACACACAGTTCCTGCTCTGCCTGTCCCTCTGCCTGTGCCTCGCTGCAGCGTTTCCACGTCAACAGCAATACCTACAGTGTGCAAACAGGACGGGGAGCCTGAAGGGTGTGAGCACCCCCAGAGCCCCCCAGTGACACACACAGAGCCCCCAGACCACGCTCAGAGAGCCCCCACAGGTCACTGCTGACGTGCTGCCCCTGGCTGGCTGACAGCAACCACCCTCTGCTGTTCACGTGCTGGGTCAGGTCAGGTGGTGCCTCCGCCTTCCAGAGACTTCACTCAGCAGCACTTGCAAGGCAGAGCTGGGCTCAGGTGGAGCCAAGGCTGGGGCTGGCACGAGAGGCACCCCTGGCTGTGCACACCAAAGTCATGGCTCAGTCACTGCCAACCTTCTTCCTACCTTCCCCAGGGACAGCACTCCCAAGGGAATCATAGAATGGTTCACAGCTCATCCTGTCCCAGTCCCTGCCACGGGCAGGGGCACATCCCACCAGCTCCAGCCTGGCCTTGGACACTTCCAGGGACACTTGCCACAGCTTCTCTGGGCACCCTGTGCCAGGGCCTGCCCACTCTCACAGGGAAGAATTTCTTCCTCATCTCTGCCTTGAACCCACACTCCTTCAGTCACTGCATGCCCTTGTGAAAAGTCCCTCTCCAGCCTTCTTCCAACTTCCCTTCAGGCACTGGAAGGGCCTCTAAGGTCTCCCTGGAGCCTTCTCTCCTCCAGGCTAAACAATCCCAGCTCGCTCAAAACAGTCCCAAACTCTCCACCACATCCTTCCCTTCCTTTTTTCTTCAGATCCTCTAACTAAATATTTCTTCCTTGCTATTTGACAACTGATTTCTGGACTCCAAGACAGCTCTAACACCACCAGAGTGTGCTGGGAGGTGAGACAGGGATATAATTGCTGTTCCCTCCCTGCTCCCAACCCTCCTCAGCCGAGGCTGCTCACACCAACTTCAGCTCCCCTCCGACTGTGCACATTAATCACATCAAAGCCCCGGGTAGCAGCCAGAACAACTGCTCAGACTTGTGCAGGAAAAGGAAAGATAACAGGGATGATTTCTGAGGCTGGGGGACACAGTCCCACCCCTCAGGCTGCCCTCGAGGCCACGGGGTCCTGCACAGGAACACCCACATGTCTCAGGTGCTCCTCATTAGAATTCCCTGCATCTTGGAGGGAAAGCCAAAACCATTTCAATTCCATTGAAGTATTTCAGGAGCAGAGCATCCTCTCGGCACACATTCCTCATCCTCCCATCACCACTATTTCTGTTTTGCAGGACCAGCCCAGCATTCCCTGTGGGATCCTGGCCAGCCCTAAGGACCACCAGACAAGTCCCTTGGCCACTTCCTGCCTCCCATCCTGTCCTCGTGTGCCCCCAGGAAGCTGTCCAGCTGCAACCACAGCACCCAGAGACACTCCAAACCCACCCCCAAGGAGCAGCATATGGATTGCCAAGAAGATAAATATCCGAGAGCATCTCCTGTGGCTGCTGTGGTGGCACTGAAGGCAGAGCTGGCCCTGGCAGAGTGCCCCCAGCCCTGGCTGAGTCAGAGCTGCTGTCAGAGATGCCCTGGGACAGATGACTGAGGCTGTGCAAATGTAAGGAAACTTTTAAATGGCCCTCAAGTTGCAAGATAATTTGTATTCCCCTCTCTTCATACCAACACATTAACCAAATACATTATTTCCATAATGAGGAGATGAACATCTGTGTGGCTTCCCAAAATTTCAAGTGGCAATACTCGAGACAAGTATTCCCTCTTTGGGGCCTGACACATCAGCATTTCAAATAACTGCCATAGCTAAAAATACAATTTCAATTCTAAGGAGGTCAAAGAAAAGGTCCAGGTGTGATTTCGATTTTATTTTTTTTAACAAAGCACACCAATTTAATTCCACAACTTAAAGTTGCTGCAGTATTGTGTTGAATTTCTGTACTTGGCCCCGTGTAAGTGAAGTGCTGAATGAAAACTTTACCAGAGTCTGGGAAAGATAAATATCTGCAGCAGTGTTATGTTACAGAAAATGACTGTCAGAGAGTTGGGGCTCTGAAGTGCTCTGTGTCCTGAAGCCCCTGGAACAGCAGGGCAGTCCCAGCTAACAAGGCTTCACCTCTCCTGCTTTGTGTTCTGCAACCCCAACGGAACTCCAGGGAAACAAAAAACCACAACCAAACTGAGACCCCCACCCCAGCTGGGCAGAGATTGTCTCACTGCTCAGCTGCTCACCTGAGCAAAGGCTGTGGCAGCTGGGGGGGCTCCAGAGCCCTTTCCACACACAGTGACCCCATCACACCTCGGGGGCAGGAACCAGGACCTCCAACCTCCCCTCTGCAGCCCCCACCCCACGGATTTTGTTTCCCTTTAGCCCCAGGTCTCAGCTGTGCATGACAACTGATACCACCAGGCTGCTCCAGGTCCTCGCCTGCTCTTTCTGACCTGGTCCTTCCTCTCCCCTGACTTCAGCAGAGCCCAAGTGCTCAGAGGCACCACGACAAGCCCACCCAGAGCTCTCCCTCTCACATCCCATGGTCACATCCCTCATCACCTTCCAGCCCTGGACTCAGAGCAGCAGCTCAGACACAAACTGGGGTGTGCTGGTTCCATCAGGGCTCTGGTAACACTAATAAGTGAATTCTTTTCAGAGGGACAATATCATGTCATTGAAACAAAGCCTTAACTGCACTTCCAAGGCCTTTTCCCTTCAGCTGCACAGAGTGGGACCTTCCCTTGCAAACACAAAGTTCCTCACCATCCTACAAGTATGAGACAGAAGGTTTGTGGAGATGACACCATCGACCTGCTGAGTCCTGCTGCCCCTCCCTGAGGAGCCAGCACGTGGCATTACATGGAGGGGATTTTCCAAATCCTTTTCCATCCCTTTGTTTTCATGCAGTCAGTCAACAGAATGAAAACACACTCCTGCAGCAGATCTGCAAAGCCAGCAGGAGTGAAGTGGGCACTTCAGCATTCATTGGATCATCTTTAAGGAAATTATGTGTATTATTATGTGCATTATTTCCTAAACTATTACTTTCAAAAGCCCATAATCAGTCAAGCAGTAACAATACAGACCAGAAGACAAAAACACAAGGAAACAAACAAGAAAAGCCTCTCAAATCTCTGTTCACTGCCTAAAATTAGCACATTTCTCTTTTTGACTGAGCCTGTCTCACCCAGAGGCGTCAGGAACACATAATTCCTGTGTGTCTGCAGAGGAGAACAAGGAGCCTGCAGAGATCTTTCCTGGGGTGCCCCAGATGCCCCCAGTGAGAAGCAGGATGGTGATCAATAACTGCTCATGCAGGACAACACAGACAGAATAAACACTGAATACTTGCTCAGTGAAGGCATTTTCAGGGCCCAGTGTAGGTATATTGATTGGCTCCTTGCAAACATGCCACGACTGGGTTTGACTCTAATAGTGATCCCTTAGACCTAATGCCACAGTCCATCTTCTGAAAGATCTACCCTAGACTAACTTGGAGCTCATGCTTGGGCCCAAATTTGTCTCAAACATGACCAACATCAAGAGAAACCATCAGTCCTTCTGTTCCAGTGTCATCCTTCATTACCTGGTTTGCAACACCTGTGGGCATCCACCAGGCACTGCTCTGCAAAGGCCACAGAACACACTGAACTCCTGCTCTGCCCAAGCAGCACATCAGAGATGAAAAATGAGCTGCTCCATTAGGAACAATTTGTGATTCTCAGCCCTCCTGCAGAACAGCATTTCTAAAATGAGATATTTGGGACTACTCATGGTTATTTTGACCTAAACCACACAAAAAATTATTTCCAAAAGCTTCTCCTGCAATTTTTTTTTTACATGAAAAATATGTGAAATGTACCTGGCAAAAACAAATCCTCTGCCAGTATAGTCCTGGGAATTAGAAAAAATGTGCAAACTTCTGAAATTGTGGTGTCAGAAACATCAAAGGTGCAAATTCCACAGAAAGAGGAGAGAGGAGCACTCCCCTCTCCCTCCATCCCCACTGCAGCAGCCCCAGAGCAGCCCCTGCTGTGCTGGCACGTGTGGGCCGTGCTGGACTGTGGCAACCCCTCAGCACCACCCTGCCTGACCCCCTTCTCCTGCCCCTGGGGTCAGCAGGGCCAGCACTGGAGCTCGGTGCTGTCACCCCCTCCCAGCTCCCCACACCCCTGGGCTGAGCTGGGCACGGGGTCACTGCCAGGGCTGCATGGAGGGCTGGGAGAGGGAGGCAAAATCTTCTCTCCACTTCTGTTTCTATGCCTAAACAGAATTCCAAACAAAACCGTTTTTTATAACCCTGTCCCAGTGACCCAGAACCGCTTCATTCATCAGGGGCTGGAGGGGTCCTGCGAGCTCCATCCTTCCCCAGAGCCTGGAAATTCTGCCAACTTTACTAACAAAGAGAAGATGAATTCTTATCACAGCTGAGGCTTGAAACTCTGCACAGAAGTAAAGTCCAAGAGCACCAGAAAACAGCAGGAATTTCCAAATAGGGTGGTTGTGGAGGAAACCATCATCTGCTGCCTTCATGTGCTTGCTGCCTGTTATCCACGTGGTGCCACCACCCCGTGCAAGGATGGCAGGTTTGTTTGCCAGCCCGAGCTGCTCTTGGCTCTGCTGCCTTGGAAAATGCTGGGAAGCAGCATCTGCCCATTTTCTGTGGGGGAAGGAACATTCCCCTCGATGCCCCTCCACCACGGGCACCCATCGGTGCCTCCTGCCAGAGCAGACCTGCACAGGAGGGTCTGCAGTGCCCACCACTCACATTCCCACCAGGAGCTGGCACACACAGGCAGCAGCTTTCCAAAAATAAAATCCTTCCTTTCTGGATGGAAATCCTCTGCCCAAACACAGCCAACTGACAGTTTCAGTGTCAGATCATTGAGAGGGAAATTGTTCTTGAGAAGATGCAATTCGGGGCATTCTGCAAGTGATGATACATCTGAAGGGTGATCGATGGCTGTGTATTACCCTGGGAATTCTCTCTTCTTGCAGCATCAGGCATCCCTGCCTGTGTGTGTGTGTGTACACATCTCCCTCTCTCAAAACAACCACCCACACAATCTCCAGTGTCCTGAAATAACAGCTAAAGATGAACATCAAAGAGAAAATGCCAACAGAAGCCCTGGGAGCAGCACCCGAGACACAGACCTAGAGACGCACAGACCATGTGGTGGAGAACAGCTGGTTCCCACAGAGGACCTGCTTTCTGGCAAAGCCAGACCTGCTGCAGCTTGGGCAAGCAGTTGATTTCATTCCAAGGGGCCCCAGAGAAAGCTCCTAAATCTTTGCTTTACAGCCGTTCTTTATGGTCCAATTACAGCTTCCTACCTCATTTCTTTGCTCTGAAGCAGCAGCACCGTTCGGTTCAAAGCCCATCTGAGGCAGAACCCTTGCTAATGCTGTGGTGGTCACGGGCTGTGTCCTGCACTGGGCCATGGCACATAATTCTCTTTAATACCCTAAAACCATCCCACCTTCAAACTGCCTAACAAACCCCAAAGGAACTCCAGTATCTGAGCATCACACAACAGCCAGGGGGGTAACTATTAAACTCAGAATCACAGAGTATCCTGAGGTGGAATGGAAGGTGTCCTGAGACCCCTCTGCAGAGCTGCTGCAGCCCTGGGATCCCAGCCCAGCAAGGACATGGAGCTGCTGGAGAGAGGCCAGAGGAGGCCCCGGGATGGTCACAGGGCTGGAGCAGCTCTGCTGGGAGGAAGAGCCTGAGAGTTGGGATTGTCCAGCCTGGAGAAGAGAAGGCTCTGGGTGACCCAGCTGTGGCCTGAAGACGCCTGTGCCCTGAGCATCCCTGGGGCAGTGCCCAGCCCACCACACCTGCCCATCACCTGTGCTCCTGCTGAACAAGTCCATCCATGCACAGGGGAGGCACAAGGAGCTCCAGCACAGAGCCAGGAGGAACCAAAGCCAACTGAACTCCCAGAGAGACTTTTCAACAGGCTGGAATCGATGCACAATAAACTCTGCAAGGCTGTGAGTGTGCCCTGCATTCCCAGGGAACTGCAGGATTAATTTAAATTCAATTAAGGGCTTCATCAGCACTGGGGAAGACACAGACCCAACAGGTCTGTGGGTAGAATGACTTTAAACACGGAGTGATTGACAGAGAGAACAGAAAGGTAAATCCTGCCCTCACCTGTGCCCAGCCAGAGAACAGCTCCCTGTAAGGAATGGGAAGTGCCATCTGAAAGCACCTTTTTGACCAGAAAACCTCTCTTAGCAGATGTTACATTTCTGCATTTACTTATTCCATGGTGTGAGGACACAACACCCTTTCCAGTTTAATTCCAAAGCTGGTAAAGACAATTTACTCACGGGGGGAAAAATGCAATTAACAGCTTACATTTATTTATGTTGTCCTTTGTGCAGACTTGACTTGCACGAGAGAGTGTCCAAAGCAGAGTCATTCTGCCAAACTCCCAACAAAGGTGGCCTTGAAAGGTGTTTCTGTCTGACAGACCTGTAATGACTGCAATGTAATATTATTGCTGCAATGACACTTTAAACCCCCAGAGTCAGGGGGTGTCCCCTTCCTGGGCTGGAGCCAGGGGAGATGCCTGAGCTGGTCCCACTGCTCCCAACAGCCTGGAGGGACTAAGGAAGGGCAAATCCACCAGTGCTGGAGCCCACCAGCAGTGCAGGAAGGCAAACAGGTCAGCTGGGGGGTGGTGAGGAGATGAGAAGACAGTTTGGGGCAGGCAATGGGGGAATGGGTAAATTTAGGGGTGATTGTCCATGCCCTTTCCCTGAGGACTGGGACCCCCCCTGGCTTTTGGTGTTCCTGGGCTCTGCTCCAGCCCCACAGCCCACGATGAACCAAACCCTGGAGCCACATCTTTCCAGCCCACTAACTCCCTCATGCTCATGCCCCAGGGACACAGAGAAAGCTGGAGAACAACAGAGAACTGGAAAAGACTCCAAACCAGGCTGTAAACAAACAAACCAAGCAAACTGGACTATGTTACCAATATTCTCATGCAATATAAGCCAGCCCTGTGTTCTGCTGAGGGAGGAGGTGGGAAGTGCTGCCGGAAGCACATCCCTCCCAGAGCAGCATCCCAGGTGAACCCACATTTATCCCTGCTGGATCAAATCCAAACTGCCTAACACAGTGAACCCTGAGCTCCTGTGCTTTGCTGTGCTGGGCATCCAAATGGAAAACATTTCAGAGCCACTAAACAGTCTGATATAATGTCACCCTAATTTTTCCTTTCATCACTACCTTCACACTGTGTTTTTCCAGGTTCATACCACACAAACAAAACAGAAGCAAATTGGTTCTTGTTGGAATAAACCCCCGAACATAAAATCAGGATATGCCATCCCCTTGGAAGACAAACAACTGGAAAATGTAAGGACAGCCCTGTTGGTTTGCAGCACCTGCAACATTGCTGGTTTGTAGAAGGGCTGAGCACGTCCCTGGGCTGGACCTGAGCCCTCCCTGTAACCTCCCAGCCCAGAGCTCCACAAGCTGCAGCCTCAGCCACATCCCCAGCCTGCTGCAATTGAGCCATTCCTCTGAAATCTACTTGAATCCCACTGTTGAGTTGCATCAAGTCTGAACTCAGCCCGTAAAGGATATTTTTGTTCACATCAGCAAAGCATTTTGCCAACCTTCTAAGTAATTAACAACACACACACACACATATATATATATAAATAATTAAGCTCAGTATTTCTTCTCTTACAGCTGCTCCTCCTTGGTTCCACTTCCCTGGGAGCCAGAGTGTCCATGAAGACAGAGCACAGGCACATAAGAAAGATAAGGAAGACTATTTCAAAAGAAAAATTGGAGGAAAAACCAGATGTCTGGAAGTGCTCAGTCAGTAGATGAACAGTACCAACAGGAACCACAGGGTGCCAGCCCAATTTGATAAATTTTGCACACAAAAGAGGTGTAGGAATAACAGAAAGGAGGAGGTGAGTAGATAGTTATTCATCCTGCTCACAGCTGAGGATAAGAGGAAGGCAATTTCTAAGACTGAGGAAGGGATGATGTTTCAGGACTCTACTCTCTACGTGAGGACACAACACACAATTCAACCTCTTTTTGGAAGAGTTTCAAACAACAAAACCAAGAATAAAATCCCCTGCTGCCATAATTGTTTTAAAAATAAATACAATCTTCCCCCCCACCCCTAAAACCATCTCCAAACCCTTCCCCTTCCCTGGCACCTGGTTAAGTTGGCTATGGAGCATGTTCCCAACTTCCCAGCTCTCCTCTGGCTGCCTGTCTACTGCAATTATGCAAATAGAATGCAACTTCATCCTTTCAGCATAATTACATCACACACAATCAGGCTATATTAAGACTGACTTAAGATGAATGAATTCAGTTCATGTAATGATTTCCTAAATCCCCCCGGTGGGATTGTGGCAAAGAAAATTCTGTCCCAAGAGTGACATCAAGTACCAAGACAAATAACTGCAGATCTGGGGCCTGATCCTACGAGGGACTGAGGGCTTTGGGCTCCCTCTGGAGCCAGAGGCTGCTGGGATATTCCCAGGGTTAGAAAAATAGGAATGCCAACTGTTATATATGCAGATGGGTATGAAACTATGGTTTCCACAGTTCAGGAAAGACAAAGAGCTACTGGAGAAGGACCAGGGGAGGCCACAAAGATGGTTTGGGGTCTGGAGCATCTCTCTGATGAGGAGAGACTGGGGCAGCTGGGTCTGGTCAGTCTGGAGAACACTGAGAGGGGATCCCATCAATCCCAATCCCAAATATCTGCCAGGGAGGTCAGAGGATGGTCCAAGGCTCTTTTCTGTGGTGCCAGAGACAGGACAGGGAGCAATGACCACAAACTGAAACACGAGCTTCACCTCAACATGAGGAAGAACCTGGAACAGCTGCCCAGGGAGGGTGTGGAGTCTCCCCTCTCTGGAGACACCCAAAGCCCTCTGGACACATTCCTGTGCCACCTGCTCCAGGTGCCCCTGCCTGGGCTGGGGGCTTGCCCTGGATGATCCAGAGGGCCCTTCCAGCCCAGCTGTTGTGGGGTTTGCTGGCTGTTTCCCCTGCAGAGCGAGAAGAGGCAGAGTCACACGTTGAGGTCACGGGGCTGCACTGCTCTCTGCTGCCAGGGAGGCTGCTGAGGAATCTTTGCCAACATCTTACAAATGCTGCCTAAGACAGTGATAAAAGGGAAGGAGAAAAAAGAAAAGATGTTCTTGAGGAGTAAAATAAGGGCAACCCCCTCATTCGTGCCTAATGCTCAGCAAATGCAGTGGGGATTGGGCTGGTGCTTGACTGGTGCCTTCCCCCCGAGCCTGGGAGCCCCAGGGTGCTGCTCAGAGAGGAGCCTGCTGGGCTGGGACCTGCTCATTGCCTCTGCTTCCATCCATTTATAGGGAAAATCAAGGCAGCTGATTTCTTTTATGGCTTCACCAAAATAAATAAATTTTTGAATTTTAGGAAACAAGTGTTTTTGGCTGGATGATAAAATAATAACATTAAAATGTTTAATTCCCATCTCCTGGACCTGTGGCCAATCAAAATTAGAGCAACAGAAAGGAAAACAAAACATCTGTGAGCCTAAATTGAAGGAAGGCAGCAATCCTGAGGGACGAGGGTCTCCCCAGGCATGGAAGCAGCAATGCCTAAGGATGACTGACTTCTCTAAGTAACAGGCTCTGGTTGCTTCTCTTGGGGGATGAAACAGAAAGAGAATTGGTGTGAAAGAGGAAATGTGGAGTCCCAGAAAACTGCTCCAGAACGGGGACGTGCATCCCCCTCCCCTCCCTGTAACAGGAGAAGCAGGAGGCTGATCCAGATGGCATTTAGGGATGGATGAACAGGACTGGGAAAGGCAAGGACCAGCCGGGGGCACTCTGAGCAGTCAGGGAGCAGCCAGGGAACCTCTGCCTGGGACAGGGACCCCCAGCCCTGCCTCCCCCACTCCGGGACAGCCCCTGCTCTGAGCACACAGACCCCACAAGCAGGAGCACCATCAGACACATTTACAGGCAGAATGTGGTGTCAGCACCACAATTAATCACCCAGTCTCTGTGCCTACGAGTGCAAAGCACACCCAGCCAACTTTCAGGCAATTCTCCAATACAGTCACTGAATTACGAAGATATTTGTGGGCTCAATAAACACATTTCTTGCAGGTACACCAAATACACTGGTATTTATAACTGTTATTTAACCTGCTTTCTATACCTGGACCCTTCCACTCTGTTCTCCTCATTTACTGTGTCCAAAAACCCCCTCATGCTTCCTGTTATGGGTTCAATGTGTAATAGAGAAGGAAAATATTTTCAGCAAGCAAACCTGGAAAGTTTTTGTTTCTGTTTACTGCTAGCAGAGTTTTCATTTCTGTGTCAGAAATCCACAGGGATGAATAGAGACAGTATGAAAAGCTTATTAAAATACCCTGGTTTTCAGAAACAAACCACTTCATTGTCTATTAACTTTAGGTATTTATGGAGAAACAACATTTGAGAAAGCCCCAGGGGCTGAAAAATGTAAAAGAAGGAAGCACATGATACACCTGAGAAGAATAACTGATGAGGAGGGAGTGCAGACACAGGAAAATGAAAATATTTGGTTTGCCAGGGAGTGAAGGCACCTGTGCCCATTCAAGGACTCCTTGGAGACCCTGCCCCACAAACACCATGTGTCAGCTGAGGAGGTTGTTTGCTTTGCTCAAAGCAAAGTTCTTCACCTTCTAAACAACTTTCCATATTACAGAGAACACAGGCTCTAATCAACCAGTTTTGTGCCCAGTGGATGCCAGGTGGATAGTTAAGCACCCCAACACACACAAGGATTAACAAATCCAGGAGAGATGAGACAACAAACTCTTCAGAACACAAATGAATGCTGAGAAACAAAGGGACTATGTCAAGGCTTCCCATAATTTTTATATACATGTACTTAAGCACAGGTAAGCAGATCTTTGAAGCGCACGAGCAACATGCACAAATATAGTGCTTGATCTGCAGGAAATAAAAGTAAAGTTTCAATGGAAACCACTGATCTGAACCCCAAAGTTTTATTTCTTCAGCAGAAAATGTCTCCAACTCTGCTTCAGAGTTGAGACATAACTTGCAACAGACTTTCTCCTCCCATGGACACACATGGGTACGTTCAGATCAGCTGGGTTTCCTTTCCTTTCAGTGGTAAAGGCCCTGAGACATCCCCACAGCTCCGCCCAAGCCCTGGAGTTGTGCCTCCAATACCCGCCTGCTGGCAGATTCTGCTCTGGGAATAACCCTGGCTTCTCACATGAGGAACACGGGCTTTTAGGGGAAATTCAGGAGGCGGAGACTCACTCCACGTGCTTCCCAGCCTGGATCCCACCATGTCAGTGCACCTTTACCCCAAAACCCTTGCGGGGAGGGGAGCTCTTACCCTCGATGGTGGCTCTCTTGGGCAGGATGGTGATGGCCCCCTCGGCGACGTCCTCCTGCTGCAGCAGGGGGCTCACCTTGGAGCCCCACGTGTCCGAGCCCACCCACAGGAAATGCCCCACTTGGTCCGCCCGCTTGGCGGCCGCCAGGACCTGCCTGTGGGGAAGAACACCTTGGTCACAAAGGGGGCTGGTTGGAACACGGAGCTGCTTCGGCAAACTGGGGGTGGCAATGGCACAATGGGTGGCCTCGATGATCTCTGAGGTCTTTTCCAACATGATTGATTCTGTCATGAACAGAAAGAGCCCATTCATGAACAGCAGAGCCCAGAGGACTGGAAAACACCACACCAGGAGGGCTCTGAGCAGCCTGGTGGAAGGTGTTAGTGCCCATGGCAGGGGGGTGAAATGAGACCACCTTGAAAGGTCCCTCCCAACGCAAAGCATTCTATGCAGCACCAACTGGACTCCTCTTTAAGTTCACCCTATATCCCATGACTAACATATTGATTCCATTAAAACTTAGAGTTTTGCCTTTGACTTTATTGAAGCTTCATCCTAAATTCTTTCAGTCTCATTTTGTAGGAATGAGCCTCTCACCAACTGATGATTCCATCACAATTTTAAGCTAAATTAAAATTCTGGAGCAAGAATATGGAACATGGGCAAGTGAGAAATGAAATATAAAATATTCTTTGTATTATTTTATGAGCCACTTCTATGTGGTTTAACCTTGAGCATCCAAATCTCTTTATCACTATTAACCTTCATTTGCCATAAAATAAAGTCTGAAATAATGAATTATACATGCCAGAATGAGCTTGAGAGAGGGGCAAGTTCTTAATGCCTCTTTGAGAGGCAAGGTCAGCTCTGCCATCCAGTGCATGAGTAACCCTGTGCCAGGAGAAGCTCTCAGACCCTGGTCACCATTCCTGTCCCTCCAGTATGGTCTGGGCACCCCACGAGGCGGGGCAGCAGCACCCTCGTGCCTGGTGCTTCCCTCCACACTCCAAACCCCACATCTCCACACTGCACTTGCCAACAGACCTTCACTATTCACACTGTCATTTGCTTTGCCTTTTCTGCACAGCGACCAAGTCCAGATAATGAATTATTTCCCTCAGTTACCCTTACTTTATGTCCTCATCGTTGGCAAAAATCACGATGGCCCTGGCGTTGGGCGTTTCCAGGAGCTGCCTGATGATCTTATCGAAGTCGATGGACTTGTCCTTGCGGTCCTGGGGGATCTTCAGGGACTGAGCGATGCAGAGCCCACCTGTGGCAGAGAGAGGAAAGAACCAAAGGACTGTCAGAGGGGGCAAGGAAACACCAGAGGAGAGCACAGGAACAGCAGCAGGAAATGCACATGCTGCAAGAGCAATCTGGGAGGAAGAGGAATTCTCTGATGGGATCACTGCCCTTGTGGGCACTTCGTGTCCGGCTTCCTGTTCACACAGAGAACTCTGATACACACGGTCTGCATGGCTGGGGAGGGCTGTGGTGTAAACACGTGGGAAAACCCAACACTCTGGAAAAGCAAAATAAGCAAATAAATGGTCAGTGGAAGGACTGAAAATAGAGGAATTAAAAAAGGAAACCAACCCGAACAAGCTCAGACTGGATAAACACCCCCTAAAACAACAGGCTGAAAGGCAAGTGATGTTGACAGTGTGGTAAGACAAATTTCATCTCAGCAAAGGGCTGAGATTGATTTTAATTTTGCAAGTTGAAGGCTATTGAGGGAAAATGTTTCCACTGAAATGACTTACCTGGAATAGGAACAGCCAAAGAGTTAAAATATTGGCAAAGACTGCTCAAGAAAATCCTTACCCATTCCAATGCCCCTCACCAGCTGGGATGGAGAGACTGTAGCACTGAAGCCTCCACAGAAAGCACATCTGTGAATGGGACTTGTCATAAACACAGAGGAAACATGGCAAGGAGTGTGAGCACAGCAACAGGGACACCCCCAGCCAGGGCAGAGAAAGGCTCACTTCAACACAGTTCCCACATTACAGTTATTTAGCTTGGTCTAGAAAAATGAAAGAAACATCCATCCCATCTCCAGTGATATTCTGCTTGTTGCTGGAAGATGAAAACACAACTTTTGCCTTAATTATTTTGTTTCTCAGTGGTAAACACTTTCATCTTTTATGGCATCTTAGATACCAACCTCCCCTCTCTATTGCACGGTGTGTTAATTAATAACATATCAGAGCTGCTTAATAAGAAACAGCAGTGGGGATGAGTTAATTAAAAGGCAGCAGGACAAAGGAGAGATTCACAGATATGCTTCAAAATACAGATCTAAAAGTACTGTTAAATGAGGTAATGGAGAAGGTGTTTGTAGGGAGAGATCCTACATCAGGAGAAGGAGGAGAAGGAGGAGGAGAGGGCTCATCCCCCCCCAGCACACACCGTCTGTCAACGGGCAAAGCAGCCATGGCAACACCTGGAGAAACCTGCAACAGCCATGCAAACCAAATCCAGGCTTTCGACTTGTCAGAAGTGGCTCCTGTGCAGATCCCTGAGCTCCTCCCAAAGCAGGGCAGGCTCGTTTTCCCTTCTCTGAGACGCAGGGAAGCTGAGCTGCAGAGGCTGCCTGAAGGCAAAGCAGCTCTGCTGTACTGGCTGCTCCAAAAACTCCGGGGGCAGGAAGATTGCTTTGGTGGGAAGAAATAAAACTGAAAAGGAAAGGCAGGGAAAGAATGAAAGAGAATAATAACCACCAAGTTTTTCTCTGACTCACACAAAATCTTTCATCCTGTTTCACAATTATCACAACCTGAAATTTTTGCATCCTGGTGCACTGTTTGTTTGTTTGATTTGTTTGGTTTTGTTCTGTTTTGGTTTGAATTTTTTGTTGTTGCTGTTGTTTCTTGTTTTAAAGAAAACAACACAGATTTTTTAAAATAAACAATTTTTAAATGGAGGGAGAAAGTCTCACTGCTAGCAAGTTCAAAAATGTAAACGGTTTGAACTGCAGTTTTCCCCAGTCAGAGTCAGCTGGAACGAGCTCCAGTCCATGAGCAGAGTTATCCAGCTCTCCCAGAGCGACCCACTTGGCAGGGACTGCAGCTGGGTAAGGGCAGGACTCCCTGAGCCAGCCCTGGCACGGCAGGGCCAGTGCACAGCACTCCGGGGAGCCACCCGTGTGGCACTGCTGGGGCAGGATCTCTCCATCCTGGCATCAAGCCTAAGGAGAATGGGAAGTCATTATCTGCTCCTGGGAAGTCTCTGTGCCCTCCTGGCACTCCAGATCTCCAAGTCAAGCTACTCCAAACCTCCTGGAGAGGCTCTGATTTCTCTTCTTAAACCAGGATGTGGCAACTTTGGAGAATTCATTGGGAGAAAAGAAAGGAAAAACCCCACTTGACCCTCACAGCGTTCAGAGCCCCAGCGTTTGTCACGTGGCAATATTTACGCCTTCTCTCCTTTTGAGAGGCTCCCACTCTGCAGAGCAGAGCAGGAGCAGATATATTTTATGGTTCTGGGACCAAAGGCCTTCTCTGTGCTGAATGGAGCCATTATTTAGATACATCTGAAGCTGCTGTGAAGGTCCTTTGCAAGTCTTCCTCATTTCCCATCCCCTTCAGTCAGAAAAGGGGAGAGGATTGAGAACACAGCCCCAAGGGCAGGCACAGCCCTGAGGAACAGCCACCAGCACAGAGAGTCATATTCCCCAGCACCTTCTAATTCCTAATTAATGCATCAAGAAGTAATGAAGATCCTTTTAAATCAGAGGGGTGCTTCCAGGTGCTCATCCCTGGCTGCCAGGGCTCCACCACAGAGCCACAGGTGCCCAGAGCAGCTGTGGCTGCCCCTGGATCCCTGGGAGTGTCCCAGCCCAGGTTGGACAGGGCTTGGAGCTCCCTGGGCTGGTGGGAGGTGTCCCTGCCCATGGCAGGGGTGGGATGAGATGAGTTTTGAGGTCCCTTCCAACCTAAACCATTGTAACATTTTAAGATTCCATGAACTTGTGTCTTCAGTCTCCCGAAGGATCCTGTGCCCTGCAATAACCAACACTGTGCTGGGAGGTTGGTACATCAAGTCCATTCACCCACAGTGGGGTGAGTCCCAACAGCACAAGCCCTCCAAAGGATCATCATGTGAGTGTTTTCCTGGGAATCCCTCTCCCACACCACAGAGGTCAGGCCACATCACGGGATGCTGCAGACCCTGGCAGAGGGAAGGGAGGTGGATGCAGCCAGCTGGGTGGCAGCTGAGAGCACACAGGAACTGGTCAGGAGACAGAGAGCCTTAAAACTCTCCTGGCTGCCTTCCTTTGGCCCCTGACAGCCGCTGAGCTGTGCTCGGGGAGCTGCAGCACTCCTGGGACATTGGCCGGGGCACTGAACCCCCAGCGCTGCTGTTGGAGGGGAAGGGATGGATCTGGGAATCAAAGTGTTGCTGCAGTATCCATGGATACCCCTGATTATGTGGGATTTGGATTCTGGTACAACACTAAGTACATTATTCTGCTTCCCCGAAATTCTCCAGGAGCTATTTTTCTTATCACCCCCTAATTGGATTATCAGGTAGCAAAAGAGACAATTTAACACTTTTTCAGCTGATTTATCTGCAGAGCTCCTCTTTTGGGGGAAATCACTTTTAGCAACACTGAAAACATCACTTCACAAAGTTGTGTTGGTGCTGCTGATTATTAAAAGGAACTCTAAATTAATTTGATTAATACATTACTTTAAAATTAGCAGCTGCCAAAAGCTGCCTCCTGGATGTTTATTAAAATCATGGAAACAAAGACAAAGCCTTTGGCATTGCACAGCTCATCCTCCACTGGTAGGGATTTGAGGACCTTTCTCTCTGCTCATTAGCACAGAAAACACCCTAAAATCAGGATTTTAATGAAGGTTTATTGGGAAGGGTGAGAAAAGCTCAGGTCAAGTACACTCAGTGCCCAGACAATAAAAGGTCTTCAAGTGTGGAAGAGCTCTGATCCCCCAGAAAGACCCTGCCTGGGAGCTGATGTTGTCCCATGATTATCCAACAAGCACAAGAGGAGTTTAACCTAAGCTTGGGGAGGCAAAGAAATAAACCTTAAAGGCACAGAGCAGGATTTTTTCATTTCCATGTACATTTTTTATGTCACTGCTGGGCTCTGGCCTATCCTTATATACCCTGCATACAGAATTCATGGGCTGCAATGAATTTTACTTGTAAACCTCTTCTATTCTGTAGGCAAGAAACCAGCGGCAGTAACACTGAAGACTGAGTTTAAAAAGTCAGTGCTCTCCCCCATGTGAAAACTCCCACACCATGACTGAGAATACTTCCCTGATAAACCAGAATCACATCCTAGAAGAACCCGAACCACACAGATTATTTTAGATCCCCAAAACGCAGCCGGGGCTGGCAGCTTGTTTGGCATCAAACCCCTCAGCCGTGAGAGGGAGCTGCTCAAAGAGCTGACACAAAAGGCACCAGATCTTCAAAGAACAGTCACTGGGAAGTCAATACACGACTCACGTGGTTGCTGCAGAGCAGAGCAGGAGCCTGTGTGTCAGGGAGGGGGCTGAGGTGCGGTTGGTGAGGTGAGAGAATTCACATTTAAATAAAACCCAGAATAAACC
Organism: Formicarius rufipectus; assembly: GCA_013399695.1. Lineage (NCBI taxonomy): Eukaryota > Metazoa > Chordata > Aves > Passeriformes > Formicariidae > Formicarius > Formicarius rufipectus. The sequence goes on from VXAU01006171.1 coordinate 326,126, forward strand.
CCTCAATGTCCATGTTGCAGGACCGGTCATCAGCCTCTTGCTGAAAATCTGGTTCCAGTTGCTTTACTGGGACTCTGCAAGTTTCTGAATGGGATGAACTTTTCCTGTATTAGTTGGGACCTTCTCTCCAAACCCAAAGTTCTAACAAGACTCTGGGTTGGACTGTTGTTTCATTACTACCAACACTTAATCCCCCACTTACCAAGAGCTGCAGAGTTCCTGCTTATGCCACTAAAAGAGTTTACAACTGCACTGGTCTGCAGATGGGCTCCAATTTCAATCATATCTCCACAGTATCATAATTCAATTGTAAAAATAAAAGATACACCAATAATAAAATTACATTAAAACATGAAACTGCAACAGTTTATCCAAGGAAAAGGATCCCTGTGGATACTAAACAGCTTTAACTCAGAAAGTTTCTGCACGTGAAGAATCTACTGAATTGTTTCTGAATTTTATTTTTGCTAATCTTGTTTATTGTTTCATTTTTTCACATTAGCCTTCATCATAAACCAACACCAGAAAACCTAAACTGATAGAGAAGACTAATATTACTAGTATGTTATTCATTAACACTTAATTCCATTGTGTCAGACCTTTGCTGCCTGTTTAATGACATTCCTGGTGTGTTTTATCACCTCAAAATCGTCCTTTATTATGGCACTTACACTCCAGCAATATACAAAAAATTAAGACTCTCTCTGGAACAGTAAATTAAATTATAAGAACGTTAAGGGATCATTTTGAAAGATGTAGAAAAGCTCTGTTTGCTAGAGAAAAAATAAAGAAAATGAAGATGCCCTGTTAGACCAAGAGCCACTGGGGTCTGGGAACGTGTCTGGGAACAGGAGAGGTCTTTGCAGCAGAAGAAACTTGGGATTTATTGGCTTCCTAAAATCTGTGCTACAAAAAGTACATTGGAGCCATACAGTGCAGCCATGTAGAAAAAACACCAATATAAAATAAAATTCTGCCTCAAACATCTAAAACGCTTTTGTGGTTACAACTTCATGCCAGGAGTGCTCCAACAACCCAGTCTGGAGCTGAGTCCTGCAAAGCCCCCACAGAGGGAGTCTCAGACAGACCTGGAAGTGAAACAGTGCCCATCTGAAGGGAGACTGGATTCCAGGGGATCAAGAAAGCAAAAACCAAACTGACAAACTACTCCCTGTAAAGACCCAGAACAAGCAGACTCTCAGCTAAGTAACCTCATTGCTGCTTTCAATCATTTACCTGTTTCTAACAGCAAATGCTGCTGGCAAATGGAAAAGAGACACTCCAAACTGAGACCCCGAATTAAGGTGAAAGGAATGCAATTTGGGGTCTGTAAGGAAGTCCTGGGTGCATCTGCTGATCCGTGGGATGACCCACACCAGGAGCGCACAGCGTTTTGTCTGATCTCATACAGCACAAATGCCAAGATAATGGGACCAGAGGAAAAGACCTTGGAGATCACTGAGTCCAACCATCAGCCAGCAGCTCCACCACGTTCTCCACTGAGCCACGTCCTCGATCCTCCCCATCCTTTCTGAGCCGGGCTCAGCCCAAGCCCAGCTCTGCAGCATCGTCTGTAAAAATAGCCCAGGCAGAGTGCTCTGAGAGGAGTCAGAACACCCTGGAACACGTTTGCTGCAGGAACAGCCGTGGGCGGTGACAGCTCCGGCTGCGGAGACAGAAACAAAGCACCCAAAATACCGTGGTTCCCAGCAAAGCCCTCAGCCCAGCCAGCACCCGAACCAGGGCTGTGCTCCCCAACACCCCAGCCCTGCAGCTGCCTCGGAGATTCTCAAACCCGGCAAATACAAAGTCCTGAGCTGACATTCCAAAGAGGAGCACAGGAAGCAGCCCCTGCTGGAGCCCTTGGAATACCCTGGCCCAACACCTTGGTGACATCCAGGTTTCCTCGGGCATCACCAGTGGCACCTGATGCCAACCCCAAGAGAGGGAAACCCAGAGAGGCTGATCCTCAAGCGAAACATGAATATTTTGGAATGAGATTGGATTTCAGGGAATTGAGAGAGGAAAAAAAACCTGGTAAAATATTCTCCATTCTCCTGTAAATAAGTGCTATGATTAAGACAGAATCACGGAATCACAGCTGCTTTGCTTGGAAAAGTCCTCTGGGATCATCAAGTCCAACAGCCAAGGCCACCACTAACCCATGTCCCCAAGTGCCACATCCACAGGGCTCTGCAATCCCCCCGGGGTGGGGACTGCCCCTGCCCTGGGCAGCTGTGCCGGGGATGGACAGCCCTTTCCAGGAAGGAATTGTCCCCACTACTCCACCCACCCCTGCCCTGTCCCGCCTGAGCCCGTTCCCTCTGCTCCTGTCCCTGTTCCTGGAGCACAGCCCGACCCCTCTGAAATCCCCCCTCCTCGCCTGGCAGGGACTTGCAGAGCCACAAGGTCCCCCCTGGGCCTCCTTTCTCCAGGCTGAGCCCTCTCAGCCCCTCCTGTTGCTCCAGCCCCTTCCCCAGCTCCATTCCTTTCCCTGGACACGCTCCGCACACACAGAGTCCAACAGTCCAACCTCAGTCTCCTGGCTCTGCAAACCAGACCTGTGTCCTGCCACGGAACATTCCAGGCAGGTGATCCCATGCTCACCCCCCCTTCCCTCTCCAGCCATTTGTTTGCTCCCCAAAACGCCTGGATGTGGGGCTGCCACAAAGAGAAGCCTCTGAGGCAGCTTTGGCAGGACCCTGAGCTGTGGGGCTGCTGGTGGAGCTGCCCCGTGGAGCTGCACTCTGTGACTCAGGGGCTGAGCTGTTCTTGCAGGGCACGTCCCCCAGTGATAACGATGCCACCTCTGGGTACTGAATCATTATGAACTGCGGCACAAAATGATCTCTAATGATGAAGCTTTTCTAACTACAATTTGGAATGTTCCCTTGTTCCTAATTCAATTTTTCTTGGAGAGGTAACGTGGTGTTTTAGCCTGCTCTCAGTTAATGGTGTTTTTGAGGCTGTTGTGTATCTGTGAGGGCAAGTAAAGACTTGTCAATTCTTCAAAGAATGAGAAATCCAGAGAGTGGCTACGACACAATGAGGAATCTCAGTGGGAAAGGAGGGAGGAGAAGAAACCTTTGAAGTATAATTTTGGAAGGAAACCTGTTCTCTGATTTTTCCATCCCAGAAAAGGACAGCATTTACAGCATAGAAAGATTCTTTCCTGACTGCAGTGTCAGGCTTGCAAAAGCTCTGCAATAGATAAGGTACCTGAGATGGGGCCCAGGGGACTCCCGGGGTCTGAGCTGGTGAGAACTCAAAGTGACACTGGGCCAGAGCACACAACTCCAAGGGAAGTACCCTCAAGAAAATGGGGTTTGGCATTCACTTATCTTAGAAAGATCATTGATCATTACAGTTGGAAAAGACTTTCAAGGCCAAAGCTGACCTTCAACCAAATCCCCCCCTTGTCCACTAACCCATGTCAACAATGTTCTGGTAGGAAAACAACAGAAAACAGGGTGTCAGTCTGGGGGACATGGAGAGCTAGAGGAACAGGAGGTGGCTTCCATGACATCATGGCACGTGGGGATATGGCTCAGGGGTGGTTACGGTGCTGCTGTGCCAATGGTTGGTCTCGGGGATCTTGAAGGTCTCCTCCGACCTTGATGATCCTGTGACATTTTGCTTCACCTCCTGTTCATCAAATGGCCTGAGTTGGAAGGGACCTTAAAGATCATCCAGTTCCAACCCCCTCCCATGAACATGGATCCACCAGCTCCATCCAAGATGGCCTTAAACACACCCAGGGCTGGGGCATCCATAACCTCTCTGGGCAGCCTTATGTCTCACCCAAAGGAAGGCAGCAGATCCCTGCCCTTTCCTCCTGCACACTTCCAGCAGGATGAGGGTGTGCTCTCTGTACACGTGAGCAGCCCCCCCTCCCCTCCAGGGCACTGCTCCCTCATTCCCACACCCCTCCTGCTGCTGTGCCCAGCTGTGACTGAAGCTCTCAGTGCTGCTGTTGTCCCAGGACTCACACCACAGCTCCCCATCACACAGAGACCACCCCGGGGTCCCACATCACCGAGAGCAGCCTCCCTCGGGTGTCCTCAGCACAGTGCCACTGTCCTGGATGTTCATCCCACAGCATTTCCCTGGCAGCTGGACAGAGCCCTCCCTCAGACACACAGCTGTGAGCGGCAGATTTAGGCACAGCCTTGAAAGCAGATCATAGAATTTACAGAATCACAGAACCACTTAGGTAGGAAAAGACCTTCAAGATCACGGAGTCCAACCATCCCCAGCGCTGCCAAGCCCACCACTAACTCATGTCCCCAAGTGCCACATCCACACAGCTTTGAAATCCCTCCAGGGACTGTGACTCGTCACAAGGTAAGGGGGTCAAAATATGGTGGAACATTTGAACCCAGAGTAAGCTCCTATAAAGAGACTGAAACCACCCTCTCCACCCCTCCATTCTCTCCAAACCATCCCTGGATCAAATTTGCAGGTGCCAGTTGACATGACTGAGACATCAAAACACAGTTTTCCTGTCAAGTCCCACCAGGGTCTGTGATTAGTCCTCTCTTGCTGCAGCACATTTTCTCCCAAAAGATTCACCCCCAAGGTCACTGGTGGGAGCTCCTACACTGCCCCCTGGGACTGCAAACATCCACATTCAGCAAAGCCAGGAATTACTGCAATTTGTTTGGTTCCCAGCCCCCGGATGGAGAAAGATAAAAAAAAAAACAACCCACTCTGTAATTCCTTGGTCTTTTCTTGTCTTTCTCATAATCCTCATCTCCTTCACACTGGAGTAATGTTCTTAATGTACTAGACTGAGCCTTAATGACCCTCTCTCAAATGAGCACTGAAAATGCAATATGGTTCAATAAAAGCACTCCTGCAGCCTTGCAAAAACCACCCCCTGCACTGCTGGGGATGAGCCAGCCAGGTTAGAGGAGCTCTGCCGTAAGAGGGGGGAAAGTGAGGAGCAAGCTCTGGGCAGGCAGTCCAGGATTCATCCCAAGCACAGGGAGCAGGGACCACCCCGTCCTGGAAAGCCAAGCTTTGTCCCCAGGGCTCTGCCCCACTGCTGTGCTCTGGTCCTGCCACATCTGGAGGGGTTTGCTCACAGCTGAGCACTCACCACCTCTCAGCAGTGCCCTCTGCATGCTTTGGGGCAGGGTCCAGCCTGGCCTCGGCAGCTGCCCTGCCACCCCTGCTGGCTCAATGAGCAAAAGATGTGCCTGATCCACCCCCTGGCCTTGAGCATTCCCTCACCCAGGAACCTTGGAGACCAGGTGGAACATGGTGGAACCTGAGTTATCTCAGGACTAAGCTCTTCACTGATGCCAAAAAAAGGGTAAGAAAGAATTAATATGCTGAATATGCCCCTTTCCCTTACTGTGGGGCACTCATGATATTGGTCTAAATTTATTAAATGTCCTTTTGGTATCTGCACCTCAGATTTCGGGCTCTGCCACCTGCCCCTCGTGCCGTGCACCTGCAGCTCCAGCACTGGGCAGCCCATTATCCAAGGGGCATTTATTGGACCTCAGGGGGGTTTCATGGAGACAGAGCTGCCCCCGGAGCTGCAAACTCACACATGGAACTAAAGAGTTCCATGAGGAATTTCTGTAAACCCTGGTGCTTCAGGATGGGACTGCACCACTGAGTTCTCCCAACCCACACCAACCCCACTGTTCCACGTGGCCTCATCCTGCCAGAGGCTTGGCCTTGGAAGTTTCAACTCTTTCAATCTGGAATGAGTGATAAGGACCAATAAATTTTCTCTTAGAATTAGTCTGACTTGTATGAAGGAATTTAAATGATGTTCTGAGCATTACATAAATTAAAAATCATTAAATCAATGTAATTTCCAAGAAAAGAAATGTTAACTGTGACTTCCCATAAGACATCCACTTTCTTGATTTTTAATTCATTTCTTGGCCAGGAAGATGACCAAAGTTATCTTTACTTGGCACGAACCACTGCAACGTGTGTGGGACAAATTAACACTTTGATTCCCACTTTTCATATCTGAAATTAATTTTCAATCTTCCTCTCATTTCCAAAGGGTCACATTAATCATTCCTCCCAATCCTGTGGCATCTTGAGAGGGCTTGATGAGCTTGGTACCAAACAGTGACTGGAGAGACCAGCGCTGAGCCTGGTCTGGCATTTCACGCCTCCCTGCCCTGGCAGCACCACAGAGGAGCTGCTGTCCCATCACATCCCCTGGGACAGAGCAGGGAATTCTCTGGGGCAGGCTCCTTGCTGGGAGCTGAGACACAGCACTGCATTCCATGGCTCATCTCTCTGGGATGGAACACTCCAGGGCTTTTCCCAATGCAAAGGCACCACGGCTGGTTGGGGTCAGCTCACAGAGTCGTGGAATTGTGTGGGTTGGAAAAGCCTGCTGAGATCATCGAGCCCAACCATCCCCCAGCACTGCCAAGGCCACCACGAACCCACGTCCCCAAGTGCCACATCCACAGGGCTTTGAAATCCCCCCCGGGATGGGGACTCCCCCCTGCCCTGGGCAGCTGAGCCAGGGCTGGGCAACCTTTTCAGGGAAGCAATTTCCCCAAAATCCAATCTGAACCACCCCTGGAGAAACCGGAGGCTCTCCTGGGCTCCCCCCTCCCACTGGGGATTTGCAGAGCCAGAAGGTCCCCCCTGAGCCTCCTTTTCTCCAGGCTGAGCCCCCCCAGCTCCCCGAGTTCCTGGTGCTCCAGCCCCTTCCCCAGACACATTTGTCATGCAGGAACACACGACCTACAGACCCCAAATAGCCTTGGGACAACAGCCATGCCTGCCGTGGAGCAGGCCAGGAACCGTGGGGGATGCACTGGGTCCTGAAAAAGCAGCTCCTTTTAAAAGCCACGACTGTGAATGTTGTACTTCCTCGTGCCTTTCTGAGAACAAGGCAATGTTCTCTGCTTGAAAAGAAAAAAAAAAGAAGATAAAAGAGGGATATCCACATAATTCCAGTGAGTCTTGTTTAATCTGCTTGGTTTCATTTGTTCTACAAACTCCTTATTTGGGGGAAATAAATGTTTTTAATTATGTTGCCTGCATAGCCACTTCAGCAAGAGCTGACTTTCAAATATTTTGAGCAGCTCCACTTGCCCACACTGCATATCCACACCAACAGCCCCAGTTTATTGTGCTAAAGCAGTTTGTTGAGTCATGCTCCTTTCTCCCTCTATCCAATCTTGATTCCCCAGACAGTGTCAGTTCTCCATTTGTTAATCCATATTTAATTTTTAAATCACAAAACATCATGGCTTTAAAGATAAGCTTTTAAAACGCCCTCCCACACAGTCTTTCTTGCTGTCTCCCGGGATATTGCTGATAACAAGCAAAAATCACACACTTCAAATATTAATGAAGAAGCTGCTCGTGGAGACCAGGAAGTTCAAGGCCAGGTGATTACTGCGTGGAGAGGGGATGGCAAATGAAACCCGGGGAGAAACAAGGCTAAGGATAAAAGAGCACTGAAGGTAAGACAGCAGTTGGCAAGTGTCAGATGAGGATCTGGACAAACACAGCTTCTCAGAGCCAGGGAGCAGGGAAGGAGCTCTGCTCTCACAGGTGGACATGACAGATCCTCAAATTCCTCCATTTTGGGAACACAAAACTCAAAAATAACCCCCAAGCCGATGGTTTCCCTCGTTTGGAGAGTCCTTGGGACACACAAACAACGTACAGCACAGACCCTTCCAGCAGCAGCTGCCCCACAGACACCCAGGCCCTCCCGAAAATCCCTTGGACAGTGTTTCCCACAGAGCTATTCGTCTGCTGCTGTTTCCATGGAATGCCCCTTGGATGGAAATTCCCACCCCCCAAAAGGAAGGCTGAGAGCTGCTGATCCCTGGGGGCTCCAGGGCTGTGCTGGCACCTCCTGGTCCCAAATGCTGCCTGGAGGGGGCTGGCGTGGGGGATGCACTGGGGCTGTTTGGTGCCTGAGCAGTGTCACCATTCCCAACACCCTCCAATTCCCAAAGCACGACCCAGCCCTGCACCTCCGGAAGGAAACTGTGTTTTCAAAGATGCAAAGGCGTGGAGGAGCCCTCATCCCACCAAGAGTCAGTCAAGCTTGTAAATGCAAACTTGATTCCTGTTACACTGGAAAAATAGTCTTATTAAAACTAAAATTACCTTGATGATAAATTTTAATTAGCACTATCCCTGAAATACTGAAGTAATCTGATGGAGTAAGAGAATTCCAGCTGAAACAGCAGAATGCGTAAATCCTCTGCCTTATTTACAGATCTTGGAAGCAAATCAGGAGCAGTTCCTGCAGCCTCTCATGCAATATCTTTTATTTTTCTCTTAAAAAAGTTACACTGCCAAGGAGAGATATATATATTATCATTTTTAATTACCAGCACTGGCTGATTTGCATATGTGTTTTATTAGGGTTGAGGTCACCGGCACTGGACACCTTTGTCTTTCAAATATCACACCAGTAATACCTAATTCTGAGCTCCTTCATTAAAATCCCACAGTCATTTCCTACAAGAGAATAACCCACCTTGGAGCAGCCTGGGCCAGTGGAAGGTGTCCCTGGCCAGGGGCTTTAAGGTCCCTTCCCACACAGAACATCCGACCACTCCATCACTCCACCTCCCCCGTGGATCCCCAACTCTGCTGCTCTGGCATGTGAACAGCAATCACTGATCATCCTGGAACAACCACACGGGCACTAATGAGGCCCGGGAACCACGGGGCGAGGTGGCTGCTAATTACTGCTACTAATTACACCACCTGCTCTGAGCCTGACAAAGCCCAGAGCCAGGGCTGGTCGGGTGACCCCACCAACCCACCGCCCACATGTCCCCAAAGACCTTCCCCACAGGGATGCCAGGACAGCAGGGAAACTGAGGGACAAAAGGACATTCAAATGAAAGGCAGATGGTCCCAGCCCAGGGCCATCAGAGGGTGGTCATCCCCATCCAATGCACGACCAGCTCCTTGACAAAGGCAAGGGAATAGCTCCCAAACACACAGTTTTTATAAAATGCCTTATGAACTCTCGAGATCACTGACACTGGAGCCTTTCCCTCCCCCCAAACTCCCAGGAAAGAGGTTGTTTTATTCTCTGAACATTATTTCCAGTCTTCAGGAGTTTACAAACACGATGTACTCTTTGCTTCCTCCAGCAAACACTGAGTTCAAGGATTCTCTGACTGGGGCCAGGCAATGCAAATGCAATCTCTATTTCAGGGCACTGAGCTTGTGCAGCAGAGGATGGTGGAGAAAATGAATTTTTTTTTTTGCCACATTTCTATATAATGAAGGTTCTCACAGAAGTTTTTAAACAAGTATAAGAACTTTCTATTATGTCAATGCTCATGAGCTGGGACACAGCATGAAATCTTTTCAAAACACGCTTTTCTTCCTAAAACAACACATGGATGGTGCTGAAAGCAGGAGAAAAACTAACATTCCCAATACCATTTCTGAACCTGCTCGTGGTTACCTCCCCATCACACTGCCAAGTGTGAGATACTCCCATTAATTGCGTGTAGTGTCGTGCCAGGACAAGCAAAGGGCAGGAGAGGTCTGATCCTTTACACTGGTCTGTGTGTTCCCATTCTGCTTTGTCATCAGAACTTCTGCAGAAGTCCCAGCTCCCCTCCACCCTGTGGGAGGAATGTGCTTCAAATGTGTCCTCCTCTCTCTTTACATAAATAACTGGAATTCTCAGAATGGTGGTTCAGAGGACTCCCTGTAAGTCAGTCCAATGGAGCACAAAGAAAGGACATCATGTCACAACACTCACTCTCATATTTCTTAATATCCCCTGATAAAAACAGCTTTTAAAGTTGACCAACTCTCACGGATCAGATGTCCTCAATAATTTCATTGAAGTTCATTAAAAAGGTATTGCAGTTTATGATAGTGCTGCAATTCAGGAGAGCAGCAGCCACTGAAAGGCTCTTACCAGGACACTGCCAGGGCAGGAGAGGCACTTGGAGAAGATAAACAAGTGCTTGTTCATCCACTATTTATATCCCAATGGGCAACACTATGGCTGTGGCCACAGAACCTTTACATCTCAGCTACCAGCACTTTACATCAGGTAGAACATTTCAGATGGCAGGAGCTTCTTTTGGCTTATTTCTGCTCCTAATTGAAGGATAAAAAAGCAGAGTAGTGGGAGGATTTTATGGTTTAATAGCAAACATGTTGGTGTGGGAACAGGCAACCTGAATGGAAGGGATTCAAAAGAAATCATTTTTACTTGCACATAAAAGACCAATAAAGTGATTATTGCACAAAGCCCATGACCATTTGTCTAGCAGTGTATCAGATACTGTATTTACTGGTCATATTTGTAAGCTTGGATTGAAAAAAATCCAATGAAAATCAAACCTGTAGGCTCTGTGCTGTTATAACTTCCCAACCATGCCTGTAAAATCCTGGGATGACAAGGAGAGGGACGTGCACACTGCAGCTGGTGCAGGGCTGCACAACACGGGGTCTACATGGGATTTCAGAAAATCAGAAAGGATTTAATGCCAGATAACATGAGATCAGCTCAAACCACATTTGATGGTCCTTTCCTTCCATCCCTCTCTGGCAGCAGAACCCAGGGAGGAGGACAAGGACTGAGGGGAGGAGCAGGAGAACAGACATGGCTCAGGTGATGTTGCATCTCACAGAACAACCTCATCGCCCAAGACTTCACATGGCGTGCCAGGAAAAAAGAATTCCCTGCTAAATTTCATCCAAAGCTCCCTTCCTTTAGTTCAAAGGCTCCACAGACAGCTGTGAACAGCCAGGATGCTGCTGTGAGCTGAGCGCTCAGTCCCAGTGCTGGGGGAAATTCATGCCCAGTTATTCTAGAATAAGCCAACACATTTAATTCTAATTTCCAGCAAATTCCAAAGTTACAACTGTCCATTGCATCAACAGAGCAGAATTAAAGAAGTAGTCCTCATAATTAGACCTCCTGTGGCATGACTTCCTCTGCAGACGAATCCCAGCTGCACTCCAGCACCTTTGGGACAGTGCCTGGACATGCAGAGCCAGGACCCAGCCAGGCTCTCCTGCTCCATCCCTGTGTGTCCTTCTGCATCCAGGGACCTCAGGGGGCCCACAGGCTGAGCTGCTCCTCCTCTGCTTTGATGCTGGTGCCAGGGCACACACCACCTGGATCTTCCCAAACCCTGCCAGGAAAGCGCCTCCTCTGCAGAGGAGCTGCCTGAACTGTGCCACGAGATAAAGCCCAGCAGCAGCAAACAGCAACAAGAACGTTTCCGTGACGCTCCATGTCAGACCTGCACTGGGAACACGAGTCCAGAGGCCTCTGACTAAATTCGTCAAGTAGTCAATTCATCCACCCCAAAAATAGAAGAGTCCTTTTAAAACATGAAACTTCCTACTCCTGTAGAGGGAAGGGGAATGCCTGAGAGCAGCCAGCACAGCCGCTCACAGACAGAAACACACCCTAAGCTGCCAGCTAACTTGAGCCACAGCACGTGAATGTGATGGGATTCTCTTTTAAACTGAAATAACAGCATTTCACCGATGGTTGAAAGAGAAATGGAAGCACTTTTTCCCTACCAAAACCTGGAGCTCACTGTCCTGTGATTCCCCTGCCACAGCTGAAGACATCACTAACACCTACAACAGAGCACAGAGCTGCACTTGCACATTGAATGTCTAAAGACAAAGTGCAGAGATCAGTGCACTTTTTATCACCTCTCCACAAAACATATTCCAAAGCAAGGGCAAAACTTCAGCCCAAGGAAAATCTCTTCTCCATACCAAATAAATACATGTGGGGCAAACATTTATTGGGCAGAAGGGAAACAGAAGCCCTGGGAATCAGGGGCTGCTGAGACGGGGGCCAAAGAACTTTGGGCTCCACCAGCATCCTCCCGGGAATGAACCCTCCCACTGCCACACATCAGGCACTGCAGAGGGACTGTGGACAAGGGGAAGGGCTTCCCACTGCCAGAGGGCAGGGTCAGGTGGGACATTGGGAAGGAATCCTTTCCTGGGGGGGTGGGCAGCCCTGGCACAGGTGCCCAGAGCAGCTGTGGCTGCTCCATCCCTGGGAGTGTCCCAGGCCAGGTTGGACGGGGCTTGGAGCAGCCTGGGCTGGTGGGAGGTGTCCTCCAGCATCTCACAGCACACAAAGTCCACAGGAGATTCTCTGTATATCTCAGAGACTATATTGGCACAAGCCGAAAGAAAAGATGTAGGAACCAAGAGAAACACAGAGAAATGCAGAAGTGGGAGGAGTAAAAGAAGCAAACAGCTCTTTGAGCAGAGACGAGCAGCTCCATGTGCCCAGTGCCCAGCAGCATCACTGCTCAAGTGGTGCCTGTTTGCAGCTCCACTGAGCAAACCCATCACAGCCCCTGGAGGGGCTTCACCCGTCCCCTTTAGCAGCTCGACCTTCTGAGTGGGTTTGAGATTTGCTCATACAATCACATTTCCAAAGCAGGGGATACAGGATCTGCTTTAAAACAACACCTTGTTTGATGTGTTGGGTTTTGTTTTTCCAAGCAGACACTCAGAATAGCTTGAAATCTCTACTAAAACTGGATAGGGAAAGAAACTAAACTAGATAGAAAAAACTAAACTAGATTGGGAAACAAACTGAGGGAGACAGTGACATACAGGGAGGCGGGGGGAGCACAACCAAGATTAGTTTGAAGCTGTAACTCTGAAGTTGGTCAGGCAAAATCATGTCCTAATCAATACTTTTTTGAGACAAATTGCATCTCATTAGGATCTCCTGGTTCATTTGCTGCCTTTTTATAGTGTTCCTCCCAACAACTCACAGTCCTTTGCAAATGAGATCTACCTGCAGTAAGAATAATGCCCGAAGGATTGGGGTAAAACCAGGTACCATGAAGTGCTGCTGCAGCAAAAGGTGGCTCTCTCCATCCCCTCTGTGGTTCCAGGAGCCCTGCACAGCCCTGGGATCAGAACTAACACCAAGCAGAGCCATCCCCACTGTGGCTGAGCTTCACTGGCTGCACCTGCACATCAAAGGGCCATCACACAAAGCTCTCTGTTACCTGCCCATTCAGAGCCACTCCAGAAAGCAGTTCCCAGGCTTCCCGTGATGGATGCGCAAGGAAACCACCTCCTAATCTCTGCCCCTCGTTGGGAAGGGCTGTGTCAGCCCTGCCTGCCATCAATCTTTGCTCCCTTGGCTGTAACTCAGCGGGATGAGCTGTCTGGAGGTGCTGTGGGGAAGGGGAAGCTGGCACAGAGAGGAGAGCTCAGCTCTCACACACTCACTTCTACTGCTCCTGGTCCAGGGGGAAACAAACAGGGGCAATTAATCCTGCCAGTGCTTGCTTCTTGTTGTAATTTCAAATTCACTGCTACACAGTGTTTTCCACATTCTTGCATCCAGCAGAAATAATTTCCTTGCACTGGCTAAAACCATAAAAGCTTTTTAAAAAATGAAAAATTCATAAAATGAATAAAATCCAAACCTCCACCTCCTGCAGCTCTGAGGCTCCAGGCTCAGTGCCTGAACAGGCTTGGATCACATTCCGTTTATCATGAGACTGTCAAAGGTGAAAAGGTTAAATCAGTGGCACTGACCGTACCTTTGAAATTCCAGTGGATGTACTTGGATTTTTGCCTGCCAGCTGTAATAGAAGCTCCAGTGAAATGCCAGCCCCCCTGCCAGCAGCTCAGAATGACTCCCAGGAGTCAGCCTGGTGCTCTGGGAGTGCTTTGATGGGGTGACTTCACCCAGGTTTTACTGCCATGGTCACTCGTGCCTACTCCTAGTCCAGGTGAGGATTTCAGCCTCACTGCTGTGCGTTTTCTGCAGACGAATTTTCTCTGTGCCCTTTTCTTCCTTTATTTGGCAGAAACAGAATGTAAACTTAAATAACAAAATGCCCACGATTTTGTGTCAAGATTCTCCAATCACTTTAAAAGTGGTGGGTGATCCAGCCAGTTCAAACTCTGCCAGACAGGGCGGACAGAAGATGAGCTGGAAAGATAATTCAGGGACCTCCTGTTTCTGTGCCATCCTGTGGCAAATCAGGATGAGTTAAATCTATGGAAAAGACACATTCTGGCAAAAGGAACAGGAACTGCAGAGAATGAGGCTCATTAAGCTCTGAATGGGGATAACAATAATCAAACCTCGGGCTGGTCCCATCCCCTCCTGGGCACCTGCAGGAGCTGCTGACACAGAGTCTGTGCTCCCTGGGGAGCTCAGAATACCAACAGTGCTCCTCATCATCTCATAAATCACTGAATTGGTACAACTCGAAACTTCTTCATTCCTCAGACTCATCCTCTAACTGGCCCTCTGGGCAGAGCACTCACCTAGGGATGAAAGTTACCTGAATCAGAGAAGGACCAGATGGGAGAGTTTTGTTGATCATACATGACATGGTTTAGTGGGCACAGGGGGTTTGGTTGAAGGTTGGACTTGATAACCTTGGAGGTCTCTCCCACCTTAATGACTCTATAATTCTATTCAGGTCCAAGCTCTGTTTTCAAGTAGGCAACTCCTTCATCTCAGACAACTCATGAGAAGTCTGTCACACATGGAGAGCAAGGGCAGAACTTTCAGAGTCAAGGCATGATCAATTCCTTCATCCCTTCACCTTTTTGAGACACAGTTCTTCTGTTGCCTTGACAGAAACTGTCTTTGCAAGAGATAATCTTGTGGAGATTTCTGAGACTACAGTAATCTGGCTCTGGGCTCCCCAGTTAAGTATGCAGAGCTGTGGTCAGTGGGGCCGAACCAGGCTGGAGGCAGGTGAGTGTTCTGGGCTGCTCACTGAGGGAACAGCACCACGAGCATCTGCTGGACCACGGAGGCTCCGTAACACACCTTAAAACCCAAGAGGGGCCAACTTAAGTCCCATACTGCAAACACTGGGGCTGTCATCACATTTATGATGCATTTTCTAATTGCCAGTCATCCTAAAAAGTCCATGAGGTGGGTTTCCCAGCCGGGCTCCCCTCACCCCATGAGTCACCTGGAGCACCACCCACGGTCACGGAGCAGCAGCTCAGCCCTGCAGCTCCACAGCTCTGCTGCCACCAGCACAGCCCACAGAAGGCAAATAAAAGGTTCACACCGCTCCCCAGCAACCTGGTGCTCATCAGAAACCTCTCCCTCAGGTCTCACTGCATAGTGATGACACAGAGGAAAACTTTTAAAAGTTCAGAATTAGGCGCCTGGAAAGGAGTGTTCTAGTCCTCGAAAGAGAGTTTCAAAGCTCTTCAGACTACCAGGCCTGCACAGGTAATATAGACCCACATTTATGATGTATGGAATGGGTCCTACTTCACAAAGGGCCATTTGAGGGGAGTTTTATTTACTCCAAGAACTATTTTTCTGAATTTCTAACTAAAACATAAGAAACAATTATCAGGACAAAGGATGTGGCTTTCAAATGTGGTTCAATCCAAAAGGATTGCATCTGCCCATTAAGACGAAAGCAGTTTATTGAGAATTTACTGTAGTTGTCCCAACGTTACATTCCCCAAAGGAGAATAATTAGACCATGCACAGCAGAAACATGTCATGGGGCATTTCTGTGCCTTCAGCAGAGACCTGCATGTCAGCCTTCTGCTGCAAGTGGGGGCTGACTGCAGCTGGAGCATCTGGCTTGTTGAAGAGCCCTAGAAAACCCCTCAGAAATGGTCTGAAATGACACATACAAAGGAGGCTCCTCTTGTGCCCTTCCAGAAGCCAAAACCAGGCACTGCTGTGGAATGGGAACCAACAGAACCAGTTTGCTTCCCAGGAAGGTTAAAAAGTTAAATACTCTTGATATTCACACCTGACATTCAGCTCCAGAAACATGTTATTCCTGCCTCTGAAGCCACCTGAGGCAGCACCAGCCAAGCAGCTCCCCAGACACCCAAATCCCAACACCGAAGGGCAGAACAAGACAGGCCATTTTTTCCAGGCTCTGCAGACAAGTCGAGTGTGGCATGTGAGCACTCATGAGGTTCAAAAACGTGATACACTGAAAAATTAAGGAATTTTTGATAATTTCTTTAATGTTTCAACCACGTCCTTGGTTAGTTTTTCTTCAAGTAGCTCCTTTTATTAGTTGGCAAACCTCGCAGAGCAGCAGAGCTGCTCCATCCTTCCCTCCTGACACCCTCACGTGCCCCTGAGGCTGCAGATGCCCAGCTGGGTCCTGCCAGGGAACAGGTCCTTTCACAGCTCACTCAGCTCTCCAATTTCTTGATTGCTTTCAGATAAGGCAGATCATTTCCCAAAGGTTGCAAAGGTCTCCCAAGCCCAACCACTCAGGAAAATGAGACAATGTACAAAAATCACCCTGAGTTTCCCCTACGTTATCAGCATTCTGGCAGCTATTTATTTTTATGCTACTTTGACACACCTGTTGGTTTCAGGTGAACTACAGTTGGCAGTTTTACCACCGTTATTTGGTAGAGTCTGGAGGAGAGGTGAGGAAAGCACAGTGCTGGATGAAATGTGGAGTGGGTACCTGTGATATTCTTACTCAAGGCTTCTTGGATTTGCTGTTGATTTTTCTTTGGCAATGTCACTTAAGATAACAAGTTCATGTCCAGGTTGACCTATATAATCCTTGCAGCACAGGAAGCACACACTGCTTTTCACTGGTTTTGGAGCACATAAGTGGAAATTTATATGATTTGCTTGGTCATTGTGTCCCTCTGGAGGTATAAAAAACTCAGGTGGAACAAATGTCCCAGACCTGTCCAATTCACAGGCTAAATTCACAGATCTATTCTTTTTTCAACAGAAGGACACAGCAAAGAAAAACAGACCTGTTAATTCATATGGAGGCATAACTCTTCCTGCTTTCCTCTCATGTGACACTGAAGAACTCCAGTTACAGGGTCAGACATTGGTGGCCCACGGGGAGGAGATGGAACTTCTCCTCCTCTCCCTGTCAGTGTTTGTCAGTTTAGCAGAAGCAGCAACACGGTGAGAGAGGATGACAGATGCATCCAAAGAATTTCCAGCCTTTTCCCTATCATTGTGTTACCCTCTAATCGTGCTAAACTAGCCCTGCCACATGCCAGACCTCTGGTTTCCCTTTCTGGCTCTCTCACTGCCTTTCCCAGAGGTTGAAGAGCAGCCTCACCTTCCTGCCATTCCCACCAGCAGCAAAGGGCAGGTCCAGCCTTTGACTCAGCACCAGAGGCCAAGCCTGGGTTCCTTGGCTGGGTCATGTCAGATTTAACCAAGGTGTCCCCCAGCTGGCAGTGCCAGCACAGGCTGTTTCCACACTGCCATTCCCACAGCCCCCTTTGCCCACAGCCCCCCTCCCCAAGTGTGGCACCACCTTGGGAAGGACACAACGCGGTGGAGCCCATCCCTGCAGAGCTGGGCTTTGCAAAGCCAGGCCCAATGGGATTGTGCAGCCCTGTGGGAGAGCAAAGGACTCGTGAGAAATGATCCCAAATTGCAGGTGATGGGTTGGGGTCAGCCTGGCCAGGAGCCCCTGCTGCACTGCCCACGCTCAGGGGCTGCTCCCCTTGTAAGCCTTGCAACTGTGCCCCACCTGCATCAGCTCAGCATTGCCTGAACCTGCAGGGCTGAAGTGAGCCCAGCCCCACCCCAGCCTCAGGATGATCCTCTCTTTTAGAAAAAGAGGGGAGAGCTGCAGCAGGACCACGGCAGAGGGGCAGTGTGGGCTCCACGGCTTCCCTGGGGAGCAGGAGCTGCTTGAAATAGCAAGACACGTCATAGGGAAGGTCATCTCCCTGTGGATGAGCCATGGGGGGTCCCCCAAAGCTGCTCCAGTCATCCATCCCTTTCGCTGTCCAGGCTCCAAGAGTGGAAAAGAGATTAAAAAATGTCACAGGAGATAATGCTCCAGAGTTCCAAACACAAGATGGGAATGATGAGCCAGGAGCTCACCCCTGCCTTCCAGCACTCTGCCTCTGCCCAAGTTATTGATATTCAACTCATGAATTGTGGATATTTCAGAGTTCAGAGGCTCATGTGGATCTAGGCATTAAGGAAAAGGCTGTTCTAAGCAAACCAAACCCTACAAACTGGCCATGTAACTAATCACCAGAGAGGTAAGACACAACAGCAAAAGGAATCTTAAAAAATAAATTACTGCTCAACTTAAACCCTGCTGTTCTGCACATCTTCTGACTCGCTACAGATCTTGAGGCTGTATAAGTAAATATATTCCACCACTGGGAGAGCAGGAAATGGTGCCAGACACCAAAGTATGGGTGAGCAGAGACAAAGGATTAGGAGAACAGGAGAGGACTGTCCCCTGCCATCACCCAAGCACTCTGCTGCTCGGGAGGGGAACAGCCAGGGAGGACAAAACCCTCCAGAAACAAAGCTGGCCAAAGGCCACGCCTGCCATCTATTCCAGCACCAGAACCTTCATCCATCCCTGCTCAGCTCCACTCCCTCACCTTGGCACTTCCCATCCTTCCTTTAATACCACCAGAGGACACATTTCCCTCGTCAGTAATCTTGTTTATTCTAATAAAGAATCACTGACTAAAACAAAATCCTGAGAATCGACTGTTGACTCACAACTGAGGAGAAATTCCCACGGGCAGATCTCTTCAGGACTCTGAAAGCATGACTAATTCAATTAACACCAGCCAGGAGATTATGTAAAGCTATGAAGTTGTACATCTATATATGTATAGAATAAATAAAGATTACTTGGAAAGGAATGCAGGTAAGACCTC
This sequence comes from Formicarius rufipectus, assembly GCA_013399695.1. Classification (NCBI taxonomy): domain Eukaryota; kingdom Metazoa; phylum Chordata; class Aves; order Passeriformes; family Formicariidae; genus Formicarius; species Formicarius rufipectus. The sequence goes on from VXAU01006171.1 coordinate 344,765, forward strand.
TACGATTTGTCTTTGTGTTTCAATTCTTGGTATAAAAGCCTGACTGTGTCCAGAGATCTTTTCCAGAAACATCATATTTTCATGACCCCCAAGACACACACCACTCTTCAAGTACACCTTCACCTAAATAAAAAGTCAAAGTGTTGGCTCAAACTGCAGGTGCCAACTCCAACACAGAAGTTTCCATGAGGAACACGACCCACCACAGCTCCCCCTCCAGGAACTGGGAGCAGGAATCTGTGCATCATTATCAGCTGTTGTGGCAGAGCTGTCCGAGTCCACCAGTGACCACACACATGCCAAAGCCCCCTTTGCCATTCTTTTTCCTCTGTACTATTTCAAACTTCCTAAAACTCATGAAGATACTAGAAAACCAATGAAGTGGAAAGGAGCTTGTCCTGTGGGATCACCCATACAAGGAGAGAATCCAGGACTGCCCTTGAAAGACTTTTCTGAAGGCTTCACAAACCCAGAGCACAATTAAGCCAATGACGAGTCTGAAAACACTTTCTTGGTTTTGGTTTGTTTTACTCAAAAAACAAAGGTCAAAACCCCAATCAACCGACCAAAGAAACCCTTTGGCCATTTGCACAGGAATTGAAAGTGGACCATGTGAATTGAAATGAAATTAATGTCAATTCTGGAGTCAGCCAGTGCAGCTGATCTGGCTGGGTTTGCTCCAGAACCCATCATGACAAATTGGGCACCAGAGGCAGCATGACTTTCCTAACTGGCTAAGTCTGAGAACATGAAAAATTTTCAGAAGAAGTCTCATATTTTCATTCCTGTAAAAAGCCTGACACTTTTTCTGCTTTGAGCTTCCCATCAGGCTCGTTTGAAATTCCAGATCAGCCGGAGCAAAGCTGAACTTTTCCCATTACCACATGCTGAGAGAAGGTGAAGTTCCACATTTGTGTCATTTTTGCCTGAAAAATGAACTTACAGTAAAAACAAAGTACTTTCATAAAGGTGTGAATTAGGGCTAACTAAAGCTTAAAACCCCAAATAAAATGTTAGTTAAGCAGCCATCTGGGAAGGTCCTGGAACACACAGCAAGGACCAGCACAGCCACCAGCCAGGGACTGCACACAGACCTGCTCAGTGTGACCACAGCTCTGGTCCAAAGGCCCCAAGGAACAACAACACCTTGACTCTCTGCCAGGAGGGTCTCCAGGCCACTAACTGAGAACATTTACAAGCCCAAACCTGCAGCAACCTTACACCACTCTGCTGTTGTCCTCAAGAGAGTGAAACACTGTGGTGAATAATCTCATTGATGAATTCTGACCTCGACCAGCCTCGGAATATTCCACAAAAACCAAAGTCCCAAATCAAAGGAACCGATGGCAGACCTGCAGCTTCAGCCTCTGCCTCTCCCCAGCCCCGGGTGTCTGACCACAGGGGGCTGGAGCAAACCCAGGGATGTTCAGAACATCCACCACGTCATTTTCAACACAGTCAAGTGGAAGTTGGGGGAGCTGCCCTTTTGTTTTAACATTTTAAGTGATTATTTTAAACAGAAGGGTAACATCTGCTCCAGGCAGCCTGCCAGGCTGGGTGGTCAGCACACAACCGAGGCCACTGGGCATGTAATTTTGAGAGAGAAACAGCATTTTCTTGCTGCTCACGGACATCCTGACTCAGCAGATCATTTCTAAAGACTTGATAATCTGAATAAATCAGTTCTGGCAGCAGAACAACACACATCTACTCAACAGGCTGCCCGGGGCACTGGTGGAGTCCCCACCCCTGGAGGGCTGCAAAAGCCATGTGAATTGGCACTTGGGGACATGGATTAGGGGTGGCCTCGACTGTCTTAGAGGGCTTTTCCAACTTAAATTATTCTGATTTTCCCCACAGAAAAATCCTGGGTTTGGGGCTTTTCTAAATGCAACTGCAGGACTGTGACAGCCACCACTCCCTGTGCCTGCCATCCTCCTTCCAAGGGAGAGACACAGCAAGGGCCAGGCGTGGCACAGGATTTCCCAGCACAGGGAATGTGCCACTCCCACCCTGCCACCCCACCACCCATGGGCAGGAAGAATAAACCCTCACCCTTGCACTCCCTGCTGGAGCCAGGCAGAAACCTGGGACAATAAAGCCATTTTTGGTACAACAAAGCCATCAGTCCATGAGGTTGAAGAGACATGGATGAGCAGGGATCAAGCTGAAGATCGTGGAATCACAGAAGGGGCTGGGTTGGAAGGGACCTGAAAGATCATCTTGCTTCAACCCCCTGCCATGGACAGGGACACCTTCCACTAGACCAGGTGGCCGAGGTGCTGATCTTTAAGGTGCATCACATGACTATAAATAGATATAAAAATATAAATAAATGTGTATTCAGTGAGGTTTGCAGTGCCATGTACACACACAGAGCCAACCTCTGAGGCCCCACCGAGGCAGGCATGGTGTTCCACCCCAGCTCTGCACCTCAGCCCCTCCTCATGGGGCTCAGCCAGAGCTTTTATAATCACATCCTCGAGGGAATAATGAACACACCGACCTGCAGAGGGGAGCAGCAACCTGTGCGGCCTCACCTACGTGTGAGAGCACCTTATGTAACCAGCAGGAAGAAAAGCTCTCAGCAGAACACCACCTGCTCCTTGAGGTGAGCATCACTCACGACCACATGATGCTCCAGGCAACACCAGGACTCCCAGCACAGCACTGAAAGCTGCTGCGGGGAGGGAGAGCTGGAGCCCTCCTGGCTGCCCTGGGCTTTGTCTGGCCCCTCTTCCCTCACTGCTCCCTCCCTTCCAGCTGCAGCCTCCGTGGCCACTCTGCCCCTTGTTTTTTTCAATGCCTATTTGATTTGGTCTAGAGTAAATCATTGATGGGAGATTTAATTTCTTGGAGCTGATAATGAGTGCAGCTAGATATGGATCCTTTCATTTAAAAGTCTGCTTTCCAATTTAATCAGTCTCCACTGCCCCAACACCAGCCTGGAAGTAATGTGGGATGGTTGTAATAGTGAAGAAAGGATAGAAAAATGAGACCAAAATTAGATTAATGATTTTATCAGAGATACTGAGCTGCTCTCTCTAATCAAGTTTAAGTGCAATGTGCTCTCTCAACACTCTCATGTGTCTCTGGAAGGATTATGTCTCTGTAGCCAACCTCAGGGTTTGTCCTGTGCTGAGCACTTACGTTCTCTCTCTCCCTCCCTTCCTGGCCAGGCTCATTCCCATCCTGAGCACAGGGGCTCCCACCATAGACAGGAAAGCAGGAAAGAAATAACCACTGTCTGCATCAGTTTTCCCATTTCTCAGCCTCTTAAGAAACACTTTCATGAATGATGTGACAAGACTTGCACACTTACTCTGACAGTCCCACGTAGGTCCTGTTTAGGCACTTTGGGTTTGTACCCAGCACCCCTGTGACAGCCAAACCAGAAATGATCACATATCAAATAAAAAAGCCATTAAATACCAAGAACAATCACACAGATATCTCTCCCTCTTATCTGCCATGCTGGAGTCCTTCTCCCAGTGAGACTGGGGTGCTTTGATGGACACAGGGTTACCAGAGAACCATGAAATGGTTTGGGTTGTAAGGACTTAAAAGATGGTCCAGTCCCACCCCCCTGCCATGGGTAGGGACACCTTCCAGTACAGTAGGTTGCTCAAAACCCCATCCAACATGAAGATTTAGATCAAAGGACAGAGAAGATCTAGCTATTAAAAAAAAATAAAATAGAGGCTTCCTATAGAGACTCTGGGGAAATACCAAAGGGGACATGAAAAGCCCAAACTTCAGATTTTAGTCTTGTTCCTTTTCCTGCCTCCTCCTGATGAAGTTCCATTTTACTGCCAGCATGTTACTTTGCTTTATCTTCACAAAAACAGGACTCCTTAAGTGTTTGCATCAATGCAAAGGAGAATAGTATCGTTTTAAACAACGTGGAAATGGATAAAGGACAGTAACTTAACTGGTTCCCCTTAAACACCTCTGACTTGGGGCTGAGAGAACGAATGGATAGAATCACCTCACTGCAAGGGTGCAATTTTTAGAGAAGAGTTAATTTTTCAAGAAAAACATCAGGTACCAAAGCAAAGAGAAATTTAGATTTGATAAGGATGTTTAAGACTCACCAAAAAAACTTCCACCACTCTAACAGGATCAGAAACCTCTCTCACGGCTCCAAGAGCTGGAATTTTGCCCTGCACAAAAGAAGAAATGCTCCCAGACCAAGAGGAAGAGCAAGGGGGTTCAGTTTCCATAGTCAAGTTACTCTGTGTAAGAATCCTTGACAAGAACCTCCTGCAAGTGGCAGGGACCCTGCTCTGAGGGGCTCCTGGGGACCCCAGCCCTGCCTTGAGCACAGACTGCACGGAGAGCCCGTGGTCTGCAGGAGCCACAGCCCCCGAACTAGGGAAGGGTCTGTGCCCAAGTTCAGAGGTGACCCCAGAGCTGGGAGGTGTTCAAAGGTGACCCCAGAGCTGGGAGGTGTTCAAAGGTGACCCCCAGAGTCAAGAGGTGTTCAGAGGTGACCCCAGAGCTGGGAGGTGTTCAAAGGTGACCCCCAGAGTCAAGAGGTGTTCAGAGGTGACCCCAGAGCTCAGAGGTGTTCAGAGGTGACCCCAAGAGCTGGGAGGTGTTTTTCCCAAGTACCACAGGCCCTTTGCCAGTGCCAGCCACCACAGAGAGGAGCCTTTTTGGCCAATTACTCTTCATGCTTTTCCTGTAATTAATTTAGCCTGGCAACCTTTCTGTCCCCAGCCAGTGTCCAACACTCACAGTAAGTCATACTGATGGAATGACAGGGCTGATCTTTGTTCTGAACCATTTTCAAGTCCATACATTGAATCAAGAAGAGCAGAAGTTGAGAGGATAATTCATTTTTCTCACTTAGGAAGGCTCAGCTGTCCAGAAAACGTTCTCCCAGGCTGTTCTAAATCTGGCTCTTAGTTAAAATAACGTGACTCTTTGTCTCATCGTGTCATTGTCGTATATTTTGCCTTTGAATATTTCAGATTTTGCACTTTTCTGATCCTGTCTGCAAAGCTTTGGCTTCCTTTATATGACTTTTTTTTTTTTTTGGCTATTTGGCACTGTCAATCACTTTTGTGGGACTGATTCCCCAGCACTGCTCTGCCCTGGAATTCAGCACACAATGGAATTCTGCACCAGGACAGACACACCGACAGATGACACACACCTGCTCACCCTGGAACTGGGAACCAGCTGTGCTTCAGGAGCAACATTCCTAGACAAAAGTGGGATTTGTTTTCCATCTCTTCCACACCAAGGCTGAGCAATGCATCCCACCTGTCCCACATAAGCACATTTTGGGGTCTCCTGCAGGAGCACCAAGACATATCCAACACATATCACCCTGCAGAGATGCTCCTCAAGCACAGGATAACATCCTCCAACCCCAAAGAGAAATCTCTACCTCTGGAACAGAGAGGAAGGGAGGCTTTAAATGTGGATAATTGCATGTTTTCTACTGAAAACTGAATGCTGGGTTGGAGGCAAATCCCTTAAAGAGTCTCTGGAGACCATGGTCAGGACCTGACCTCCTGGGGCAGCAGGAGTGGAGAGCACAGATTTAAACCCTCTGGGATCTGGGCAGTTCCAAATCTGTGTTGGGAGTCCCCATGCAGCCCCCTGCTCTCAGATAGTCTGGTCACACCATCCAGGTGTCCATCCCTGGACACTGTGGATACTGGAATGGAGAGTTGACCTGGGAAAGGATTTTCATGTATGGATCTGCCATTGCAAGTAACACCTATAGATTGGCTGGAAAAACCAAAGAAAGAGAGAGCTCCTTGGATGAGAACAATTCAGGACTCAACTGCTTGGATAAGCAAAGACAGATCTGCAAATCAGCTCCAAATGCCAGATATTTTCACCCATTTTTGATATAGGAAAACTCCTGTATTCAAAGCCAGCTGCTAATCCACCTGTGCACATTCACATACTAAAGAGAGAAGCAGCTAAAGTACTAATGACATCCCAGTGATATCCTTCCTATCTTCAATGTTTATGATTCTTGGCTCCTTTCTAAGTAAGAGCTGTCGTTGGAGTCTAATCAATAGCATTCTGCTCTGAGAAAGGCCTTCTGAGGCTGACAAAAACTACCCAGGTTTTGTTTTGAAACCTGCTTCAGTTTGAAAACTGAGGGAAGGGATGTGTTGCACTGCTCATGCTGAGGAGGCTGTTGAAATCCTTGGGAAATCAAACAACTCCAAAGACCCCGTTATCTCTGTGCTGACAGGCAGAGCAGGGCTGGAGTCAGGGGCTGTGCAAGCAGCTCTGTGCTCACTGCAGAGCCTGAAGTGCTCAGAAGCCAGAGATTAATAAAACATAATCAAATACACCCCAGAAAACCCGGGGCAGATGATCACCTTTGGATTCAGGCGTGGTGTCACTCAGAGCCACGCTCTGCTCAGTGACACGGGGCCAGCATCCTGCAGCAGCCCAGGCTGTCCTGCTCACACTGACCGGGTGGCACAGCTCAGGTCTGGGGGTCTGGTGGGACCTGTCACCACTTGTCTGGGGCTGCCAAGGCCCCCCTGGTCACTGTCCCCACGCAGGAGGTGGCAATTGCTGGCCAACAGGTTACTTGTGCAAGACGTAGATATTAAGCAGTGGTTCCTCACCCCTCGAGTGCCCCCACACTCCAAAGTGCTCATCCTGCCCCTGCCCATCTGGTGGGACCCTCAGCTCAGGGCATTTCAACAAAGCAGCACCAAGGGCCTTTAATGGGTGATTAGCTCTGGAGAAAAAATATTAGTTATAAAATATTAGATATAAAATATTAGATATAAAATAACTGCACTTTGCCCAAGCAGAGTTTCTACTAAAGAGGATTTGGCACAGTCCCAAGCAACAACAACTGCACAGTCTGTCCCACTGCAAGAGACTGGGTTGTGTTTCCTTGGGGTGTTTGGGGTTTTTTTTAATGTCCTAGAGTCCCTGTTTCCCTGTGAAATCATAGACTGGTTTGGGTTGGAAGGGACCTCGAAGCCCACCCAGTCCCAGCCCTGCCATGGGCAGGGACACCTTACACTGACCCAGGTTGCCCCAAGCCCCGTCCAACCTGGCCTGGGACACGTCCAGGGATGGGGCACCTGGGAAATCTGAGGACATGGCTAAGAGGTTCCACATGATGTATCTGTTCTTATGCTAAATGAAACCCACCTTGAGCACCAAAGCTCCTGCTGTCCTTTGTTCAGGGTCTCAGAGGCAGTGACACACACAGGGAATGGAAGAGGAAGGCAGCAGAGAGGCAACACAGTGTGGCTTTAAAAAGAGATGGTGCTTTTAATGAGTTGGGACATTCTCCAGAAGTTAGGTTGTAACTTGCTGGATTGATGGCACTGGAACTCCAGATCTTGCATTTGCTCTTGGAAAAGTCTGAGGGAAAACACTGCATCAAAGGCACCTCGAGTGGAGCAGCACTATTGGCCAGAGCCTCAACAGGCACAAGACTAATAAAATTTTGCAAAGCCCTCAAAAGTGTTAATTGCTTTTTTAAAGCATCACACAGAGCAGGGGCACGGTAGGGCATCTGAGTGTGAAGGACCTGCAGAGGGCTGGGGTTGCTCAGAGCTTCTGCAGAGACTTCTCAGAAGGAAATGTTCCTTTCAAGGAACAGCTTGGGCACTACAGACTTTGGCTGCATTTTGTGAGGCTGCTTCTCTGCCTTCCCTCCTGATGTCGATAAATAAAAGTTACTTGATTACAGCAACTGCAGGTTTGAGATCAGTCTAGGCTGTAATGAATGGGCTGTGCTTTTGTGAGAATCAACAACACAAGAAATGAACTGGTTCAGGGAGGTAAAAATTCCAGAGTGGGAACAACCAAGCTCCAATTCATCCTCAGGGTAAGCAGGACACTGTTCTTATCACACAGTTTGAAATGGCCCTGGCACAGGTGCCCAGAGCTGCTGTGGCTGCCCCTGGATCCCTGGGAGTGTCCCAGGCCAGGCTGGATGGGGCTTGGAGCTCCCTGGGCTGGTGGGAGGTGTCCCTGCCCATGGCAGGGGGGGATGGAATGGAATGTGTTTTAAGGTCCCTTCCGACCCAAACCGTCCTGCTGAGTTCAGAATAGAACCAATTTTGATACCCAAGTGTCCAAAGCCACTTGCCTCACGCCAATCTCCAAACAGTCTCTGGATAAAGTAGCCTGGACCAGAGATGAGTTAATCACAAACAGCTTTGCCCCTGGGAGCACAACCCCTCTGGGATTCTGACACATCCCAGGTCAGTGCACAACAGCACCAGAGCTGTGTTTTCCAGGGCTGTCATCTCCCACCTTCCACAAAGGCTGAGGCCACAACCCTGAGACACAACTATTTAAGGCTGAATTGATTTCTGTGCATGCAGAGCAATTGCATCTCCAATCAATCTGAAGAGAAACCACAAACACTCAGTACTTTGGGAAAAAAATCAAGGTGCTCCAGGTCCTTTGTACAGACTCAGATGTCCAAACATCAGACTCCAAGTGGCATTTGGTTTTGACATTGAAATAGATATGAAAAAAGCCCTCCAAAGCAACAATAGAAGAAAACTTGGCAAAAGGCGCACACTAAAAAAAAATAAAAAAAGCCATTTCTTAAGCTGAGTCCATGCTATCCAGCAGTGCTTCACTAGCAGTATAATCTTAATTAGCCAATAAAAGTCTTTAGACAATCTGTCTAGACTTGCTTTTGCCTGGATATAAAATTGGCTTTAAAAGAAATATATAAACAGCAACGAAAAGCTGTCAAAAAGAGCTCCCTGCTGCTCTGCATCTGCACCCTGCTTTTCTTAAAACATGGGCATTTAAGTGAAATCTTTCATTTTTTAAGTGAAAAAGCTTCTGTATTTGGGCTGGCTGCACCACAAGCTCCCAGGCAGCTTCAGGAGTGGCTGCTAGAGAAGGTAACCCCAGGACATCTCTCCTAGAAAGCTCTGAGCACACAGCTCAGCACAGGCCTTTGTCTTGAGGAAGCCAAGTCACTATAAAGAAAGATCATTGAATACAGCCAGGTCTGGAGAGCAACTGGGCTGGGCCCTGCCTGCTGCAAACAATGAGGACAGGTGTGGGACCAAAGGACAGGACCCTCCTCAAGAGAGAGGGAACAGAGAGAACCAAGTCATTGGAAGGAAGAAGATACCAGACTGGAAAAGAAACAAAATACAGATATAAGATAAACTGAGAGACAATGAAAGGCTTGATTAGATGTTGTGGATTAGTGAATTAAGGGGAGAAAAAAATTACAGGGAATTAAATTACAGTGTATCTTTAATCAAAGTTTAAAGAGTATTTTCTTGCTCACAGCCTGCGATAGCTCCTTCCAGGCTTCTCGCCTCTGGATCAAGTCTTCCATGGTAAGGCAGCTCCCTGAAATATTTCTGCTTTCCCTTTTGACCAGGAAGCCACTTTCCCTGAGTGGGGCCATCAGCAGGAATGTGCTGGTGCCCAGAGGACCAGCTCACCCATCACCACCAGGACGTGGCACCGGAGCTCGGGAGCAGCTGATCCAACAGCCCCGGCCTGGGCTGAGTGAGCAGAGCAGTGTGGGGAGCTCCGAGATGCTCTTCTGGGCTCTGCCAAACCCTGCATCAGGCTGGGGGTGCCTCAAGGCTCCAGGGAGCTGCTGGGGTGGGGACTGAGCCCCGAGGGACCTGCACTGCTGCTGTGGGTGAGGCACCTTCCCCAGGCAGCACGGGCAGTGCCCTGTCCAGCCTCAAGAAGAACACATGGTTTTAAAACCCTAACTTAGATCAGGGATATGAGCCTTTCTCATCATCCTTGGGCTCTGCAAGCAAGCAGCACTGAGCCAAGCATTGCTGTTTATTGTAAGGAAACATCTTCAATGCATGTGGCAGCACCCAGAGCCAGCACAGACCCCACTGAGGGCACCCAGAGCCAGCACAGACCCCACTGAGGGCACCCAGATCCAGCACAGACCCAACTCGGGGCACCCAGAGCCAGCGCAGACCCAACTCAGGGCACCCAGAGCCAGCACAGACCCCACTGAGGGCACCCAGATCCAGCACAGACCCCACTCAAATCTCCAACATCTGCACAGAATCACTCAGAATGGCAAAGACCTCCAAGATGATCCAGCCCAGCCTCTGACTGAACACCCCATGCCCACTTAACCACAGTGCCAAGTGCAACATCTGCTCATTTTTTGAACACAAATGCTTGAGTTGCATTTCCATTACCAAAGTTCAACCTGTTTCATCTCCATTTCTACACAATTAAATAAATGTAAAGTCCTTTTCTGATCATAATTATTTTGCTTTTTTTAACCAACTTTTTGGTATTAACACCCCAAAAATGCTGTGAACAGGCCTACTGAAAACACACCATCTTTCCCCATCACATGACACAGGACCAGCCTGGAAAGAGGGAGGGGTACCATCAACAGGAGAGTTTTGTTTAAATCAGAGCCACGGGTATCATGTTGAAATAATGCTGATGGTCTCCTCTGCAAGATTCATTTTAGACTGGAAATATATAAATCTTGAATCACCAAAGGGAAAAGGAGCAGAACAGCCTGAGCTCTGAACTGCCTGTGTACATCTCCATACGTCTTCCCAACATCCTGTCTGTACGTGTAATCCACTTAAAGCGCCGGATTGCAGCTCATCTTTTCAGGTGCCTTGTTGGACACAGTAGAGCAAAGAGTATTTCAAAGACTGCCTTGACAAATAACTTTCCTAAGAACACGTGGGAAGGACTGTGAACTCCATGGACCATCATTCCTTCCCTGCTGTGACTGAGGGGGGGGGAACACACACACCATTACAGGGCTCTTCTCCTCTCACTGACCTTTCCTTCCTGCACGAGGAAGGTGGACTGGGGAAGGCTCAGATTCTTCGAGGCCAGCCCAGGGAGCATTTTTGGCATGCCCAGATCATCATGAAAGTCATCTTCCAGGAGCGTGAAGGGTTCAGGGTGTTTGTCATCCTCAGTTGTCTGAGGAAGGCTAAGGACTGAAGGAGGCAGGGGAGGGCGCGTGATGGAAGAGGCATCTCCGAATTATTGATGTGCTGCTACTCCCCCATGGCTGGGAAAGCTGCTCTTTGCATTAGCACAAAGTGAAAAGGGACTGTGAAGTATGCAAGGTACAAGATGAGGCAACATTTTGTATTTCCTCCTGGGGTACAGGATTTCAGTGACAGAAACTGGAATAACTTACTGCATCCCATTATATATTACCCTTCAGATGCAGAGACACATTTAGAGCTGGTCCCAAGTGAAGTCCCAACAAATTCATCCTGCTTTGCACAACAGACACATCCCATGGGAGAATCTCAGTGTATTCACAATATTTCTATTTTCCATAGGGAAAGTCAAAATGACAGCAGGGGCTTCCTCTGCAGAAGGGTTTGATGAAATTCATTTTATTCCTTCAGGAAAGCTGACAGGATGCTTTGCACCACACACTGGAACAGGCTCCGGAGACAGGATGGGAGCCAGGATTCACAGGCTCCACATCCCCTCTGGGGAAGAGCATAGTGAGAGCAAAGGCACCCAGAGGGAAACCTCTAGGAAGCCTGATTTCCCTGGCAGGAAAAAAAAAAAGGGACTTGGGGAAGAATTTCTATCTTATCTTCCAGAAATTTTAAGTTTTCACAATCAAAGTCAATTCTGTTCCCAACATTGGCCTTTTTTTCGGTGTCTTTCCAGTCCACTCTCTTGGCAAATCTTCCTTAGTCAGGGATATTTTTCCCCTGCTATGGCTGTGTCTTTGCAACCTCAGCCCCTTCTATCTGCCTTCATTTTGTGGCTTTTCATCTCTCCTTCTCCTCATCCTCAAGCCCCTCTTGCTTTTTCCACAGACTCGCTTATTTTATTGTTCCCTGAACTCAAACTCTTTTCCCTTCTCCTCCCCAAAACCCCACCTTCTGCACTTCAAGGGGACCTCCTCAAGCTCCCTAATGCCCATTAACAAACATTTTGTCCATTCCCTAACATTTCCACCATTTCTTCCCCAGTTTCTATCCTTCCCAGCAGAATTTGGCTGCAGAACAAGCCCCAGCACTCCTGCTCCTCCAACTGCACGATCCTGCTGTCCTTCCCAGGAGGAACCATTACCCTTGAGATGCAGAAATCCTGCCAAGGAATAAATGAGAACACCTGGATTGGGATGAAAAACTTACTGAACCTGCAGCAAACAACACTGTCCCTTCTGCATCCTGGGACATGTGCATGGCCAAACAGAGGAGCATCCCCTGGGGGTGCCCAACTGCACTGGGACAAATCAAGGCTCAACAAATGCATCTTCTGCTTTGAATTAACAAGGACTTCACCAATCACTTCATTGCAGCTCGGCCACATGACACATTTCATGTAACCACGAAGGCAATGTTTTATTAAATCTGGAGGAATACTTTTAAAGCACACTGATGGTTATTTGCTCAGCAACAAGAATTGCCTATTTCAATTTTATTCTGTCCTTGAGATGCAATCTCCACATGGTCAATAAATGCCATAAAAAGGCAGATATTTATCATTAAAGTGGCTGATGCTGTAAGTTGAACAGCAGGCTGTTACAGCTCTCCAAAAGCAGCTGAGTGAGATCATGGCGAGGACAGAGTGGCCTCAGTACCAGGATGGGGCTGGGCTTGAGGTGCCATGTGGGCAGACCCAAAGGCCATCACCACCCCTGCAGGTTTTAACCTCCCTCCTTCTCCCCAGTGCTATTGGATTGATTTTTTCTGAGTCTGTTGGAGAGGGAGGAATTACTCCAACCCTGGTTGGTCCCATCCCAGAGGCTCCAGATGCTGCAGTGCCACCAGAGGCATATCCAAACCCAGAGCTCCCAATGCCCAGCAGCTTCACTGCTGGCCTCAAGGGCATCACAAGCACCCTGTAAAGCCACACCAGGTATTTATCCCCCAACAATGACAAGAGACAAGAAAACACATACATCACACAGATGCCAATGACTGTGTTTAGGTTTTGTTTTCAATTCAAATTCTTTAACAAGGTGCCTATATTTGGTGCCAACGCTCCCTGTGGAGGCAGGAGGGAGAAAGAGATGTTTCCAAAGGGCAGCTCAGACCTCATCACTCATCTTTATTGTGCAGGGAACGGAGCCAGCCCGCCCGGGACATCTGTTGTGTCTCAGGTAGGAAGTCGCCTTGCTAAGGGGATGGAGATTGCATTCACAATGTTTGGATAATCCACACACACAGCCTGGTGCCTTGAGGGTTTTTCAACACCTGAGCCAGGCAGATAATGAGTTTTACCCACAATCAAGTCAGACGCCCAGTCATCACCTTAAGGACGTCCCCCACGCACTGCTCTGAGGGACAGCAGCACTGGCCATGCACACAGTGGCACATCCACTGTGCTCTCCCACTCTCAGAAGCACCACCAAACTCTCAGTGCAACCCAAACCACCCTCGAGGGTCAAGGCCAGGGCATCCTCTACCAGATCAGTTACAAATGCAAGGAAATCCTGATAACCCTGACAGGCTGCAGCACACAACACAAGCTACTACAACTTAACACAGCCATTTCTCCTGATAGTTTTTTTCTGAAATGCCAAAACGTTTGTTATTTGACAATAGGAAAGAATAATAGATTTCATAAAGTTATTTAACATATCTTCACTGTACACCAAAAGGACACAGGCACGAATATTTGTGACAAGCAGAAAAACAGAAAACACTTGAAATGTTGGGATATAAATTACTTGATTTTATGAGTGGCTTATGTATCTGGTTTTGGTGTATTTGATCCAGAAAACAAGCTCTCTGGTGAATGAATAAAAGGCCATTCCCATCAGAAGGAAGAATCATTGAACACAACCATGACAAAGGGCCAGCCCTGCACTGCAGCCCCTCCATCCCCTCCTGCCCCAAACCATCCCCTGTCCTCCGACTCCAGAAATGCCCTGGCATCTGGGACCCTCCAAGGATCCAAGCCATGCTGAACACCACCCCAGCATGTGTGCTTTTCCTGGGCTGCCCTTCAGAGCTGTGTTTGCAGAGCAGTCTGTCACCACAGGGGCTCAGCTGCTCTCACTCAAGGGCTGCAGGAGGGCTCTGGCAGAGGCACATCCAGGGAGCACAGGCTGCAATTGCTGTTCCTTCCACTAAAGAAAGTCATCAGGTGGACAGCACAACACCTTATCCCATCACCTTCCAAGCAGTGACTCATCCCAATGAATATTTGAACAGTGCTCTGTTAACAGCTCAGTTCTGTGAGCTGCCACGAGGAAGAGTCCAGAGATCATCAATCTGGGGCATCACCCACTGCCAGCATCTTGTGCTGAAGCTTCACTAAAAAATCCTGTTTGTTATTTATTTCCATGGCAAACACAATCTCTGACCACCACAGTGATTCATTAACCTTTTTCACCTTCCCTTCTCATTTTTGGGTTAAAACCCTGGGTTATGCCATAAAGCGACTGCTCCTCGTACTGAGTGTTCTAAACCCTTTGATTAGGGCTTTAATGGATCAAGAAAAAAAACAAGAGATGTTTCATTAGCATCAGAAGGTAAGACAAAAAGAAAATAATCAGGATTTTCTAGTTGGCACCAGGAATCAGTTCTCCATTGGAGATGCAGAGAGAGAGGAGTCTCCTCTCCCTCCTGAAACAGAGACAGTTGTACAACTCCCTCATACAGTGATTCCACTCTCTCATGTTACCCAGCACTAATTTGTGCTAATGGAATTCCCAACAGACAGCATAAAAATTAAGTTCTATTACAAAACTGCAGATTCAGGCTCAGAGCAGGCAGCTGAGCAGACCTAGAGGAGCCCACGAGAACGCTGTGAATCACTGAGGGATGACAGAGCAGCTCTGGGCTTTCACCAGTGTCAGCTCCCATCAGAGAGAGGAACTGAATTAGAGCAGAGTGTGATGATACTCCACGCTGAGGGTGTCACAGAAAGCACCAGGAGATGACTCAGATCACCAAAAACCCACAGCAAAAGACACAAATCTTTTGAGAAACATAAGTCAGTGTAGAAAACAAGTATTAAGGCTCTAGGAAAGGCTGTTGTATTTCCAATTTTCTGTTGCTAAAGGGGCTTAAAACAGTTCTTGCTACAGATAACCAACCCACAGAAAATCCCTTCTATAGGAGCTACTTAATTGTATGTCATCAGTTTGTAAAGAAACCAATGAATTTGGAGAGGCTAATATTTAATGCACAGATTAGAATGCATTGCAAAGCAGTGGCTCACCTGATTCCGGTGGGGTGACACAGTCATAGAATATCCTGAGCTGGGAGGGACCCCCAAGGATCATCCAGTCCAGCCCTCAGCCCTGCACAGACACCCCAACAATCCCACCCTGTGCCCCAGAGGATCATCCAACCCCTCCTGGAGCTCTGGCAGCCTCGGGGCTGTGCCCACTGCCCTGGGCAGCCTGGGCAGTGCCCACCACCCTCTGGGGGAAGAGCCTTTCCCTGAGATCCCCCTGCCCCTGCCCTGCCACAGCTCCACTTGTCAGACAGAAGGACAATGTGCCTCTCACAGACAGGTACCCGTGTGTATAAATGTGGGTTTCAGTACCACGGGTAAAGCTGGGAAAAACAAGATCAAGAAATTCAAGTTTATTCTGAAAAATACTAAAGAAATGCTGGTCAGCAGCACTGC
The DNA here is from genome assembly GCA_013399695.1 of Formicarius rufipectus. Taxonomy (NCBI): domain Eukaryota; kingdom Metazoa; phylum Chordata; class Aves; order Passeriformes; family Formicariidae; genus Formicarius; species Formicarius rufipectus. The sequence goes on from VXAU01006171.1 coordinate 360,329, forward strand.
TGGGGGAAAAAAAATCTACTTATGAGGGCAAGAAGGATGGAAAATCACAGAAAAAAAAAGAATGGTTTGGGTTGGAAAGACCATTTCCAAGGATCATCCATTTCCAAGTCCCTGCCATGGGTAGGGAACAATGTGAAGGGTCCCTTCTCTGCTCTGCCAGTGACTGGGTTTTGAAGTTTGACTCTGAGCACCCCCAACCCCGGGGAAGGACCCCCAAACACACCCAGCCCAGGGGGATGGACCCCCCAGCACCCCCCCAGCCCCTGGGATGGAC
>VXAU01006171.1:360619-454222 GCA_013399695.1 Formicarius rufipectus
CAGCCCCCCCAGCCCCCGCAGATGTTCTGCCCTTATGTAAGAGATGTTTGCAGGATCACAGACACCGAGGAATTACAGACATGAATATTTCACAAAAGTCCTCAGTGAAAGAAGGAGAAAAAGAAGATAAAGAGGCTGTCGCAAGTGTTGTGCTCTCTGTGCTCAAGTGGCTTAGAGCTGATTCTCCTTTCTGCTCTGCCAGGGTTTTTAACAAACAGCACCACGACTGAGGCTTCAGCAGAAACTTCAGTGCACAGAGTCACATCAGCACAGTGGCACAAGAGCTGTAATCCCCTTTTAGCACGTCTTTAGTACTCAGAGGAGGGTGCAAGCTTTTCCAGAATGTTTCTTCTCCAGCCTTTCCCAAAGGCCGAGAAGATCATCATCTCAGTTTAGGGATTAAGATTCTCCTTTAGCCCACCCTGCACCAGCATCAGCCCTGGTTTGTGCAAACACACAGAACGGGGCTCACAGCTGAGCAGGAACACATGGCTGAGGTGGGGCTGGATGGGGGAACCTGGGAAGGCAGAGGGGACGAAGAGGGGACGCAGAGGCAGACACAGGTGCTGCAGCTCTGGGCATGCCCCTCCCCGCCCCGTGGGGTGGGTGAGCACCAAAGGCTCCACGAGAGCACTGCCAGTGTGCTCGTGTGTGGAAATGGCCATCTGGGGAGAGAAGAACATTAATAAATGCACTCCAGATCTTTCATTTATCTGTTAGGAGGCATTCAAGTGGTCTTTTGCTAACGACTTCAATATATATATTTCTTACAGATAGCAATTAACCTTCTGGTACAGATTAATCTTTTTTAAAAAAATCAAAGATGAATTAATCTTTGAAATTCAAGTATTCAGTAGTTTCATTAATAATCTGAAATTGTCCTTTAGATTTTCCATAATTAGACCATTCCCCTAATTTATTAATCCCACAGACTGCAGAGCATGTTTCAAATCTTCATCTCCTGCCACAATGACATATTCAAACTCACTTGAAGTGCTCATAATAAAAGTCACTTTGTGAAGAATTATTAACTCAGAGGATCAAGCAAAGTCTTTATATGCTAAAGCATATTTGAAAGCTAAGCTGGGGTAGTACTTTCTACTCATCCTCAGATTTCCTAAGATCCTTGGCTGATCAGAAACAAGTTGGGATAAAACACTGAATTTAGGATAATTAGCTCTCTACAGACTTGAGGCCAGAGATAATAAATGTGCTGGCACCTCTGGACTAAATCTTCCCTTCTGCCAAAAGACACTGATTGTGAGATACAGGACAAGTGGCTGGGAGCTGCTGACAGCTGTGCTCTGCTGTGTGCCTCAGCTCTGGGACCAAACCCCTCCACCCTGGGGCTGCTCCTGGGCTGAGGGGCCAGGCAGAACCAGCACAAGGACCTCTGCTCCAACACCTCTCCCAGCTCTGCTCCTCATGGCTTCAAGAGCCATACCCAACCATTTCTGGGCACTGCCAGGGCTGGTGACCCCACACTGCCCTGGGCAGCCTGTGTCAGGGCTGGACAACACTTTCTGTGAAGAAACGTTCACAAATATCCAACCTGCCCCTCCCCTGGCACAACCTGAGGCTGTTCCCTCTCATCCTGTCCCTCGTTCCTGGGGACAGAGCCTGACCCCACCTGGCTGCCCCTCCTGGCAGGGAGTTGTGGGGACCAGTGGCACAGCTCCTCCCCGTGAGCATCATAAGCTTTTGGTCACTGGAAAATGAGGCAAACCACCAACTAAACCCCTCCTCCACCCTCCATCCTCCCCCTGTCCCTTCAGGGCATGCTGAATACACCCTCCAAGCCGGGAAGAGGAGGCAAATAACCCCCAAGTCTCACCATTGCCAGAACTGGATTCTCTATGGAAAACCCTCATCCTCCTGCTGTTGCATTTCTGTTGCTTCTGGCACGAGTTTTCTGACTAGTGAGAGCTCTGACTGGCATCCCAAACACCACATTAACCCACTCTGATGGCAGCAGCAAGACCACCACAAGTGTGTCCCATCCTCTCCTCCCATCCTGGCAGTGTTACAAGAGCACATGTCACTCTGCTTTGGAAAGGGAACTGCACCTACACCTCGGGCCTTGTACATTTGGACCCCTTTAAACACATCTGATATCTGAAGTTCAGCCGATCTCAGGGACAATCCTCCATCCTTTGCAAGCTCCTGTCCCCTCTGCTCCCTGTAGACAGGACTGGCCACTTCACACAGTCACAGGCAGCTCTTAACCACTCAAATGTTCCTACCTGGCCAGATCAAGGAGCTGCCCAGAGCTGCTCATTGCTCCTCCAGCCCCTGCCAAAGCCTGGGACTGCAGCACTCCCTGGGCAGCCTGTTGGGTCCATAAAATGCCTCCAAGGAGACACAGCCACCTGGGGCACTGGGAAAACAGCCCTCAACACCTGCCCTGAGCACAGACGCTGCAACACGACCCCCCCAAGGCAGCACCTGGGAGAGGGTCACACCTGATCCCCAAAACTGGGGAACAAGGTGCCGTTTTTCCATTGGGATTCCAGGTCAGGACCTGTATCTCCAGGCAGCACTGCTCCATTTAACCTCTAGGCAACAGGATCTTCTTACATTGCCAGGATTTTACAGCTTCAGGGAACTTGTTGACAGGTATTAAATCCTCTCAGAACTCCACCTGAGCTTTATCTGTGTGACACAAGAAGTTCAGCACAGCCCTGAGAAGCAGCAGCAGCGCCAGGGATCGGATTATTCCCATTCCAGTGTCTGTGAAAGTTTATGCACTATCCCTGTTAGTGCCTTAATCCTGCAGCCATGGCCCATATCACCCCGCATGCAAGAGCTGCTTTAAGCAGGGTCTGGGGTTGGGTTTATGCTTTATTTCTGATGAAGAATGCTGAATTACATGTTGACTACATGAACAGCTCGTACAATCAATCTAACTCTCCAGAAGGGCTATGAAATGGGACAATATTCCTCACTAGAGTTTGTCCTTGACACGGAGAACACACTTTGGGTATGATTTTGCAACAATGGATATTTGCAAATAAAGTAAATTTTAAATTATAATCAACTCTGGCATTTGTCACTTCCTGCTGTATTAAATCCAAACCCATTTGCTTTAATACCACATAAATATGCATTCGTATGAACAGACATATTTATGCAAATGCACGTTCCTCCTGTGGTACCAACAGAAGGAAACCAGCCTGGATCCCCCCTCCAAAGCTCCTGGGGTGACACTGGCAGAGGGGTCTGTCAGCCCCCACGACAGTCTGGCAGCGAGCTGCTGCTGCTGCTGAGCCAGCCCTGGACCAGCCACGGGCATGGAAACCTTGAGCAGCTGCTCCAGGGCAACCCCTGCCCTGCCCAGCACGGCTCTGGCTGGGAACTGACCCCATTCCCATGCCCTGCTGGGCTCAGTCAAACCAGGGCCAGGGCAGGTAGAGGGGGGAGAGTTCATTCTGGGAACACAACAGAGCTTATCCTTGGACAATAATGTTGGGTTCCCATCAGGCTCTGTCACTGAAGTCTTCTGGAACCTTGCACATATCACCAATAATCAAATACATCATCTGCCCTTTTTTTTTTTACTTCCCAGCACAGCATTCAGCTTGAAACATTTCAATTTCCAAACCCTTACGATTCTGGATTGCAAATCAGCTTGCCAAGGATTTATACATCTATTCCCCAAAGAGCCATTTAAAGTCCTCCTACATTCTAGTGCCTCTGGGGAAATGTAGAGATATTTACCCAGAAGAATAAGTTCCAGGGACAAGGGTATGTGGACACGGCAGGCACACCTTCAGGACAGCCCTCCTGTAGGCTTTGCAGAGAAGAAAGCAAGCTACAAAACTGGACATTTCTGCCAACAAAACTGTAAAGGTTCAACTTGATACAATCTGCCTGACAGAGAGGGGAGGGTTAGGATAACAAGAATTATTTACTGTAAGGATTGGGAATTTCCCACTCCTGGAAGTCCCAGGCCAGGTTGGATGGGGCTTGGAGCACCCTGGGCTGGTGGGAGGTGTCCCTGCCCCTGGCAGGGGGGGCTTTGAGGTCCCTCCCAACCCAAACCATTCTAGGAGATAACAGGTTATTTTCCTGTCTTCTTGGAACATCTCTCACTGCCAAGCAACGCTGTCCAACACAGTCTGGCCTTCTTGGAATGCCACTTAATGAATGCAGTAACCAGACAAAGCTGATGAATCCCCACCAAAGGTCTGACGTGCTCTCAGCACCCCACTGAGCCTGTTGGCTCCATATCCCACACCAGCAACCTCTGAGCCTTCCAGGCAAAGGTCAGGGAGTGTCTCAGGTGAGCTGGGGCAGGGGGATGCTAAAGCCAAGCCCCCAGAGCAGGCAGGGTCTGAAAGCTGAACAGAACGTGTGAGATGAGCCCAAGGCTGGGACAGGAACTGCAGCAGAACCTGAGCTGTGGAGAGAGAAGAGCTCAGCATTTTCCAGTCTCTCTTCTACCCACATCAACACAACCTGAGGCCACCCAGGGCAGCAGCAGGAGCTTGGCAAGGCTCAAGGTTTTCTATTTTGCCCAGAAATGATTGAAAACCACTGAGGTTTCAAACTCTGAAACTCCATAAACAACTTCGGACTGAGAGTATCCAGAAGCCATTGCAGAGCATTGCAAAGAACTGGAGCAACCTTAGAATGAAATGTAAGTTCCAGAAAAATAAAATCACATTTGGTACAAAATAACATTCATTACTTCCACAGCATTTTCTGGAGGGAGGACGGGTGGTGCCTACCTGCCTCTCTGGAAATTTGCATGAAGGACTCGACTCCTTTTTCTCCATAATTCCCTTCAGATGCCAAAGTGGATACATAATTCCATCCCAAAGCTTTCACAATGTCCACCATTGCTTGTGCTTGGAAGGAATCTGGAGGAACCACACGTGAGAAGAAATCATAGCGCCTGTCATCACTCAACTCTGGTGCAGTTGAGGCATAACTGATTTGTGGGATCTGTAGAAAAAAATAATTTCTGATAAATATACATATTCACAACTCGTGGCACTTCTTGCAGCATCAGCTAAAGCTGTTGGCTCCAGCTGAGCTTTGCCTTTGCTGTATCCATCTCTAGTTCTCCACCAAGTTCCCTTAAAATGTACAAGCCAAAGAATCTTTTCATTGACTTCAAGTTACATAAATAAAATTGTTACTCAGTTGAAGACAACTGTGTATGTGCACACCCATAATTTCTTCCTTTCAGGCAATCTAAATAAATACAGCACATTTAAATAAATACAAAGCATTTCAACCACTGTGTCCTTCTGTTGGTGTTCTGGTTTTAGCAAACTTGGTGACTTGGGATCCTCAATGTAACTGAGGTTAAATCTCCACCTGCCAAGACTGGCTGAAAGCCAGGAACACCCTTCATCAGCTTTTGGAGGATGAAGTGTCCGGATTTAAGCAAAAGTATGTTTATTTTGATTCTTTCTGACGAAGAACAGTCGTGGAGGTTTGTGAGCACGGACATCTCTGTCCCACTGCCACAGCCTGGTCACGAGCCAGCTCTGTCCCAGCAAACCAGCCACTGCTTTTCCTGCTCCAAGCACAGTGTGAGGGAGCCTGATGGGGGTTTTTGTAACAGACAGACCAGAATATCACTCAGGACTATTTTCTCCTTGATAACCAAGTCCCTGAGCAGTTATTGAGCTGACAGCATGTTAATCCCCAACCCCATTATGCAACTGTTTGACAAACAGGCTGGGACTGCTCCTTAAATGAAGGAACCTGCCATCACTCTCACTTGAGATGCCACAGAGAGGAAAAAACCATTTGCAATATACACAAACATGATCATATATAATGATCTGAGACTTTCAGCCTGAGAAAGGTCAGCACTTGGAGCCTTAGCACAAGCATCTTCTGCACTCCCATATTTTGTCTCTGCAGAACACAGAGTATTTATTAGGCTTCCTGCCTTCTCAGAAAAATAAATGTTGTATTTCCCCAGGATCAACGCTGCAAAGGGCTCAGCACCTTTGTTTCCACAGAGATCAGGAGCAGAGGAGAGCAAATTTCCCCAGGATACACAATATATCTGTACAGTCACATGGACAGTTGCAGCTCCTACAGCAGAGAAAAAGCAGCCCCTAAAGTAAAAGTGGTGCTGCAGCCCCAGCAGAGCGAGCAGACATGGAACCATTCACAACTGTTACCTACCCCAGCACTGGTGGGTATGGAACCTAAATGTGCAAACTCACACAGAATCACAGAATATCCCACATTGTAATGATAATCAAAACAGTGGCTCATCTGATTCTGGTGGAGTGACACAGTCATAGAATATCCTGAGTTGGGAGGGACACACAAGGATTACCCAGTCCAACCCCTGGCCCTGCACAGACACCCCAACAATCCCACCCTGTCCCTGTCCCATTGTCCAAACCCTCCTGGAGCTCTGGCAGCCTCGGGGCTGTGCCCACTGCCCTGGGCAGCCTGGGCAGTGCCCACCACCCTCTGGGGGAAGGACCTTGTCCTGAGATCCCCCCTGCCCCTGCCCTGGCACAGCCCCAGCCCTTCCCTGGGTGCTGTCCCTGGTCCCACAGAGCACAGCTGCTGACCCTGGTGGGCTCTGCCCTCAGCTGCTCCTCAGACCCTTCCCCGTGTCCATGCCCCTCCTTTGGACCCTTCCAACAGCTTTAGATCTGTCTGACATTTGTCCCCCGAGGCTGCCCCAGTGCAGGGCAGAGCAGGACCATCCCCTCCCTGGCCCAGCGAGGCTGCCCTGGTGCCCCCCAGCACGGGACTGGTCCTCCTGGCTGCCCGGGCACTGCTGGCAGAGGGCAGAGCTCTGGCTGCCACGGTGATGTTGGAGACCCCTCGCCGGGCTCTGCCGTGTCCCTGCTCTGCCCACCTCTGGTGCCGCAGAGGGGGCTAACCAGGCTCAGAGCTGAGCTGCTCTGGGTTTGCAGTGCTGTCTACCAGGCCTTGCCAGATTTATTTTACATCTGGGGCTTGTGGACAGCACACTGCTGGCAAGACTTTAGTGCTCCAGTCACAGAAGATTAAAGAAGTTCAAGTTGAGGCTGCTGGGAAGAGCCCCGAGAAGCGCCAGCCTTGGGGCTGTGATTTCCTGGCTCAGCACTCTGCCCAGGGGCACAAAACTGGAGCAGCTCTGAGACAAACAGAGCCACGACACCAGTTTGTCAGTCCTGGGGTCCTGGCACAGGTGCCCAGAGAAGCTGTGGCTGCCCCTGGATCCCTGGGAGTGTCCCAGGCCAGGTTGGATGGGGCTTGGAGCCCCCTGGGCTGGTGGGAGGTGTCCCTGCCCATGGCAGGGGTGGGACGGATGGGCTTTGAGGTCCCTTCCAACCTAAACCATTCTGGGATTCTCTGGTCAGAGTTCTTCATTTTTAACCTACCTGAAGGATTCAGCTTACAAAAATCGCTCTGGGTGCACAGAAAATACTGAGCATTAAGGCCACCAAAAATGAGTTAAATTCCCAAATTGTCCATGCCTCCAACTGCTGTTGTAAGAAATGACTGGTGACATTTAGGTGGAACACTTAACCTGTTTAACCCACTATTAATTGGACAAGCAATCAGTGCACACCTACAGTCACTCCCCCCCAAGCTGTACTGATATAGCCAAGTGGTGCTTTTTTCAGTTATAAATAAAAGAAAGGCTGAAATATCAATTTTTATCTGTGGCAACTCTTTGTGTTCCAACTTGCCAACAACTGTTATTCAACTGAAAATCAAAAGGAGCACATTCTGCACTTTTACTAAAACCAAAGCAGCTACATTTGCTGCATTGCTCATATTCCTTAGGAGACACTTTGGATTTTAATCCTTCTTCCTCTGTTCATAAAATATTAACTACTTCTGGCTGCTTCAATCACTTGGAGTATAAAAAGCATATATTGGGGGCTTTAGCAATGCTTCTAACATTGTCTCTAAAAGCAATATAAAGTTATATGTATGAGGAATAAAATTCCTGTAACATTTTGTGCGAACAGGGAGAAAACCTTTCAGTGGATGTGACAAGGACTGGAGCCATCACAGCTGCACCTTGCTCAGTGTGTCAGAGCGTGTTGCAGACACCTACAAACGACCTTCTCCCTTCCTGCCCAGCTTCCCATGCCCCGAACAGCATCCCCCATCTCCAAAGTGAGCACCTATTTGCATCAGCCAAAAATCCAACAATTCAGCATTTCTTCCCTTTCTTTTTTTCACGTTCACACCCAGCTGGATGTGGACAAACCTCCCCCAGACTCAGCTGGAACCCTTCTGCTGTTGTTCAGGATCCTCCACTGTGTTTTTACTGAGGGTGACTTTAGTTGCAAAGCCACAGCATCCTGTTCACTCCAGTCCAACCCCGATGGCCACACACCCTCCTGAGATCTCCTCACAGGGCCTGCACCCACCAGAGCAGCAGCCAAAAGTCAGCCCAGGGGAGATCCCCAACCAGGGGAGATCCCACACATGCTCCTTCAGCTCCTGGAAAAGCTGAAGGGACCTTGAAAATAAAAATGGATTGACCCAGCTCATCAAAACCCAACCCCAAGCTGGCCAATGCCACCATTCCAGGGGAGAACTGGGGGATTTTGAATGAGATTATTTTGGTTTATGGTGGGGTTTTTTTTATTTATCCAGAAAAATATTTTCTCTTCACTGATTTTTCTTTCACTTTTAATAAAATATGTTCTTTGTTACCAATATCTCACATTCAAAACTGGAATTTAAAGAAAGCAGCTTTTTCTTTCATCACAGTTTTCCTGTTTTCTGTTCTGAAACATGTTTGAAACATCCAAAAGCTCTAAGGAATCACAGCCAGCTTTCCAAATGGCTCCAGCATCTTGGCAGAAGAGTTGTGATCCATAATCTCAGAGGACCCCAATCCCCCTGGTCCTTACACAGCATGGCTGGGTGAGGAGAGCCTGAGCCCCACCTTTGCCTCCATCCCCACAGAGCTGGAGCTCTGAGGGACACCCAGGGGTTGGCAGAGGAGAGCAGATCACTCATGGGGGAGGCAGATTTTCCTCAAGTCTCCGCATTTAGGACCATCACAATCAGGAGTTCTGTTTGCCTGGCTGATGTTCTGATTACAGTGAGGGTGAATGATTAATGCTGGCAACGTTGCATTAGTCAGTTTAATTAATGTTAATTTATTTTTAACATTGAACATTATTCTTCATTTATTTCATTTTCTTCTGCTAATGAACTATCTCTGGATCCCACTTGTTGTCTTGCTTGAAAAGCAGGTCCTGTTTGTGAGCAGCTGCACCAAGAGCCACAGCAGAAGTGCAGCAAGGACCTCCTCATCTCTGATGGTCTCCTCCCAGCATCAAACATCTCCCAGCAACACATTTGGAACAGGGCACTTCAGAGCAAAACCCAACTGAAATACAAACTTGCTCCTCCAGTTTTTCATTTCAACTTATTCTGTGTTACCTCCTCATCCCGTATCGTTCTCCTCCCCCTCTCCCTGTTCAACAGACCAACCTTTTCAAGCAAAACAAGACTTGGCGAGTTCCTCATTAACAGCCAAGTGTCTCAACTGGGAACACACCTGAACCCAAGTGCCAAAAGCCAAACCAGCTTTCCCGGAAGCTTCATGAGCTGCCAGAAGCCGTGGGCTGAGTGCCCACCCTCCTCCTCCCACCTCTGCCAGTGCTGCTGCAGAGTCACGTCCACAGCCAAGGACCCCACAAAGCTCCGAGAACAGGGAAATCATTATTGCTGCTGTGCTGCTTCAGGTGGGACTGTGACAGGCTCCATCTCTCAGTAACTTATTAAAAAGATAATAAAAGGGTGCACCTGAACCCACCCCACCAAGTGACAGCAGAGAGAGAACTTCAGAAGAGGCAACTTCCCTGAGGAACTTGTGCAATTAAGATAATGCAGGAGTGCACCTATTGAGATATTAATGAGCTCCCACCAGGGCAGCATTAGGTTCACAGTTTGCTGCACTCTTGCTTTCCACTTCCTATTAAGTTTTATCGATATCATTTCCAGACAACAAGCAAAGCCCCTCCTGGTCTGACAGAGCCTCTCACACCCAGTGTGTTGGGTCGGGCCACACAACCTGCAAATCCCTGGAAACTCCCAACTCCACCAGAGTGAGACTCCTGGAGACTCTGCACTCGGCTGCACAACTAATGGATGAGCAACAGCCTTGAATCTGTTCAGGGTTCAGGTTTTATTCATGCAAAAATTTATTGGGTCAGGATTTCACCATCACTCAGTGCAGCTGCTCTTGGTTCACCATCTACATCTCAAATTGCAGGGCAAACACCTCCAGCACTCTGCAAACTGCAGAGAATTGGGTTCATTGTCCCGAGCACAAAAGATCTGAAGTTTTTAACTGGCTGTTTTCTCTGGATAAAACCCCTCTACACTATTTTCATTTTCACTTTGCCTTCCGAACAGAAAGAAAATCTGCCAGAAAGTTCCAGAAATCTAGATAACCAGTGGAAGGTGTCCCTGCCCATAGCAGGGGATGGAACCAGACAGTCTTTAAGTCCCTTCCAATCCAAACTATGCTGAGATTCTATGGAAATTTTCCCCAAGATTCAAAATCAGATCTGAGTGTGTCTAAAAGCTTGCAAAGATAATAGGGATGAATCTGGCTGCTGATTCCCACTAGGCTGGAACTCAAGTCCCCCTGTTCCTCAGGACTGAGCTCCTCTGGGTGGTGTGATGGCCTCAGTGCCTCACACCATGTGGCAGCTTCCAGACACGGGGTGTATGGAACCAAAACCATCTCTGCCTTTTGTCCCCCTCCTTTCCAGCCCTTCCAACACCAAACCCTGCCAAGCTGGGGTCAATCAGACAGCAACTGCCAACAAATCAAGGTGTCCATCAAGGGCATGTGCTCTTTTTCTGCCCTGAAAGGTGCACATGAAAACAAATATTACTGCAGTTTTTTGTTCTAGAGCTCTTAAAAGACCTGGGAACAGTATTCCCATCACTCAGATAATGATGAGAACAAATCCTTCTAAAGCACTTGGATAATCCCTCCTTTTTACGCTTCAGGATGACAGTTTATACGCAGTGCACTTCAAGTTGGTTTTATACTCAAGAATCAAATGTTGACAATGACAAAATGAGGCAAAACAAGAAAGTTTTCACGTAAGCCAATTTGAAGAGCAATAAAAAGAATCTTTGTACAGCACTGGAAGGTGTTTAGAGACGGCCAACCTGTTGCTAAGTGCAAAAGTTACACGTCAAGAGCAAATTCTGAGCAGTGAACAAGATCAGCACATTTGGGGAAGGGCATTTTCAAAACCATTAATCTATTTACAGCTCACCTCAGTTTCTGTTTACCAATTATTAAAGCCACCAGTGTTCAAAGAGAGCCCTGTTTGCTCATCACCACCTCTCTTGTGTTACCCCACTGTGAATTCCTAATGATGGATTAGGGACCAGCACAATCACCCAGGAGCGACTTGGCTCAGAAATACAAACATGAACAACACCAAGTACAAAAGAGAACCTGAGCCAGGAGGTGACAAAGTATATTGAATAAACCAGAAATATCTCCAAGAACAACAAAAGAAACACTACAAAACTAAAGCCAATAAATGATTCAGGTCTGTGAATTTTGTTTATACCCACGTTGGCTTGTTCCACCAAACCTCCTCAAGCTGGGTGAGCTCCATATCACATTCCTTGTCCAGTATTAGGACTTTGGCCAACAGGTGAATGGCTCTTCCCTCAGCTTGACTTTATGGACCACAAGATCTACTAACACAACAGAGTAGGGAGGTTTTCAAAGTGTTCAGCATCTCCAGTGAAGGACCTACATCAGAGCTCTCAAACCTCCTGTGAGTTCTGCTCCTGTGGGGGTGACCAAGTGGGATGGCAGAATTCCACACTTATGGAGAACTACAGATGCTCTTGAAAATCACCAATGCAAAGTGGGCCAGGCCACTGCCTGTGGAGCTCTGAGCAGCAGGTGATTTAGGAAAAACAGTTCCAGGAGAACAGAGGAGAGCTGGGAAGGGCCATGGGCTGACAGGACAGGGGGAGCTGCAGGAGAAGTTCTGGAAACTCCTGTCAGTGAATTTCTTGCTGTGCAGCACAGACTTCACCCCCATCCACAATGGATGAACACCCAAGGCTCAGTGCTGACTGTTGGGGGGAAGATGGAGAGGGGAGGCCAGAGCTACCAAAGGACTTCCAGGGCAGTAAGAGACCACCTGCTCAGAGCTGGGATGGGGCAAAGCCCCACTGACCCCATGTCCTGACACTGCAGAGCTGCCAGAGCCACAGGGCTGCCTAACGAGGCCCTTTGGAATTCACAGCTCCTCCCTGCCATTATTAGAATAGCTGGGATCCACCACTGAAACAAAGCCCTCCAATGCTGCTTTGGTTGTCTCAAACAACAGCCCTCTAATTGAACACTTCTTTAAAAAAAAAAAAAGTGATTTCAAACCTGAAAAGAACACTTGAAAAAGTCCATTTCCAGGCATATAAATCAATCTTCCTCCCCACCAAAACTGTCATAGCACTAAGTGGAAAGACATCCTAATGATATTGGCAAGCTGGGCGTATTTGCCACATCTACAAGGTCTCTCCTTCTTCCTTTTCTAGAGTGAGAAAGTAGTCCAGAAAAAATAATTGTAGCAATTAAGGGAACAATAATTACAGCAATTAGTACTGTCCACATGGCTCATGGGAGCACTTTATCAGCTCAGACAGAAAGCAGGGGGGAAAACATAAATCATAAACACCCGGTAATGCGAGAGGTGTCCATAATCCTGGGACAGCCCTGTGCCTCACCGTGGTGACCTGTGCCTGGAACAAGGTCTGCCTGTGACAACGACGAGCTTCTGGCACAGCTGGGGTTGTTACACATGAAAAATGGGGGGTGATCTCACAGCTTTTAAGGGCTAAAAGATCCTTGGAGAGATGACTGGAAACCAGGAGCCACAATTTTAATGTAAATTAGCCACAGCACTAAAATAAGCACCTTCCATAGCTGTAAATGATATTGTCCTTGTAATAAACAAGGACATGACAACTGTTTACATACTGTGGGTTAAGAATTGGCCATTTACACGTTTTTAGGAATATTTTTTTTACTGCAACACTTTACTTTCCGTCCCTGGCAGTGTCCAAGGCCAGGCTGGAGGGGGTTTGGAGCAACTTGGGCTGGTGGAAGGTGCCCCTGCCCATGGCAGGGGTTGGGGCTGGATGGGCTTTGAGGTCCCTCCCAACCCAAACCATTCTGGGATTCTTTTCCAGGGGCAAAAGGCACTCTATAATAAAATCAGGTTCCTCTGAGCTGGGTCTGTGAACAAATTCAAAATGTTTCTGATACTTAAAAATAACAGCCTGAACTCCTCAGCCCAAGCTGTGCCAGGGAGGTCCCCTGGCACTGCCAGCACAGAAATAGAAGCCCTTTGAGGGAGGCAGAGAAGGGTCTCAGCACCACTGCCCACACTGCACATTGTCTTGGAAATAGGTGAGGCCCGAGTGGAATTGAGCTGTTCTCTCACTCTGTGGCCTTCAGAGAATTAGTTAAATAAACCCCTCCATCCCTGCTGCAGCCTGGACACAAAAGCTTCATACATATTGAGTCCTCCTCCTTTAAGAGACAAAAATATGTTCCTCTGTGCAGCACAAGACGTCGTGTTCTCTCCCATCCCTTTGCTGTTGTGTTCCAGCACACCCACAGCAACAGCAAAAATAGGTTCCTCTTGTTTGCAGGTATTATTTGTGTTTGCAGGGCCAACCCTCACCATCCCAATTTCTCCAGTAAATTGTCATACCTTGGGACTTCTTTTGTTTAAAACTATTCCTCGAAAAAAAAAAAAAAGCCAGAAATCAGCACCTGAATTTCTACTGAAATGGAAAAAGATTTTTAGATACACACTTGTCTGGTTTGTGTGTGCAAATTCCTCTTTGGGAACAAAGCTGTATTTATGCAATCATGAAGGTCCTTTCTAGGTGATCACTCGTCAGAAGTAAAATTAACTTGTATTTATATTACTCACATTTTAATTTCCCTTGGTTTATCTTTATTTTGGGTCAATAATATTAAAGTCGAAATCTAATTTATAACTTTCAATTATTATTTTCAAACTCTCGATATGCAAGATCTTTCTGTATTTTGAGGAAAGACTGCCTGGAAGGCTCCGGATCCCTTCAGCACCACGGACAGGGACAGACAGCCCGGGGAGGGCTGGGAACTCCAACCTCCCCCTTCCTTGGCACAGGGCAGAGGTTGCTCTGCTCAGCCCGGCTCAGGCAGGAGGGGCCCGGGCCATCCTCCCTGACACACAGACAGAAGCCCAGATTTTCCCTGGGAGACACAACAAACACAGCCAGGTACAGGGGACCCCTCAGAGCTCCCATCCCCAAGCAGGGACATTTATCTGCTGCACCCGAGATTACTGACACTCAAGGCAAAGGCACATGACAAGGATGAAACTTCCACACTGAATATTTTCAAGTGAAATATGTAACTTGGTAAGAATTTTAGCTGGCTTGTCCGTAAACAAGAAAGAGGATAAAGCTTTCCTGGTTTGCAGGTCTTAAGGATGAGCTGTGACCAGCCCAGCACCCTGGATTTCACAGCACTAACTAGAATATTCCTCCTAGGACACATCAGCGAGAACATCAGTGGTGATGGCCCATCCAGTGCAATGCAAGAATGCACAGCTCTTCATATTTTAACTCCAGCCCTGCTAGACTGAGAGCCTGAGAGTGATATTAAACTAATAGATGGTGCTTTGCCAGAGGCAGTTTGAAATCTTAACAAAGCTTCAAAGGATCTGGTCTATTAAGAGCTGATACTTCAAGGCAATTTTGAGCTGAACTCACGTCGGGTGATGGGAGCACAGGGACCCTCCAGCCCTTCTAATGGCCACATTTCTGGAATCAGATGGTACAACAAAGCTGCTTATGCAGCAATAGTCTGTTCAGCCCCGTGCTGGGATCCAAATTCAGGCTACAAATAACATACAGGGATATTGTGTCACACTTCGGTCCCATGACACACCCCAATGTCCAGGTCATAATTACAAAGATATTGTACGAAAGAGAGAGAATGAACAAGTTCAGGAGAGACTTGTTCTGTGCTCACTGACTGTGTCCTCAGCCTGGAACTACCTTTGGGGTTGTTTACTTCTACCACAGCCTAAGGAAGCACCAGAGACAACCAAGAGATAAAACGGGCCACAGCCTGTTTTATATTCGATATTTCAAAGGGAGGAAACCTGGGTCTGTGCCTGAAATGCTGCAGCCCTGCCCTTGACAGGACACGGGGAGTGGCTTTCAGCTGGATCTAGATGGGATATTGGGAAGGAATCCTTCCCTGGGAGGGTGGGCAGCCCTGGCACAGGTGCCCAGAGAAGCTGTGGCTGCCCCAGCCCTGGGAGTGTTCCAGGCCAGGTTGGATGGGGCTTGGAGCACCCTGGGCTGGTGGGAGGTGTCCCTGTCCATGGCAAGGATTAGAACTGGATGGGCTTTAAGTTCCTTTCCAACCCAAATCAGTCTGGGATTCTATGACAATTCTATGCACAAGGAAGCAGAAGGAGACAGAATGTGAAAACAGGCATGATCTAGATACCAAAAAATATTCCCATTCCTATGGCATTCAGATTTCCAACCAGCAGGACCATTCTCAGAAAGGTGATTTCAACCAATTCAAAGTGCTGAGCAGAGACCCAGAGCCTGCCCATGCCCTGTGCTCAGTGCTGGCACACAACAGCTGTAGGGAGATGTGTTTGCACCTTTTTCTGTGTGTTCCATTCCCATCCCCTGTCTGCATTCCCAAAAGCTGCACGACCAGTCTCTGCACAGGCTGAGCAGCGATGGATGGACACCATGCACAAACATGTTTGCAGTGATTGGAGCTTCCACATCAAATACGGACTCACCAAGTGTAATTCTTTTGAAAATAAATCAGAACCAGAAGATACCCAGAGTGAAGCAGCTTTTATGTTTAATTTATGTGTAAACACTGCTCCATTCATCCCAAACACATAATTGAACCTTATATTGTCTATGCATATTTTAAAGGGGTTTTAATCTGCAAGTATAAATCTCATTGATTTTGAAAGTAGCCCGATAAAGACACCACCAGTGATGGCTTATTCAGCAGACAGGCTGAAAGGCAGAAGAGCTCAGTAGCAGAGCACAGTTTTCTGAAGGTAACCCAGACAGACACACAAACCCACCCAGCAGACACAAACTGCAGGGTGGCACCAGGGGAACCAGCTCAGAGAGGAGTTACCAGGCTCAGTGAAAGCTGCTGACCGGGGAATGGAGCAAAGCTCATAACTGCATTTCTAGGAGAGCATCCCTGTTTATGTTGTGGAAAATAAAGCTGTGATTTGGATATTTATTCCTAAATTTTCAATATAGCTAAGTGTCTGATAGAAAAGGAGAATCAAGCCTGGGGCCTTGCCTTTGCAGAGTGACACATCCAAAATTTGGCAATGCACACTCATCTAGAGAAGTGGCTATTTCTAACTTCATTGTATAGTGAAACTTTGGGCAAGCAGCTGAGTATCACAAAAGAAACAAATCTGAGTTCCTGTGAATGACTCTCACTGATCAGACACTGCAAAAGTAAGAGTTTGTTCTCATTAAAATGTGTCCAAGCGTTCACATAAAAGGAGAGTCTTGCAGAGCATGATCTTCTCCAGCTGCCCTCCCTGGATCCCCTACAAACACCCTCAAGGGGACCAGCTGCAGTAAAATGAGGTTTAAACAGGTTTTGGAGCTCACACCTTTCCTTATTTCCTTCCATGTAATAATGGAAGTATTTTTGAAATTAAAAAAATGTGTCAATCATACAAAAGTCCACATTTTTAACCTGCAATTTTTAACCACTGTGCCTGCCCGAGTGGTTCTGCTTGAGCTCCAACTGTGTGGGTTTGGATTGGCACCTTATTAAAAGGTTGAGGCAGGAGGAAAACTGTGATTAAAGAGAATGTGTAAGCCCCTCTTTGAACCTCACTTCACTTCTGGTCACTCACCCCTACAGACCCCAGCAGGTTGTTCCACATTTCCTCCCCCTGCAGCCTCCCTGCCCTGAGAGCAGCCAATGCCCAGGGTGAGACCACAGTGTCATCACTGCAATGGAGATGACGGATCCAGAGCTGCAAAACTAAACCTCATTTCTGGGCAGAGCACCAACCTGCCCCCCAACCCACCAGCCTGTGCTCCTGGGACCTGCATCCCTCCTGTGATGCTCCCCAGGACACCAAGGACACCCATTCCCTGTCAGGGCGTGTGAGGACCTGCACAGACCCGGGGGTGGGGGGACATAAGGGGGTCAGGAAACCTGCCCCAGCTGCCCACTGACACCCTGGATATTGCAGTGCTGTCTGATGCCCTCAGCAAGCAGGATGAGACAATGCACAGAGCTGACTGGCCCACGTCTGAGGGTACAGGTGAGTTTTCCCTCCTGTTGCAAACCTCTTCCAACAACAGCCAGAGACAAAGCACAGCCTAAAAGAACTCGAGGGTAAAATCCAAGTTAACCATTCTTTCCTCCATTTTTTTTTTATTCAGCACAGAGTATTTGCTTTTACATTATGAAATCCAGATCCTTTCAGATGCACTGAGTTTTGGTGGCAGGCAGTGCACACAGCACAGAGCTCTTTCCTTCAGCAAGGGAGTGTGGGGAAGAGCACAACTCTGTGGGCTCTCGTAACCCTTACAAACACTGCAGACAACAGGGAATGCCTCTATGGTGTTTCAGTAAATACATGAGACACGTGTCCTCAGTGTCAGGTAAAAGTTCCTCCAAGTAAGAGCAGCCCTTACACTTTGTCAGGGTGAAGAAACAGCCCAGGATATTGAGGTTTGCCTCTGTGACCAAATCCCTGATAAACTGTGTGTGTCTCTGTATTAAGTTCCTCCTGCTGCAGCAGTGACAACTGCCAGAGAAATATCTGGCTGTCAAGCAACAGCAGGAGAAACTCGACCTTCCAAAGTTTACCACAAACATCAACATGCACCTCCCCAGGATGGGACAGCCAACACGTGGCCCTCCACAGTCACTGCCTGCTCCCAGCAGCATCTCCCTGGTGGGAGTCCCCATGATCTCTCACAGCAATCCCCTCTTCCCCTGCCAGATTGGCAGCTCACCCTTTTTCCTCTGCCCCTACACCCGAGGCATCACTGGGCTGTCTCCTGAGGAGGAGCACTGTGCTGGGTTCACAGGGACTCAGAAGCACACAATTCTAAGACCAATCAAGTCCAAGCATCCCCCAGCACAGCCACTCCTAACCCACGTCCCCAAGTGCCACATCCACATGGCTTTTAAATGCCTCCTGGGATGGGGACTCCCCCCACGCTCTGGGCAGCTGAGCCAGGGCTGGACAACCTTTTGGGGAAGGAATTATTCCTGCTGTCCCACCTGCCCTGTCCCAACCTGAGCCCATTCCCTCTGCTCCTGTCCCTGTTCCTGGAGCACAGCCTGACCCATCCCGGCTCCCTGCCCCTGGCAGGGACTTGCAGAGCCAGAAGGTGCCCCCTGAGCCTCCTTTTCTCCAGGCTGAGCCCCCTCAGCCCTGTTCCCTGCCCTGCACACACTCCAGCCCCTCTGTGTCCTCCTTGCCATGAAGGCCAGGGAGGGACCTCTGGGATGGGCTCAGACTGCACTAAGTGTTCCACTTCCCACTGCCCACAAGGTTGGGAATGTCCTCCTTTGGACCACAGTCCTTCAGTATTCCTTCAGAGGAGGTGGCACTGCCACAGGGCTCTGTGCTGCCCTGGCATGGGGATGGACCACCAGGGACACAGAGGGGCTGCACTTGGACAGCTCTGATTTCGTATCTCCTTTAACCCAAACCAAACATTATCAAGAGTAAGGAGGCCTATTGTGAGCCCTGAGCATCAGACACCGAGCAAGGTCCTTCAGGACAGAGCTGAGGCTGAAAGGAGAGTGAGGAAATGCAGCGAGCAGAGATGGGAGAGTGGAGTGTAATTCTGGGAGAAATCTGCATTTGACATTTCTTCAACTACATATCCAAGAGTTATAGGGCATAACGAAGTTTCAATGACTATCTATACCTTTTATTTCCTTATATTTCATCTCTGGCCTTTTACAAAGTGCATCCTCACCACGTAATTTTACATATATATAAATATTTATGCATTATTACAGGAAAACACAAGGCAATCACACTTTTACCTTCACTGGTTTTCTTCACCTCAACATTAAGCTTGCCAGCTAAATAATTACATTTCTTCTTATCTAACTTGTGGGGAAACAAATTTAATAACAGAAATACAACTAGAAAGACGAATACTTAGGGGAGAATAATTTTCAGACTTAGACTTCAGAAGCTCAGCAGATTATTCCGGACACTGGATAATTACTCAGCATGTCTTTATCGCAAAAGTGCTCGGACATTCTAATTAATCCAAATTACTTTCTAAGGGCCATGTTATTAGCTCATGCAGGAGCAAGCAGATGTAGAAAGAGTTTTATTTCTTTAAAGGTCTCTCCCAGCTCAGTCTTTCACCACCCTGATGAACACCCCAGAGCAGCAGCAGCTCCTTCCCTCGCCTTGGGCAAGGGAGAGGAGCCCACAGGGAACTCTGTGCAACACAGAACCTGAAGAAGCTGCACAGTTTAGTCCAGGGTCTTCTTTTAAAAACAGAAACATGGCCAAAACAGAGAGGGGAGAATCGGTTCAAAGCTTAGAATTGTTGAGGTTGGAAAAGCTCCCTCAGCACTGCCAAACCCACCACTAACCCAAGTCCCCAAGTGCCACATCCACACGCCTTTTAATCCCTCCAGGGATGGGAACTCCTCTGCTGCCCTGGGCAGCTGTGCCAGGGCTGGACAACAACTTCCATGAAGAAATTGTTCCAACATTCAACCTAATCCTCCCCTGGCACACCTGAGGCTCTTTCCTGGGAGAAGAGACAGACCCCATCCGGCTCCATCCTCCTTTGAGATCATTTAGTCCAAGTCCCTGCCAGGAAAAAGCTGCTGGTGCAGGGCCAGGCAGTGTCCTCCTGTCAGCCCAGCTGCCGATTTCACTGCTGGCACCACCCCAGTCCACAAACTGTGCCTTAAGATTGAACTAATCCCAAGGAAAACATACCAAGAGCCAGTTCCAGGGACTGGAACACCCTCTCCCAGTCCTCACCTGCCTTGCTCTTACCTTTGCTGCAGTGGCCAATGTTAGTTCAGCATTAGCTTAGTTTTGAGCCATTAAAAAGGGATCTCAGCTCTCTACACCAAGTGTCCTTTGGATGTTTTATATGTGCACATTTGGTGCAAACTGCTGTCCGTGTTCCATAGAAGGGATCACAGATACAGCTGAGAATCAAAGAAAACCTGAACAAACAAAGTAAATTTACCCCTCGAGTCAGGTGTCACTTGCTTTCTCTCCTGACAGCAGCACTGGTATAGTGGCCTTGGCCTGTTATACCTGCCATGGGTGCACAGAGCTGGCCTTATTTACACCTTGAAATGAAACAACAATCAAGTGCAAATAAAGCCACTTTCACTCAGATTCTAAAATACACTTTCAAAACAAACTTGATAGTTTCCTTCCTGCAATTCCTTTAGCAGGAGAAATACAGGTACTCTGGAAGTGTGAACAGCACCTGGAGGACCCACATATCAACATTTGGAATAGCTTTTCCTTCAACAACCTGACAACTTTGCCTCTCTGGCACTGGATGGGCTTCTTGGCTGGTTCATCACAGCACCTGCAGCTTGGCTTGAGCTCTGAGAGATCAAACTAATGGGCTCCCAGGGCAGCCTTGTATTTTCCTAACCTTTCTTTCCATGTTTGACACTCTCAGTCCTGGGGATTTCTCTGGCAGTCCTGGCTCCCAGCTCTGGGTAAGGTTTCCCAGCTGATCCACACGCAGGGTGAGGGAGCTTTGTCAAGATGAAAGGGATGGCTCTGACCCTGGAAAGCTCTGAAGATAAAAGGAGCAGAACCCATTTCTGGAAAGCACTAAATATTTCAAGATCCCTGCTCCGTGGAAAGGCTGCTAATGCTGGGAGTTCCTCGTGCTCAGCACTGCTGAGGGGTTGGTCCTGCAGGACACCAATGCACGGAGCCAACAGAGTGGAGCAACCTGTTCATGTCAGGAACCACATGAAGTGAGGGAACAAGGGTGGCAGGGCTGAGGAACAGCTGCAGGAAAGAAGGAATGACGTGCTATCACTTATTTCCCCTTTGATGAAGTAAAATTGTACCTAGAGCATCACACCCACAGCTGGTGAGAACTGCCACTGGCCTCAATGGAGCTCCACAACATCCACAGCTGGAAGATCTGATGCACAAAATTAACACAGCCACGAATGGTGCTCTGCAAACACTTGTGCATCTGTATTTATCACATTGAAATGAGCACCACGACTCTGGAGATCACCTCATGTTTATGCATGCCCAGTCTATACCCTAAATCACGGCACGTTTGTTACTTCTCACTGAAGAGATGTTTCTGAAAGGAAGTTTCTGCAGCGTGTCGGTGTCAGGTGGGTTTGAACAGCTGAGTGGAACAGGATCTCAGCAGCTCCCAGCTGACCCCGTGCAGCAGTGCCTGGGCAGAGGGGATGGGCTGGGACTGCCAGGGCCACGCTGGGGGGACCACACCAGCTCCACCAGCCCCGGTGGCAGAGGCTCGAAGCCACCGCAGGGGCTGAGCTACTGCAGCAACAGCTTTTGGCCCTTCCAGCCCCAATTCCACAAACCCAGGAGAGGGGAGGAAAGGCAGGAGCAAGGGGAAGAGGGCAGATGGAGAAGGGATCTTTATTCTTCCCTTGAAAACACAGTGACAATTTTGAAGGAGTAAAGTACCTACAGAAACGCTAAATGTCAGTGGGAGCTTTCCCAGGCAAGAAGCAAACTGGGACTGTCTCATCTCCCTGTGATAAGCCCTAATCAAACATGAGTGACAAATAAAAGCCCAGATATTGTTCCAAACGCTCAGCACATGACTCCTGTTCCTTTGTTGCACCTCCTGCTCTGACTCTGGCACAGCAGCATTTTATCAAGATGCTGGAGGCTTTTGAAATGCCACCTCCTTTCTGCACTTGGATCTTACAAGTGTCTATCAGATCCCTCGGTGTCAGCTTCAGAAATGAGCACAGGAGTTTATTTCCTTCTCCTTCATTACTTATTTTTCCAATTCCCTTCCCTGCAGTTATTTATTCCTCTGGAGGGTAAAAGCACAGCACAGAGGAACAAGCCCCCCGTGCATACTTCATCAAGATCTGCAGACTTGCTGCTAATTACTGCAGTCACAGTTATCATCCTGACACGCAGCAACCAAGGATGGGCTAAGGCAGGTTGTGCAAACCCTGCACTTCACCCAGGCACTGCATCACACCACGCTTTCCAAGCCCAGAAGCGCAGGAATTTTTTTGCAATGCTGTGTTCTGGTATCACAAGCAACCAACAGGAAAATTAGCATTGTAAAATGGCAACCTCATTTAGATAAGCACCGTGTGAACCCATCTAATTTGTATACAGAGTCATTATATGGTCACAACCGAGTGACTCAAGCCTCTCTCTTTTCTTCTGCTTCCCCCCCTCTCCTGAACACCAGAGCTCCGGGAGTATCCCCCGTTAGTGATGCCTTGCTCCAGCTCCCTGGCAGCACTGAGGACCAGGAGCTTAGTGCCACTGGCAGGGAGGGGGGGCTGGGGAGCCCCAGCAGACACCCCCTCTTGCTGAGGATGCTGCTCAGCCCCAACACTGAGCCCCCCAAACATCCCTTGCTGAGGTGCTTACAGGGCTCTCCTGGAGCAGCTGAGGAGCTCCTGGAATGGTTCTCAGCCCCTCCTGCCCCTGTCCCGGTGGGCACGGGTGGCACAGAGCCCTGGGCTGTGCAGGTGGCAGCTGGGGGGTGGTTGCCCCCACACCCCACTCCCTGCAGGGCTCAGCTCCCCCTGCCCCTGGGGACACACGTGTGGACCTGCAGCATTTGGGGGCTTTGTCTTCCTGCAGACTTTTCACAGCCAGAAATGCCAGAAGATTTTAACAACCATCGTGACAGCCTGGAGATCTCCATGTTTAATAAGAGAAAGCTGACAGGGAAACCAGATAAACAGGAATCCTCTGCACTCGCACACTGTCCTGGTCCATCTCCATTATTCCAGACATGCAGGAGATTTGTATCTATCGAGGTGCTTACACCAATTCTGTCACCATGGCATCCCAGAGCTCTCAAGTCTTTAAAAATAGAACTAATAGCATTTTCTCCTTATTTCTTCCTTCCAAGCTTTCAAGAGAAATGCTCAAATCATTTACGGCTTTATTTTATTTATTCATTTGTTTGTGAGAGAGGCTGAGTGTAGCACATTACATCCCTCTCCTGTCAAGGAAATGGAAAGAAAAAGAGGAGAAAACGGAATTTTAAAGGATTCTCTATGTTATTGTACAAGTCCCAGCACCTGTGGGTGCTCAAACATCCACAGGGACTGTTTTTCCAGGCTGATCCAGCTCCAGTGGCAGCCCAGACTGCAGCACCATATGCCAGGTGGGATGGGAAAGCAGGAGAGAGAGAGGAAGGAGCACTGCGTAATTGAGAGCAATCCTATCGAGAGCCTGGATTAATTAGTGCAGAGATCCAGGCTCGAGGAGAGGCTCTGCAATGCCACTGCATTTCTGGAGCCCCCGGCGTGCTCAGGAGGGGAGTCTGGCAGAGCAGCCCGGGCAGGGGACACCCCAACACCCCCGTGCCCCCAGGGAAAGGGCAGAGCCACATCCCTGCCTGGCACAGCACGCCACAGAGGGCACAAATGCTCTTTGGATCCCTCCTTTTCCCACCTGTCTGCACCTTACACTTCTCCCAGGTTGGAGAAGCAGGCTGGGGTATTATTATAGGGTATTGGAATTATCTGTATTTGCTCTTTTACCACTCCCCTCTTTTTGGGGGACTTTTTTTTTCTTACTGAGATGGCAAGAACCCTGCAGATCTCCTGACAAGGTTCTCTCCATCCCCACAGCCCCCTGAAGGTGCCCCAGGCACAACCCCAGCCCATCAGGAAGGGGGGTGACCGATGGGAGCACGTTCTGAGCTGTGCCACAGGGATGGTGAGGCTGTTCTGCCCCTGAGAAGACCACACAAGTCCTGCCAGAGGAGCAGAGCATGGCTCTGGGGCTCAGTGCTCTCAGATCACACACCACTGCATGGGTTCCTCAAGAGCAGGGATCATCTGAACCCAACAGGACTACAGCCATGGGTGCAAGCAGTGTGCTCCCAAATCCTGTGTGTCAGAGCTCCACAGCCACAGATCCATCCAAAACACAGCCAGGCAAAGCAACAGCATCCCAGGTGAAGCAGTGAGGGAGGACTGTCCCCTTTGCTGTCCCCACACTGAGGGCACCAACCTCACTGTGTTCATTTTAGAGCTCTCCATGAGAAAGGGAAAAAATACGACAGCAAAACTCATTAAATCAGACAGGAAGATCTCAGCTCTCCCACTGGAACCTTCTGGGACTATTGAAATTAGAGATGGAAAAAACTCTCTCCGACCACCTCTCCCATTTCTGGGCCAGTGCAGAGAGAGGAGCATTCCCCAGATCCTGCTCACTGCAGAATCATCACAGCCAACAACGTGACTCTGTGTTCCCTCAGAAGCAAAACTTCCACATCCTCCTCGCATCCATGAACTTTGGGGCTCCTGTAGAACCTGACCAGGGCTGAGATGCACCAGCAAAGCTCCTTCCCAGGAGCGGAGCAGCTCCAGCATGAGCTGTCCCAGACACTTCCATCTCAGCCTGGTGACCACGCTCAGTGCACAAGTTAACCCTGGAGATTTATTCCATCCCATTTTGCCACCATAACGGAGCAGGAAGAGACACTAATTAGCAGGAGCTGTTGCAGGAATGCATGAATATTAATGCAGCCGTCCAAACTAATTTCCCCAATTACTGCTGTTACAGCAGCTCTATTACAATCCATAAAGAGAGGATTGATATGAAGATCTCTCTAACAAGAGTGAGAACAACTGCTCCTGGAGCTCCATCATGCCTCAGCTGACACTAACAAGGGTAATTTTCCCCCTCTATGAAATAATAAAAATCTGTAAATATTATAAGGATAAAAGATGCCTTCACAATTTGCTCAAACAAAAACGTCCCATCCACTTTTCAGAGATGCTTTTAAGCCATTAATCACAACACTCTGATCTATGGGCTGGTGGCTCATTCCAGCTCCTCCAGGGAGGGGGCCTTCCTTCCCTGCCCTGCTGGTGCAAATATTGTTATGGACACACACGGAGCTCCATCAGCTCCTGCTCCTGAACTCTCAAGCGCTGAGAAAGATGGAAAGACACATTAAACCAATGAGCTGCTTCTTGGTTTGGGATCTTTACTCTGAATTTCACATTGCTACTCCCCCTCTGAAGTGGCTGAGCTCAGGAATTCATCAGTCTATGAAATGGCTGAATGATTATATGACATGTTAGAGCTTAACTGCACTTTTATTATGCATAAAGCATTACATCTTTGTATTTATTTCCTTTTGCAATGCTTTTTTACCCCTCTGCAAACACTGCCAATACTTGAAAAAGATAAAGCTAAAAACTACTGCAATTACAAAGAAATTAAATCATTTCCTTAGGAAAGGACCTCGAGATACATTTATATTACATGATCAAATTATACTGATTCAGAACAAGGGTAAGACATCACTTTTACTTCCCAACTGAAGACTACTGCTTGATGTCCACCACCGTTTAATTAACTGGCACCTGTGGATATGCATAATTTATCAGTTCCCAGCACTGTCAGACATCTGACACACAAATCAGAGCAGCAAGAACTTAATTCTCACCAAAGAAAACAGAAAGCGTGTGATGGTTACAGAAAACAACTCCCAGTTCTGACTGACCAGCCCCCACAGCCACAACACAAAGACCACCTCAGCTCCAGCGGCCACAAGCCCTGCAAGCCCTCACCCCACCCCTCACATTGATGCAAAGATTCATCTCTTTGTTTTATTTACAGGGAAAGATGGAGAGCAGTGGGCAGGACAAGGCAGCAGCATTTGACAGTAGACAAGTGTCTACTGAAAACCAGCTTTCAGAGATATATCACAGGCTCCTAAAACAATCATATCTGATCTTGATAGTGCCAACTTGTCTTACCCCTGCAGACTTGATTGAAGATTGAGTGCCTGTGCTGACCCTGTGCCTGATGCTTCACCAAGATCTTTTATGTTCCAGGGAAATGGCAACACGACAGAATAAACAGCAGCACTGGCACAGGGTCTAAGTGCAGATTTGCTTTCCTGGTGCTTATGATGCAGAAAAGTAGGGAAGAATTCAACAAAGCAGAAAGGCCACTGGTAGCGATCAACACCAGAGGAGGCTGTTCAACAGCACCACACCGGGCTGGGAGGGACCAGATGTTGGAGCCAGGAAGTGAGGCAGCATTTACACACCCTAATGCTCTGCAGTTTTAACCATCAGCTTCTGGGAGCAGCCTGGGAACACACAGGAGCCTCGGAGAGGTTTTTTTATTCTGCTTCCACCTGCTGGTCAGAACATCAGCATTTTCACCCGGGATGAGCCCTGCAGAGGAGCTCAAAGTAGTGGGAAATATGAGGAGTGGGTTGGGAATCCCCCACCATGGTCATGGCCAAAGCCCAGTGGCCGCACTGGAGCTTTGGGACGCGCCCAGAGCAGCACAGGGGCACATCCAGCAGCTCTTGGCTTTCTGTGAATGCAGCCACAATATCCTGTTTTACAATTATTTTCTGAATCACAGCACATTCATTCCTTCGGTGCTGTTGACAAATTCATATGCAAATACTGGACACTGTATTACACATAATATAAACAGAAAATAAAAATGAAATGCAGCCTCATGACAGTGCCATCATCTCTATGGAAATGCCAATGAAGAAGTAGTTCACAAATAATTTAGGGGTGAGAAACTGACTCAATATATTTCAGAAGGAGATTTATTCTTTTTCCAGGAGGGACACTGACTGAAAATTGGAAGACACCCATTAAAATTGTTCCTTGAAATAATTACTATTAATGGCTTTCATCCAGGAAGAATATTGCATTAGAACCCAATTCTGTTGTGATGTGCACTCAAGTACCTAAACCAGATTTTTAATGTAGATCTCCTGCACTTGCTAGAAATGAGCTTTCCTTATCACAGGAACCACTCCTGTCCTTCTGCTCCTGGGTAACAAACCCCGGAGATGCTGCCCAAAGTGTGGGCATGGAACGAGACCACCTTGTTCATGTCAAATAACCACAAACCTTGGTTTTGGAGTGTGCAGCACCCTTTCCAATGTCATCTGCTCTATCACACAAAATAAACAAAGAATACCCTAAAAAGGGTCTGTGTTGGAAAAGAATGAGGAAACCCACGACATAAAAGCCCCTGCATGTGGCAGCCCTTTCTGGCCCATCTGTGCAGCCACTGTTTCACTTCTCATACAGGTCCAAAATGCCTGAAAATGAGAACACAGACTCCTAGAAGGGTGTGGGTCGGGAGGGACCATACAGATAATCCAGCCCCACCCCTGCCATAGGCAGGGACACCTGGACCAGGCTGCTGCAAGCCCAGCCTCCAACACCTCCGGGGCTGGAGCAGCCACCAGACCCTCTGAGCCACCTGCTGGGGGGGTCACCAGCCCATGCCAAGGTCCACGTGAGGCTGAACACCTCACAGATCCACATATATCCCAGCCCTTCCCACCTCCTGGAGCTCTTGTGTGCAGCACAGCCTCACACCTGGGCAGGTTCAGCACCTGAAGCATCACCACAAGAGCTGCTCCTGGCCACGAGAGGTCAGGGATGGAGGACCCTTTCCTGTGCCTGGGGAAGGGAGCTGAGTCCCAGCTGGAGCCTGGAGCCAGCCAGGCCCCCTCCAGCTCTGCAGGCTCTGCCTCACCTCAGCCCCGAGTGGGGCTCCAGAGCCCCAGCAGGGACCACAGAGAGCAGCTCTGACACAGGTCCTGTGCCCACCGTGCCTCTGGATGGGGCTGGAAGCACCAAAGCCCGGGCACTGATGGGGCCCCCTCGGCCCCCGCATTAATAATCTGATGCCATCCTGGCACAAGGCACACAGTGACACCAGAGCAGGGACACTGCAGAGGGCTGCTTCAAACAAAACAACTGCGGCACTGCACGAGCTGCTCCACCCTTCAAGGAGGAGCTGGCATTTGAGTCCTGCTTATTTCCTTTTCTCTTTTTAAACGAAGTGCCTCTCCCAAACACTGTTTATGTCACCCAGATCCAAAGGACATCGTTTCCAGCAGAGCTGGCACCATGTGGGAGCATCGTGGAGGCAGCATCAGCGGCAGCCAAGGAGAAGGATGAGCTGGAGCCTGAGTTTCAGTGCCTTTGAGGAGCCCAGGGAAAGAAGGGGATCCCCAAGATGCAGCTATTTATGAACACAGCCCAGCTGTGCTGTCTTGGGGTGTAGTGTTGGTACCCCCAGCTCTGAGATGCATCTGCAGGACCCATTTACATTCATGCAAAGGCCAATGATGGTTTTCACAGAAGTTGCCATTTCCTTGTCATCCAGCAACACAAGATCATTTGCATCTTCTCCTGAGGAATTATACCCAGGGACCCATTTTCAAAGGGACCCTTCCAGCCCAGCAGTGATGGAACTGCAGGTTCAGCACTGCATGGATGCTCAAGGCCCTGAACTGATCAACAGGACAAGAGGAAACGGCCACACGTTGTGCCAGTGGAGGTTTAGGTTGGATATTAAGGGAACATGTCTTCATGGAAAGGGCTGTCCAGCTGTGGCACAGCTGCCCAGGGCAGTGGGGGGGAGTCCCCATCCCTGCAGAGTTAACAGCTGTGTGGATGTGGCACTTGGGGACTTAGATTAGTGGTGGCCTTGGCAGTGCTGGGGAATGGTTGGACCATCTCAGAGGACTTTCCCAACTTCAGTAATTCCATTATTTGGGACAAGCAGGGAGGAGCAGCTTGCAGTGCAGGAAGAGGGGAGGATGAGGTGCAGAGCTTCCCAGGCCAGGGCTGAGGCAGAGAAATGAATTTGTTTCTCACTTTTCATATTCATCAGGGCTGCAGCAGAGCCAATAGGCTAAAATTAAACAAAAGTGCTCAACAACAATAAACCAGCCACATTTAGACCAAAAGAACAGTGATGAAAATGTTCCCACCTGCTTTAGAGCTGCCTGTATCCTTTGTCAGGGCTCCTTTCATGTCCCTCTTTCCCACCAAGGACCAGGTCTGTGGTTTCTTCCCCTCCAGGCCTGTTAAGCTTTTCTTTTTATGGCTTCATCTTTAAAGACATTGCCTGTATTTCCAAGCCTTTCATACTGCTCCGTTACATACCCCTGATCCATCTGGCACTTGCAACACCTTCCAATTTAGATTCATCTGGAAGGAATCCAGCAACAGCTTCAGAAATACTGAAGCAGATGCTTTAAACAATGGCTCTTCCACCTTCAGCACTGATGCAGGAGGGAGATGCCAGACCCTCCTGCACAGCAGAGCGAGGAGGACAGAGCAGTGCCATTCCAGCTGCCAGTGGTGCTGAGCAGCTCCTCGTTGCCCTGGGCATCCTCATTCCCCAGCCAGGCCACATCCTTCCCTCCCTGCAAACACAACCCCACCTGCTCTTGAGGCAAAAGTAAGGCCCAAAAAGAGTTAACTGCCTTGTTAGAGCGTTCCAGCCTGGCTGGGGGATGTGGTGGGCAGTCTGTTCTGTTTGCTAGACCAAAAACCTTGCATACAAGTTGGGCGTGCTGTATCCTGGGACCTAGGAGTCAGAAATACAGACAAGGGAGGCATCTGAGAAGGCCATGAGCCAGGATGTTTGCACAGCTCAGCAAGTGAGTTAGCTAACAAGTTGAAGGTTTGGCATGAGGAAGATGAGAAGACGACCCCCAGGGTGAGGCTGAAGGGCAGAACGACCACCTAAAAACTGTGCCAAGGGAAGATTCTGGAAGGCTCCGCCCCAGGCCCTGCCTGAACCCCACCTCCTATGAATATGATAATCAAATGATAAAACTGTATGAATATGCATATTAAGATGATGTAATCTTGAATGTCAACTGGATAAATGACCTTGATCCCTACTGAAAACCTGGAAGGGAGTTTGTGTGGTGTGCACTGCCTCGCTGCCCAGCGCTGGGAATAAACACCCTGCTGCTGAGGGACCAGACTGGCTCCAGGCAGTTAATTGATTTCCTGCTTCGTGCCATCACTCTCCCATGATCTGCTGCCACCATCTCTTTCCACCTCTATCGTCTTCTCCTTCACCACACCCATTGCCAAACGGCCCAGGTGCCCCCAGCAGGTGGGTCCCGACCCCTGAGCGACCTCCGGGTGCTGCAGACAGGGCTGGGACAGGGTTTCACAGGGACCCTTCTGGATTCCCAAGTGTCCCCGGAGTGCAGGGCTGAGGCTGTGGCTGCCCTCGGGTCCATCCCCGGCACAGAGGGCAGGAGCAGCTCAGGCAGCCCCTGGGATGTGGTGCCACCTCTGTGGCTGCTCAGCCTCACCCACCTGCCTCCAGTCCTGCCTGGACTCTTCCCAATGATGCTGCTTGATCCTGAGCAGCTCTTGGATTTACAGATCTTTAACCACCTCTAAAGCTGCTGGCACAAAATACACATACACACCCCCAAAACTATTTAATTATCAAAGGCAAGAGTCAAACAGACCCAACAATATTTAATTTTTGGAGGCATCAGTCACAGACTTCACACTCCCCCCTGCCTACTCAGCAGATACACCACACATTTACTTAACTACCTCTGTTCTCTTCTTTATTTTCTTTTCATCTTCCCGATTATTGCTGATCATTCCCTGGAAGTTACATCAGTAATTCAAACCAGAGCTCCAAACCTGGCTCCTGGGTGTAATGAGGGTGTACTGCAGCATTGATCTGGCTTCTCATGAGCTGTAATAAATATCAATCAAACTCCTCATCCTTCCCACTTGAAACAGAAACCTTTCACCAAAGAGCCAACCAGATGCTAAGATGAGACAGAGTGTTGCACGTTTCCAGCTCCACATATAAACTATTTCTTTTCCCTACAGCTCAAACACACGGGGAGCCCTGACTGTGCAGTGTGACCCACCCTGGAGCAGCCTCAGCAGCAGAGCTGCTTCCACCAGAGCACTCTGGGCTCAACTGGGACATGCAGGCTGAGCAAGGACCAGCCTGGGTGAGATTTCACAGGCAATTTGGAACCCTCCAAGTCTCTCCACAAACGTGCCCCTCTGTGAGGGCTCCGACAGCAATTCCAGCAGAGACACCACCTGGCGTACCAACACCTCTGACTGCCCCTCCTCGGGTAACAGGGCCAGTAGTGTTGCTGGAACCATTAAAGAGCATTCTCTCTGTTTTAAAGGATCACAAAGAAATCTGGAGGGTAAAATAAGCAGGGAAATTAACAATAATCGAAAAACACAGAGGGATTTTCTTCCTCCGCAGTGCTGTGGACAGACCCACGCAGGGCTGTCCCTCTCCACTGACGGGATGGATGCAGGAGCTGCAGCTCCCAGAGGGATGTTCTGGAGCACCAGGAGGTCAAACCTTCCTTCCCTCCAGCATCCAACCCAGACCTGGCCACCCTCACAGCTGCTGACCAGCCCATTCCAGCCACTGGAGCGATTCTCATTAAGTTGTTATTTATCCTGGAGTTCCAGTGGCCACAGGGCTCCTAGCTGTGGGATTTGTGCCAGCCCAGCCCACCCTGGAGTCCAACACTGGCCCTGTTTGCCCTCAAGAGAGCCCTGGGACAGCTGGTGGGTGGCTCTGGGCAGACCCCATCCCCTCCACCTGACAGGAGGCTGATCCCCCTCACAGGGCAGGGCCACAACTGCTGCCCAAGAACACACTGGGAATTTATTCCACCTTTTACAGAGCCACCCATTTACCATCTGTCCTGGTCACTGACACGAGTCTGACCAGCAAATAAAGCAAATGTGGCACCTGAACAGCCCTGCCAGTGCCAGGGGGACCGTGGGCACTGCCAGGGCAGCACAGGGAACGGGAAGGCACATTCCTCCTGGGGCAGCATCCACACCCCAGGGCACACGGATGCTGATGCTGTAAAACTTGCATTTCCATGCAGCAGGAAATTGTGCAGGAGGGAGAACAAGGCCTCGTGCATTTAAATGCTGGATTAAGCTTCGAGGAGCCAAAATCCTCTTTGGGTTGCAGCACAAAGCCAAGTGTGTGCAAACACTCCCTCCCTCACAAGAGTCCTACAGAAGAGTGTAATTAAATGATATGGATAATAAAAACCAAAGTATCAAAGGGAAGGGAAAATAAAGGTTTGAAGGTAAAAGATGCTCTCAGATCTGATTTCAAAATGATGGTGCATAAACAAGAAAGCAAATTTAACAATATTACTGTACTCTATCATTAGGAGAAAATGAGAACAATTTGCTTATCGCTAAATTGCCTTTTTTAAACAAAAACACCACTTAAAGCAAAATGTATCTTTGATACAGAGACCATAAAATCTAGGTTAGTCACAACAAACCAGACTGAAAGGAGGTTTCAGGCAGGATGTTTAGTTTTGCAGGCTGCATTTCAGGCTCTCCATGTCCCGGGAGGGGCCAGGTGGCATCAGGAGCTCAGCACTTGGAGCACAGGGAAGGGAAGGGAAGGCAGTGGCTGCACTTCTGAGCCAAACCAAAGGGCACCCACCCACAGAGGCCACTGCAGGCACGTTCAGCCCACAGCAAATCCCTTGGCCGAAGGTGTGAGATCCCAGTGGGACCCTCCTGCTGCCACCCCTGGTGAGCACAGCCCCCGGGACATCCCAGGGTGGGCTCAGGTCCCCCAGGACCCTGCCATGCTCAGGACACTGGCACGAGTGAGGCTCAGCAGAAGCTTTATGGATTCAATATAAAGAAAATGCAAGTCAGCTTCTGCTGCCCACAAAGAGCCTGATGTGTTCTGCATCCTGCACCTTCCCACAACGTCCCAGCTCTGGGGAAACAACCACGTTGCACAAGTTGAGCAGCATTTTCTCCCCCAGCCCTGTGGCTGAGGACATTCTGTCCCCTCCTCTCTCCCTGCAGGGTAAGAAATCAGCTGCATTTACCAATGCATCATTTGCTCTTGCACAAACAAAGGAACACAAAAAGTTCACAAGGTGTCTTGCCAAAAAACTCCATTTGGTACCAATTGTCTCTGCTCAGTAGGTTTTATAAGCCAATAAAGCTCTTTTATTGCAAACTCACACTCCAGTCTCCCTCCCAGCTCAGTGAGGTGTGAGGTTCCCCAGAAGCAGCACCAGACACTGGTTTCAGTCACTGTCAGCCCAGATTTAAATGAAGTACAAACTTTAAAGTAATTCCCAATAGACAAAATTTATTATGTTATCAAATTTATGCTGTCCAGCAAAGCATCAAATTAGTTTACACAACCAGTGGCTGAACTCCACCAGCCTCCCGGGGAAAGCAGGAGTGCTTGAACACACCAGCTTTCAGAGATGTCAGAGTACCAAGAGGCTTTTGATATATATTTAATTGCTAAACTCAAAGAAAATCCAAAAGCAACTCGAGGTGAATAACTGAGATGAGA
Source organism: Formicarius rufipectus (assembly GCA_013399695.1). Classification (NCBI taxonomy): domain Eukaryota; kingdom Metazoa; phylum Chordata; class Aves; order Passeriformes; family Formicariidae; genus Formicarius; species Formicarius rufipectus. The sequence continues at coordinate 394,048 of VXAU01006171.1, forward strand.
AATTCAGCTCTAGAGCTCAAAAAAGTGCCAAGAACTACACATTTTTCCCCACCTGAATCCTTCAGACCACACTTGCAAGGTTCCAGCTCCATGTTTGGAGTGGAAGGGGCTGCTCAGTGCTCTGACAGACCTGGGCAAGGTGTGAGGCCTGGAAAGTTCAGTGTCTTCTCAACTGGGAGAAGGTCAGAACAGTTCATCACGTATATTTTGAAAGCAGACCAAGATGAAAAGATAAAACCAAAAAGAAAGAGCCCAGCAGAGCCAGAGGAAGGTAATGCTTTTCCCAGGTCCAGTCGTGGGAACGCTGAACAGTTCTGGTGCCTCCCTTTTAGGATCCAAAGGACAGTCTGCAGCAGCCACAGCCAGCGGTGGATTCAGCAGTGAAACTGAGAAAAGGAATGTAAGCTACAAATTCCTGGCACCAGTGAACGGGCTGGATGGATTCATAAATCTGGGAGGCCCATCTCATCGCCACAATTTCCCAGGAATAGTCTATGTAATTTTTAGAATCACAGAATCATTTAGACTGGAAAAGCCCTCCAAGATCAAGTCCAGCTGTTCCCCCAGCACTGCCAAGGCCACCACTAACCCACATCCCCAAGTGCCACTTCCACGTGTCCTTTAATTTCCTCCAGGAATGGGGACTCCAGCGCTGCTCTGGGCAGCTGTGCCAGGGCTGGCAGCCCTTTCCATGAAGTAGTGTGCCCTAAGAGCCAACCTGAATGCCCTCTTTTCCCCCCTCTCCCCGCTCTCTCTCCTTTCTCCTTCTGAGCATTTCCTTATTTCTTTTCCATCTCTAAACTCAGCAAAGGAAGAGCAATTTTTTTTCCTCCAGCAGGCAAACTTGGTCCAGGTCATCTCTACCTGCGAGAAGAACAGCCTGATGGCAGAGACACCGTGCCAGCCCAGCTGCCACAGCACATCTGCTGCCCACAGCTGCAGAGCAGCCAGGCACCGCTCCTGTGCCCCCCCGGCACTGCTGCTCTGCCCCCCATCCCCCTGGCACTGCTGCTGTGCCACTCCAGACACTGCTGCTGTGCCCCCAGCCCCTGGCACAGCCCCCAGTGAGCTCCAGCCCAGCACCAGGGCTCTGTGCCATGGGAAACGTGGCACTGCTCGTGCCAAGGCCTCTGTGGCTTCACCCCTCGCGCTGTGCCCCCCCAGCATTTGGTGGGACCAGCCCTGTGTGACCCTCCCGTGCTGCAGTGTCAGCCAGAGCAGCCCCCAACAAGCCCAGCCTCAGTCCCAGCTGCACAGCAGGAGATGGGGATGATCCCCAAGAGCTGCGAGTGCAAACTGGGACAAGTTCAGCCCAGTTTGTCTCAGAGCGTGGCAGCTGTGCCAGATGTGCCCCTCTGGTGAGGCCAACCCACAGCCCCCAACGTGAGATACCCTCACCAGGGGTATTTATCTTCCAAACAGGAGATGGGTAAGAGAAGGTGGGACAACCCCATGCCGTGTCCTTCAGCACACACAGGCTTTCCTTTGGGTGCTGCTCCTCACCCAGTTCCCATGCCCTTGGCATCACTACATGCACAGTCTTTCCTGGCATTTATCCCTTATTCCCACCACTGGGGTGGGACATGGATGGCCAAAGCAAAGGCAGGATAAGCCACTTTCCCCGAGTGGGAATGGGAGTTGAACAGTATCACTTGGCCCTGCTCTATGTTTTTCATCTCCAGATTCCAGAAGCAGATGGTCCCTGCATTGAGTCAAAATCCAAGCTCCCTTTCTTCTCCTTTTGAGTTAAGCAGAGGGTCATTCCACCTCCAGAGGCACCTGGCACGGGAATAACCTGGAAGGTGTGAACTGCTGAGTGCAGGTACCCAGCACCAGGACCCAGCAAGGCTGCAGACTTCCCTTGGCTAAGACAACCGGTCCGGCTGTTCTCAAAAGCAAAGGAACACCCTGAAGGATCTCCTGCTGCCCTGTGGTGACAAATGGAGACAGGGGAAGCTTCTCCAGCACAGAGGCTCACCTGAGTATGGAACAACGTGTGGCAGGGAAAGCAAACAGATTCATAAAGAACAAGAAGCGTTTGTAAAGCAGCTCCCACACGGTGCTCTCGGGATGGGAAGTGGAGTGTCAGCAGCAGAGCAGCAGGTGCCAGGCAAATACAGCCAGGCTGGGCCTCACCCGGGCTGCTCAGCCACCCCCCAGGGGCAGATGCACAAAATCCACCAGCACAGAACACCACCAGGTCCTGGCCCTGCTCACCGATTCAGAGCAAACCCACCCAAACCTCCATCGGAGGATAAATTATGTCACAGTTGAGAACAGATGCCTGACTGTACAGTGACAAAACTATAAATACACCGTGGCTGCATGTTACATAAACACATGGACTTGGAGCATCATGTGCTGCAAGGCACAGCTCAGCCTGAAGCCACAGAGAATGAATCACAGAATGGTTTGGGTTGGAAGGACCTTAAAGACCATCCAGTTCCACCCCTTGCTAGGGGAAGGGACACCTTGATATCCAATCTGACCCTGCCCTCTGGCTGTTTGAAGCCGTTCCCCCTTGTCCTGTCACTCCATGCTCTTGTACAAAGTGCCTGTCCATCCTTCTTGCAGGGTCTCGTCAGTGCTGGAGGGCTGCAGAGAAGGGACTGATGGCTCTGAAGGCTCTGAGAGGAGACCACCTCAGAGCACCAGGGCTGCCCCAGCCCTTGGGACACCCCAGCTCGAGCTGGACATCTGGAAATCTTTCTTCACTGAAAGACCACTCAAGTACTGGAAGGGGCTGCCCAGAAAGCAGCAGAGTCCCTGGAGTTGTTCCAACCCCAAGCAGATGTGGCACTCCATGGCACAGTTCAGTGGGCAGGGGGGGCCTCAGGCAAAGGCTGGAATTTTATGGTCTGGGAGGTGTTTTCCAAACAATGATTCTGTGAGTGCACAGTAGAGCAGTGTTGTCAGAAGAGCATCTCTCACAGTATTTTAGAGCCCTCCCTTTAGTTTCTGTCGGGGTAGGCAGGGATTGTCTGCTCAGCTGGGACCCTCCGCAAGCCCTCAGACCTTGGCAAGGAGGACAGTGCAACTCACTGCTCTGCCCAGAGGGATTCCCAGGGCTCTGCCCAGAAACACTCGACCTGCTGCTGCTGTCCAGCTCCTCCCTCATGGCTCTCCTCTCCTGAGGACAAACCAGGGAGCTGCCAGGTGAGCCAGGCACTGTCCCCTCCAGCCAGTGCCTGCCCTCCCCTCCTCCCTGCTCTGCAAGAGATGCTCAAAAGGAAAAGCTCAGTCTACAACATGGGGAGCTTTTTCCTGGCAAGTGTTACAGTAAAAATGTAACTACATCAACTCTTGTAGGTTTTTGTTTGGTTTTTTTTTTTTTTCTGCTCATGGAACTTTTCCTCTGAAACTCAGACAATGAAATAATTCTGCCGCTGAGCAATGTTCCTCATTTACAGCCCTCACAGCACCGAAAGAATTCATTAGAGTATTTCCCATCAAAACATCAAGAGAGTGTTTTGAACAAACCCCCACGAGCCCCAAACAAGCAGGGTCAGACTGGAAGAGAAATCCAGGCAGGAGAGCACACAAAGTAGGAAAACTGAGCAGCTTTGAGGGGTCCATCACCCCCCTCCAGTCTCGACCCAGACAGGTGGCCAGGGCTGCTCAACCATGGTCAAACCCTGACCACGGTCAGGTTGGACAGTGCTTGGAGCAACCTGGTCCAGTGGAAGGTGCCCGTGGCAGGGGGATGGTCCTCAAGGTGCCTTCCAGCCCACACCACTCCCTGACAACCCCCCCAGCCCTGGCTGAGCTTGGACCTCAGGGCTGGTGGGACCAGGCTGGGCAGACAGGGCACAGTGCCCGTGGCGTGCCCACCCCCGGGCAGTAAGGGCTGTCTCAGGCTGGTCCAGGCTTAGAAGAGGTGAGGAAATGCCTCTGTCTGTGCCCGAGCCCAGCACCTGCTCTGAGCAGCTGCCCCCGAGGGGTGGGCACCTGCAGCAGCACAGCAGACACCTCACACCAGGAGAAGCTACAGAAGGAAACACCTGAAAAACATGCCCTTTGAATTTGGGGGGCTTCAAAGATGCATGTCTGCAAACTCAGGGGGACCAGCAGCCCCTGAACTGGGGCCAGGAGCACAGGAAGGAGCTGCCCTGATGCCACAGAGACAGGCAAAATTCCAGGGGCACGAGGAAAGAAGCTGCTCGTATTCAAATGTATTTCCCTGAAATACCAGGACCTCTTGTTTAGAATATAAAACAGCATAAACCACTCTCCTAAGAGCACCAGAATGCTGAGGTGGAAAGAAAAGCTGGACTCAAAGTCTCTTAATGAAACTGCCTTTGCTCTTCCTTCCCTCCAAAAAATTCTGAGTTGGGGGGCAAACAGGAGATGCCATCTTGGCTTGAGAGAGAAGCAGCTTTATTGTGCCTTCAGGAAATACATATTAAAATTTAATCCTCATAAATATCCTTTACTGCTTGCAGCATTAATTAAATTGAATTCATTTTGTTCTCAAACTGTTAAATAAAGTTTTTCATTGATTTACAGATTATAGGTTGATGTATCAGAGCGAAGCTCCTGCCTGGTTTATTATACACCTAGAAGCCTTTTTAAAAATATTATTCAGTCAAAATTAATAGTTATCCTTGCAAAGAAAAAAAAAATATATGAAAAGGTTCCCATATGTCAGTTTTACAACTGGGATGAATCTTACCCAGAGCACCAGGAAAAACAGGACATTTGGAAATGAAAATACTTGACCAAAATGTCTCTAATTTGCACCCTCTCCTCCCACAGTAACTTTCTGCCAATAAAGAAAAGATGACAAATCCCTACCGACCCTCCTTCATTTACAACACACCTAAGAGTTTTGGCCATTGGTTTTTGTACTTGTCTTGAAGATGTTTTATAGTTTTCTTAGGAGTGGATTATTTTAGAAAAGCATGGTGTTCTCCACAGAAAGGGGGAACATCTCCAACAGGAGCACTATGTTGGAAAGAATGCATCTTCAAAAGCAGAGCCCAACAAGTGCAGGTTTTCCTGACAGCTTTAAGCAGTTCAAGAGCTGATGAATCATCAGTCTACTTGGAGATGTTCAAGAATGACTAATTTGAATTTTAAAAGTGAAAATCCAAGGTTCCATATTGGAGATGCAGCCCCATGCACCTCTGAGGGGATCTCAGGTGGGAGCGAAGGCAGGTCCAGCGGAGAGGAGAGGCAGGACATAGGTGCTCCCCACAGAAGGTGCTGTGCTCCAGCCTCTCATCCATGCCCACCCCACAGCTCCATCCTGCTGCAATCCCACAGCAACCAACCAGCACATCCCTGAGAGGGGACAGCACTGGCACTGATGTTTTTATGGATTAATCCACAGAGAGGGGCAGGACTGCCGGGTGTGCAGACAGTGACAGGACAAGGGAATGGCTTTTCCACTGCCAGAGGGCAGGGTCAGGTGGGACATTGGGAAGGAATCCTTCTCTGAGGAGGAGGGAGAAGCCCTGGCACAGGTGGGCAGAGAAGCTGTGGCTGCCCCTGGATCCCTGGGAGTGTCCCAGGCCAGGTTGGACGGGGCTTGGAGCAGCCTGGGCTGGTGGGAGGTGTCCCTGCCCATGGCAGGGGTGGGATGGGATGGATGGGTTTGATGTCCCTCCCAAGCCAAACCATGCCATGATTCCATGAGCAGGGAGCAGCAGAGGACCAGCCCTCTCCTGCAACAGGAGGTGCACCCACAGTCCCCACGAGGCACTGGACTCCAGGGGCACGAGGAGGAGGTGAAGACACAAGCAAGGTTCACAAATAAACCTGTCAGTCCAGACCCTCACACTTTTCTCCAAGGAGGAAGGTAGTTCATCCAATCAGTGGAGCTCTCATTAGATTCAGTGCCAGTCACTCTGACTGTGACACCCCTACTGGGAGTGTGCAGGGGGGAGGGAATAAATAAATAGCTAATTTTTTACCCACTTAGCTGCCAGCCCTGGCAGTGCCAGCCCAGCAAGTCCCAGAGGATTGAAATATATGAACCTATGGCAGAGCTTTTCTAATATTCCCAGAGCCAAGTTCAGGAGATCTGCTGCTCCTGGGGTGACAGATCCATCATAGGCAACAAAATGCAATTTAAATACTCTCATGGCAGAGGAGTTATACGGCATAAAACTTCAGTATTTCTCATTTTCCTTTGCTTAATTACATTTTTATGGCTGTGAAGAATATTTGTCTTACCATTTGAAGTCTGAAGGACAGAGAAAAGCCTGAATATGACACAGCAGAAGAGAAAGGTTTTGGGAGAGCCTTGTAGGCACTTCCCTCCCATCCAGGAGGGTCTTGAGCCCTTCCCACCCCCTCATAAACCCCTTTTCTCCAGCTGTTTTATGCTGTTTTCGGTAACAGCTGCCTCCAACCTTGGTTATAGCAGTGCAAGACTGCCTGGAATTGCCTAAAACCAGAGCAAGACATCACCTGATAAGGCACCTGATTCATAATAAAAATTAAAAAACGAACAAACAAACAAATAAAACCCCAACAAACAAACAAACAAAAAAACCAACCAAACAAAAACAAAACAAAAACCAAAACCAAACAAAAAGAAACCTCCACACCCTCTGCTGCTGCTCCTCACATGGTGCCTGATGTGTTTAATCTGCCATTTCACTTGCAGCATCATCTCAGACACACAACTTTGATCCTAAGTTTCTTCTGGCTGATTCTGTTTTGGAAATGGATACACCTCAGAGAAAACAGCTCCAAAAGACCCTTTTTTCCTCCTACATTTCTCATCCAGGCAGGTTTTCTGTCATGCTCAGCCTCATCAGTGTCAGCACTGAGATGTGCCTCCCAAGCAGCCACTGTTGCCTCCAGACAACAAATCACTTGTGCATCACATCTGGATCTCTGCTCAGGACTGGAAAAGCCCCATCACTACAGTCAAGGGGAAAGATGAGTCTCTAGGAAAGAAAAACAACTTCAGTTTGTCCAGCTGGGTGTCCAGCACTGTTGGGGCTGGGATGGGAAGCCACCAGTGGCAGCCTCAGCAACAAAGGACACGACGTGGGGGAGGATGGGGAGGAGGTTGTGGTCATCAACCCTCCCAGATTCTTAGTATTATTATTCCCACTGTTATTTTAACCTCCGAGCTTTGCTGCCAATACAGCCAAGACATCAGTTCATCCCCTTCTCTTCCCAGGAGACATCCAGGTAGCACCAATGGGAGCAGCTGTGACTGTGTTTGTTACCCCCTTCACAGAACCACAGACTGGTCGGGTTGGGAGGGACCTCACAGCCCATCCAGTGCCACTCCTGCCATGGGCAGGGACACCTCCCACCAACCCAGGGTGCTCCAAGCCCCATCCAAGCTGACCTGGGACACTCCCAGGGCCTCAGCACCCTCCCAGGAGACAATTCCTTCCCAAAATCATTTTATCAATCCATCATTTCCCTCTGGCCATGGGCAGCCACTGCCCTTGTCCTGTTTCTCCAAGCCCTTGTCTCAAGCCCCTCTCCAGCTCTCCTGCTGCCAGTAAGAATCAGCTGCACACAGGGAAGATGTTGGTCTTCCTCCCTTTCTTGCACCAGAAGGTTGGACTCAATTTTGGAGGTCTTTTTCAACCTTAATGACTCGGTGATTCTCCAGAAACCAGGGTAGCACATTCTCAGTAATGAGCTGATTTGGACTCCCTGACCCCTCGTTGCACTCTGCACATAACCAAATGTTACTATAAATAAGAAAATAACTGATTCTCCCTACCTAGGGACACCCACTCCCACACACAGGATTATTATTCACTTCAGCTCAGCCCAGCCTGGAGAGGAAATGTTATTACCAACTCCCATGGCAATAAAGGCCTTTCTTTACCCCAATCCACTTCAGGAAGAACACAATCAAAAACGGCACTTTTCATCTAACCAGTGTTTTGCCACCCCAAACCCCTACAAAAACAAGCTTACTTAAAATTACTCAATTGCTTTCTCCTGTACTCCTTGCCCAAGGAGTAAGTTTGCTTTCAAAGTGCCAGAGGACACAAGAGCCCTGCCCTGTGTCCCACAGGACCCCCCAGCTGCTCACGAGGTCTGTGCCCAACACTCCCGGTCGGCTCCTTTAAAGATTCCTGTTCTCTCCCAGTTCCCACTGACCCGTGCCAGGGGCTCCTCAGCTGTGCAGGGGATGCAGCCACACTCCTCAGCCCCTGCCCCGAGGTTTCCCTGGGTGGAGATGCAGCACTGGCAGCCCCTCCACTGCAGGTGGCACAGCCTCAACACCAACACAGAGCCAGCATTTCGCCTCGTGTCACCACAGGGCTCGTGTCCAGCCTCCCACCAGGAGCAGTAACTGGTCCCTACACAGGTCCCTGATTAGCTGATAACTTGCAAAGCTCTAAGAACAACTGTTTGAGTCACTTTGATTTGCTTTTGTAGATTATTTAATCCCACTAAAGCAGCAGTTCCGTGGTGAGGTGGGGGGAAGGAGGAGACCTGACCCCATTACAGTGCAGTGGCTCCTGTCTCTGGTTATTCTTTCTATCCCTGAGGAAGAGGTTTTAAAAGACAAGAAAGCCCCATTCCCCACTGCCTGCGCTGCTGCTGGGAGGGATCACAGACTCATGAAGGTTGGAAAAGACCTCCAAGATCACCAAGCCCAGCCTTTAACCGACCACCATGTCCACTAAGCCAAATTATGAGGCTCCAGCTCTGCTCATGGTTTGACCACTTCCAGGGCTGACCAGACACAAGAGGCAGTGCAGGAACATGTGGTGTTAGAAGTCACCTTCAAGATTCTTAGAAGTGCAATATCTGCAATTCACAGGGATGAGGGACCCACCCTGGGGAGCTGCACTGCCCACACCTACACCTGGGAGTGTCAGGTGGGTGCAAAGATGTGCATGTAACCAGAGGCAGACACAGGCAAACAACCAGGGCTGACACCTCACAGCATCCTCGAGGGACAGTTTCCAACTCCATCAGCCAATGGAGCCTTTGAAACTTCCTCCTGAGCCACTTCCCTCTGAAGTTTCCTCTTCCTCTCACTGTGCTCAACATTTCAAAGCAGATGTTACGCTTTTATTTCAATTATTCTCTTTTTCCCCCCCTCTGTTTTTCAGGGAACGTCAGTTTTCTGCTCAGAATGGTTTATTTTCTAGTTTCAGATAAGCACTTAGAGGTATTATACAGCTGCTAGTCTGCAGCAGGCTCATCACACTCTCCCCAGTGTTTGATGCTGTCCTACTTTAAGGCTCCTCCACACATCTTAGCAGGGACTATATTAAGCTCACACATGAATAAATGTTCTCTGTAATATCTGGGTGCCTTTGAATTAAACAAGTGGTAAAACAATCCAAAACAGGGCACACATTTCACACTGACAAAATTATCCACATGAGCCAGGGCAAGAAACCTCGAATTATCTCATTGATTAAAATCACATCCTTCTTCCTGCTGATCAAACAGATAATACCCCTTATTTATTTGAAAACAACCTCTGAAACTGAGGTTTCAAGATGAAATTAATGCTATTTGCTGTTTGAAATGGCAGGAAAGTGTATCTGAAATACCTGTCTGGAGATCCAGGAGAAATCTGTACCTTGGAATTTCTAAGCCATTCCCCGGTACCAGGAAGATCAATAGAAAGCTCCTCTTAAATTCCTTTACACTTAAGAATTTAAAAAATATAAAGCAAAACTTCAGTACTTCAATGCCTAAAATACCACAGAGAAGCTTCAGCTGTGGCTGCCCCTGGATCCCTGCGAGTGTCCCAGCCCAGGTTGGACGGGGCTTGGAGCAGCCTGGGCTGGTGGGACGTGTCCCTGCCCATGGCAGGGGTGGCACTGGGTGGGCTTTGGGGTCTCTTCCAACCCAAACCCATCTGTGATTCCACGATTCTCCCCCAGAGCAGAGCAGCCCAGATGATGCAAACCACCTTCATCTGAAGAACAAAGGGCTGCCAAGCTTGGCTGCTCAAGTAGATCTACAGTCAGAATTGCAGCTCCCTCTCCAGCTCAAGTGTAACAGCAGAGAGTTGGCTCTGCAGCCCTTCTAAAAGTCAAGAACACAAGAGTTTCTGAGAGAAGCCATTCAGTGTATCGGCTCCGTGGAGGAAGTGGGGAAGAAGGCAAACTGATGACTGGTAGCTATAAAATTCTGTAGAGCAAATGTCAAAGAGGAATTAAAAGGAAAGGAGGATTTCCGTGGACCTGAATGAATAATTAGGAGGGGAGCTACTGTTGAAGTGACACTGCCTAATAATCTCATTGTAAAACAGAAAAGATACATTCAGGGGAATTATTTTTTAATTATTTCAAATTGGTAGTTGGAAAATGAAAGGGAAAATGGGTGCTTGTGCTGTTAAATGTTGCTAACGTACAAGGCTCGGGAACAAAAAAGCTGCTCAATTAGAATCCTTGCAATACAGTGCCATCACTTATCAGCTGAAATGCTCTTTGTGCTGCCATTCTCCTCAGGAACACAATTGTTCACTGAATTGGGAAATGGAGAGCCAGATCCATGAAGTGCTAAGCTTTGTCATCCTCCAGAGCAAACTCCCAGGGTTTCGCTGGCCTTTGTGCAATGCTCCAAGCAGAGCTGGAGTTCTAATCTGGACCATCATCTCCATCCTTTGCCCCACCAATAGCATCTGAAAATAATAAACAGGGTGTGGGAAGAGTTTTGTTCTTTTGATAGCATGCAGTTTCAGAATGGGGACCAAACACAGCAGTGGCCCTCAGCACACAGTCAGAGAGGCTTTGCCTCCAGAAAATCCTATTTTCAGTAAGAGCTGCCCTTGCAGGCAGCCCACAGGGATGCAGGCGTGAGGAGGCGGCAGAGTCCTGCCGGCTCCTCGTGGGCAGGAAGGGCTGCAGCTCATGTTGGCACTGCCAGCTCTCTGGAGAGAGCAAACTGCTTTTAGCACTTAGAACAGCTGGTGGGAGAGGCAGGAGAGCAGCCAGGGAGCAGGATGGGCTTTATGAGTGGTGTTAAATCTGCCTGGCATAGACACCTGGAGCTGATGGGGAAGGTGAGGTGAGTCAGGGGCACGTCTGTCACAAGTCTGGCTGAGGGGAGCCTGTGCCCTGCAAAGATCTGGAGCAAGCTCCCCACCAAAGGTGATGAACACCATCCTTTTGGACCCAGGGAAGGGAAATGTGATGGCAAGTCCTCACTCCTTCCTGATCCCTGGCTCTGAAGCACTGGGAAGGTGATGGGCCGTGACTCCGGTCACAGCAGGTACCCCAGAGCACCCCAGCAGAGCCTGGTCCTCAATACACCCAGGAAAGGTTACAGAAGGACAGAGCTGGGCAGGAGGCAAGAGCCTGCCTGGGACAGTGCTGCGGTTGTGCAGAGTGAGGGGCCAGAGAGGTGCCTTAAGCCACCCCTCAGTTCAGCCCCTGCTGGGACCAAGAGCAGCCCTGAGGGACTTTTCCTCCATAGGGCACCCAAATGCACATCACTTGCAAACACACTGCATTTTCCTTAACACTGGGGGGCAAAAGGATGGATAAAAGTCCAGGAGTAACCAGGAGAACATCTCCGAGGTGACAGCAGCTGAGCCCCAGCAGCTCAGAGCACAGCCAGGAGCTGCTCCCTCCCAGCACAACTCCTCATTTTCCAGCAATTTGAACACCTGAAACCCAAAACTGAGCCTCCCCTCACTGTCAGAGGTACTTCTTCCCCTTGCACTAAATTATAGATGTTAGACAATTCTGAGATAGGAGTGTTAATTATTAACAGGAATTATCTGAATTGATTTTCAATTACAGAATATTATTTTCTATTACATTGCAATAAGACTGCAGGAATTCCATTAAACCCAAAATGAGGATCATCAATTTCCATTAAGACACATGTAAACTAAACACATTATATCTCTGTTGAAGCCAGTGATGTCCATTATCCATTTCCAGTCGTTTGAGGAGACTCCACTGGAGATGGGCTGGAGTGGCTCGATGGCCTCGGGGCATTCTGGGTTTCATTTGACAGGGCCATAACCCCACTGCCACCCCAAAGCAGCCNCCATCAAAATTGACAAACCCATTAAAAAAAGTGGGAAAAACATCCTTTCCCTCCCCTCTCCCCAAGCTCATTTGCCTTTCAGCCACTTCCAGAGCTGAGCTAAACCCACTGACCCCACCAGGACCCCCCCACTGACCCCACCAGGACCCCACTGCATGGGACAATTCCACCAGGAGGAGGATTTCTCCTGATGCCTCCCCAAGGTGCCAGGTCTGCTGAGAGCGGGCCACAACGTGGGGCAGCTGTTTGCTGACCAAACTCCAGCCAAATGATTCTTTGCCTTCCAGATGACACAGGGTGGACAGCTAAAACCAGAGTCTGGCTCTAAAGAGGAAGAAATTCCTCCCTAAAGGAATTCAGCCCTTGGAGAAGACCTACAAGGGAGCGAAACAACGCTTGGAGATCGCCTTTGAGATGGAACCCACGGCCCCTCCAGGGCATTGCAAATCAGATGCTCAACACAGTCTTTCCCGATATGGAAATTTCATTCTTGGAGATCGTCACACAGAGTATGCCACTAAATACTAAAACAGTAATTTATTTCTAAACTTCCTGCAGTAAAATAAACTTTGGATTTAAACAGGTTTTTTCCCATCATCCTGAAGTGGGGAAAGACAGAAACAGGGTCTTTTTCTACTGAGCAGGACATATAAACCCTACACAGGTGGTAGAGCAGAAACATCCAGATGGTTATGCTTTCTGGGAGACATTAATTCTTTTTTCTACCACTTATGATACTCATTTTTAAGCATTATTTTGATCTTTAAAGAGTTCTTTCAACATAAAATGGATAGAATATACAGGCCAGCATTCCAAAGAAAACACCAATAGATTAAAGCCCTAATAAAGTCAAATTCACCCCAAAATGTACTGGAGTAATCTCCAGTTTGGCTACAGAAGACAGGTTTTCAATAAATAAACGTTATTACTGTTGATAAAAATATGATGGTATCTCCAGCTCAGAGTCCCCACAAGATCTCCTGCTCTGCAAACATCAAAGTCTCCACTCACATCAGGGTTAGTCCTTCTTGGAGAGGCTCAACACATGAGCAGGGTGGGAACTCCTCCCTCCAGTGCCCTGGCTGTGGGTGGGACAAACACTGAACGTGCCCATGGAACCCTCACACTCGAGCTGACCCCTTCATCAGTCCCTGATCAAGGTTTGCCTCCTCCCTGGGTAGGAGGAACAGTTTTAGAATGGTTTGGAGCAGATGGGGAGGATCAGCGTGTCCTGCTCCGAGCTGCACTCCCCGAGACGTGGCTGCACAGGGGTAGAAGACAGGCAGATACTTCAGGAAACAGATTTATATTGACCTACAAGATACCCCCACGTTCTCATGAGTGTCCCTTGCCCTCTCCTCACCCTGGTGGCTCACAGGTCAGAGCCATTCCCTGTAAACCCATAAAAATCTGAGGTTTACTTATTTTTGGTGACTTCTGATAGTTACCAGTCAGCTGGGATAGTGCTGAACTTGAACATCTTGGCTTGCATTTCCTTGGATTTGACATTGCTTGGCCCAAATCAGAAAAAAAAAAAAAAAAAAGAATCTGGAGGGAACAGACACTTTTAAATGGGGCACTGGAAGAAAATGGAAACTGGAAGGAGCCAAAAATAGGTCCCAGTTACACTGAGAAGCTCCTTGAAGGCAAAGAAACAATGGAAAGATAGGAGAGGAAATAAATAAAGGCTGTTGAAATGCTTTGAGCAGGGGACAGTCAGCTGGGCTTGCTGCAGCAGCTGTTTCTGGGTGTTTAGCTCTTGTTCTGTTAAGCCTGGCAGGTCATTCATGGAAATCAAGATTGAATCCACCCAGGGAGGTCAGGGCTGAACATGCCGAGTCCAGACTCGCCCCCAAGGAGAAGTTACTAACACTAAAACTTAATTAAATTGCCCAACGATATCAAGAGGCAATAAACCAAGAGTGACCAGGGACAAGGGTTTAGTGGCAGAGGCAGAGCCTGGAAGGAGAGGAGAACAAGAGAAGGAACAGCAGCACCGAGATCAAAACCTCAAAAACTGTAAGGGATGCAGCTGATAAACAAAAAAACTCCAAACCTATTCCATGTGTTGCTCCAAAAACCTGCAGAATTACAATTCTTGGGAGAGCAGACTCTCCCCACACAAGCTGGAAGATTCACTTACAAATTCAAAACCTAGTCTACTGAAATCCATCCTGTTTCCCCATAATGCATTAAAAACAGCAACTTGTAAAATCCCTTAGAAAAACATCATTTTCTGCTACAAAAAGTTTGAGTCAAAGTCAGGCCTTAGTGATCATCTAACCTTGAGAAATGGCATCATTTTTCTGGATGGACTGTAATAACTTCTGAGTGACATATCTGATCCACCCAGAAATGGCTGGGAATTAAGCAGCCATCAGTAGGCAGAGTCCAATTGATTCTGGAGAAAGCCAGGGAAAGAGAAGAGTAAATGAGCCACATATTACTCTCTTTATCTGGTTAGCAGATTCATTTCCTCCAGCATCTCTGTAATCATTTATAAACAGTTGATGGCAACTTTAGAAAATAAAAAGAAACAAAAGAAAATCAGTTCAAATTGACATTTTGAAGCCTTATTGCCCAGAGAGAGAAATGGAACGGGATCACAGCACAGGCTGGTGACTTGGAGAGGCACCTGGGGCTGCAGGTGTGGTCACAGAGTCACTTAGGTTGCTGAAGACCCCCTAGATCATCGAGCCCAACCTTTGGGGTTGATCCCCCAATTTCTTTGGGGGAGCTGGGCTCACTGAACATCTGTTGAGCATCCAGGGGCTCTTTCCTGAGAAACGCAGGAGCCACTGCGGCAGAGTGGCAGCACAGACACCGAGACAACTCTGTTATCTCCAAATTGCTCTTTGGAAGAGCTGCAAGTGCAATCTAAAAGAAATAGATAGTGGCCACTATCTGTTTTACTCATAAAATCATCAATGCCCAGGGTGTTTTTACAGTTTGCCTTTCCCTGCTCTGACATGGATTTTTTTGGGCAGTTTTATTCCTCACCAAAAGAAAGCACCTGAAATCCCCTTTGGTTGCCTGATGTGAATTAACCCTTGAGACAAAGCATCTGTTTGCAGAGCATTAAAGTTGCATTGAACACGAAATGTTTCTTTCAGTGAGTGATTAAGTACAAGGAGCCTTCCTACTCCACACTGTGGAAAACCACTCAGTATTCAGTGCCTGTACCGTTGGTGTTGACTCAGAGATGTTCTGCCACCACAGGAATGTGTTATTCCAAAGGGACAACAACTTGCATAAAAATTTCCTATTTTACAGCAACATTGCAGAGGAGACACAGCATCCCCAGGTCAGCTGGATTCCACTTTGAGATTTTTGGCCATGGCTACACCTTCCCAGAGTCTCCTTCCCCCATATCATGTTCATCATTAATATGTTATTTACTTGGTTTTTTTACTATTTGCCTACATTAAACCAACTTCTTCAGCAACCTGAAGCTCATCTCTCTGGCTTCTACTGGCAAAAGTCTCTCTCCCAGAATCCAGATGTCTCATAAATACTAAGAATGATCGCCTAATGGTTTTATGGGGTTAATTAACTGTTTCTTTTTAGAGATAATAGAATTTGCAATGAGGAACATTATCTTTAGTGCTACCTCTGCAAATGGAGAATACAGAATAATTGGTACTGCCATGTATTGCCCATTATGCACAAAATTAAGGCAGGGAATTTACACACAGTGATTACCATTGGTGCTTTATTATCTCCCATTCTTATAACGGATTGCAATTCACACCATAGATGTGCAAAACCCTTGTCTCTGTCTTTTACCCAACTCCATAATCTGCCTTTGCCCTGTCAGAACCCCAGGCTTCCCCTGGGATGCTCCAAGCTCGGGCATCCCCTGCTCCCCGCCCACAGCCCTGCCCCAGGGCTGGCTGTCCTGGCCCCCGGGGCTGTGCCAACCCTGCTGGGACCCGGGGCTCAGCCCGTGACCCCAGGAATGCAGCTCCATCCCCACAGGGCTCAGCTCTTCTCCTGCCAAACAGCATCACTTGGCATCAAGCCCAACAAACAGCAGCATGAAGATGCCGTTGGCTCCAGGAACACATCCAGGTTTATGGACTTCTTTTTCCATAAAAAGCAGTAACATGCAAGCAGAATGTGATTTTTTCCCCTCCAGAAAGCTGTGTTTTCCACACTTGCTCTAACACAACAGGTTTACATCATCTCCATCTCCGCAGGGAAGCCTTGCGCAGGTCTGGAGTGTCACTCCAGGAGTCAGAGCTGCTCAACAGGTCCTGCACAGTCCACACTGACTCAGGGTTAACACTGCCAGTCTGATGGCCTCGTGGGACCAGCTGGAATTCAAGTATCATCCTGCTCCAACAATTTGCCTTCATATCTGGGACTCAGAAAGACTATTTGGGTCACAAGACAAGAAGAGCCCAGTCCACAGCACCAGTACAGGTCTATCCTGGACCACGTGAGGGTAGAGGTGGCAGGAGGCAGGGATGCACCAGGCTCCTTGCTCTGCTGTAGCCAGAGGAATTTCTCACCCCCAGCCTACAAATGCCCTTCCCCTGGGGGTGCCAGTGCTGCCAAACCAGCTGCAGAATGGAAAAGGTTGCCTTTTAACCAAAGTGGCTGCAGCTTCTCAAAGCACACAGATGATCCAGGTACCTTCTCAATTTGGTGTGAGAACACTCAGTAGACATCAGCAAACACCAGATTCACTGGAGACATCTGGAAAAGATGCCCTCCAATTTTCAGCGTTATCTGGAATTTAAGGAACAAACTTTGGTTTGTACCATCTCACTGGCACTCTAAAAATACAACTGCCCAATTCCAGCAGCTCCCCCAGACCCTGCTGAAGGAGCTGCACCTCCCAGAGGGGTTCCCAGCCTCAGTTCTCCACCCTTTTAATCAATAGAAGCATTCCCAGTAATTCCAGAGGCATTCCCATGTCAACACAGGGATTTCTTTGCTAAGGGCAAAGAGCCCCAGGGTGCTCAGCTGTTTGTCACTGCCTTGTTGAGCCAATAACACAACAACCCACACAGCACCAGCTCTGCCTCACACCCACCTGCCCCTGGCACGGGGAGAGGTCATGGCACAGGGAAAACTACCTTATTGCATGTGCTGCCATGGTTACAGAGCAGGTTTCAAAATGCCCTGACAGTCCTCAACTTCCCCACATCCAGAGGAGAACCAGAGGAACTGCTCATTGAACACAACACACAGAGTGCATCAATAAGCCAGAGCAGACAAACACCTTCCTAGAAACCCAGAGTGGTTTGAGATAAGAGGGACATCAATCCTCTCACTCCACCCCTGCCATAGGCAGGGACACCTTTCACCAGCCCAGGCTGCTCCAAGCCCATCCAACCTGGGCTGGGACACTTCCCAGGGCCTGCCCACCCTCCCAGGGAGGAGTTCCTCCCACCTATCTAACCCAAGTCTTCCCTGTACTTAAATGCTCCCTGTGTTTATTCCTGTGTGTTCCAAGCCCTGAGCAGATGAAACCATCTCCTCCCTTTATCCTCAAAAAGAAGTGGGGAAAAAGGGTGTGTGTGAGACACAGACAGATGCAACATCCCTTTGGAGTAAATTCTGTTCAGGAATCTGCAATAACTTCCTGGGAAACCACGCTAAATGATTTCTAAGCTAAACTGAGTCAAGTTTCTGTCATTTGCTGTTCTTCTCCCTTCCCTGAAAGCTCCATAGATTCTCCTCATCTTTGTCCCCTGACAACAAGGATGGCAACGAAGATACAAAACACTGAGTGCATTGTAACTAAAGCTAAAGGGTCCCAAATTAAATATGAGCAGTGTACAATTTAATCTGTTTTTCTTTTTCCTACAACTCATAAAAACTCAAATTGTGCCTGTGCAGCTTAAGACATCAGCAAATTCTCTAATTGCTTTACAGAGCCACTGTTATTTTATTGAAGAGACTCTCCATCCTACGTGCTCTAGTGTTGGATAATTGAATGTCCCTTTTGCCAAGTGACATGCACAGGAACCACAGCCACATCTTTAGGGGCTGCATTTCCAAATAGATGTTGGGAAGGAATCCCTCCCTGGGAGGGTGGGCAGCCCTGGCACAGGTGCCCAGAGAAGCTGTGGCTGCCCCTGGATCCCTGGGAGTGTCCCAGGCCAGGCTGGATGGGGCTTGGAGCTCCCTGGGCTGGTGGGAGGTGTCCCTGCCCAGGGCAGGGCATAGGAATGGATGATCCTCAGTGTCCCTTCCACCCCCAGCTGTTCAAGGATTGTATCTCTGGGTAGCAGGAAGGGCCTGTGGATGTTTTTGCCACTGCAGTTCTGGCAGCAGATCCCTCAGGAGGAGAACCCACCTCAGGGCACTGTTGGTGCTCTCAGCTCACCCCCTTTGCTTTGCTCCACATAAACAAACCCCATTAACAAGACTCCAGGGCACCTGCTGGGACTGACAGGACTCTTTCCTTACCACCAAATGCAGATCATTTGCACACAGAAATTCATCCAACTTTCTGCCTTCATAAACTAGTAATCCATCACCATTTTCTCTTCTCTCTCTCTCCAAATGCTTCATTTTAAGAAGATTTTTCATTTTACCCCAATGAGGCTGTTATTGCACAGTCTCCATTCACTTCTCTAAAGTTCTTTTTTCCACCTTACGTTGTTTTTCCCCTGTTTTGGGGACAGGCAGCACGTCAAGCCTGTGGACCTCCCCAGAGCAACGTGGTTTTGCCACCCTCTGCTTTTTGATCATTGTTTATTCCCCTTCATAGGCACCTGCTAATTTCCTCAAACTCTTTCATGTTTTTAATCATATATCAAAGCCTCCCTTGCTGATCTCTCATTCTTGGAAGATATGCTCCTTCTGCCTCTGTGAATAATTAACTCACTGGTGACAACCAGCTCTTGGAGAAGTGTCTGTGTCCTCCTTTGAGTTTGCCTAACAAATAACTACACTAAAGTTGGCCTTAATTAATACGCCGCTCTTATTAATTTACTAAAAGGTGTTGCACCATTCTGAAGTTTTAATTCCAGAATATTAGTACTTCCACACTCTTCACATGATTATGATGTAACAGCTGTCAGTTTCTATAATTGTTATTTTAAACTTGAGGGAAATACGCCCAAACTTTAGTGTGTCATTGCAAATCTTGCCAGAAAATTCCCTGATCAGATCCTTATAAATCCTTGTATGTGCTGCCACTTGCCACAGATTCATTTGAGGTTTCTGCTAATTCACTGCAGAGTCCTGTAATCCCTTGTCATAAATAGGAAGGATTTCACCTAGTCTATTAACCAGCAGAATTACAGATTGCCAGGGAGTAAATCATCCCCCTTTTCCAGTCACACCAACAAGGGACTGGGAAAAGTTACTCATTCATTTTTATAATCCTTTAATTCTTGCAGATGTTCCTCTGGAAATTGATTTAAATCAATGGACCACAGACAAGACTGGTGCAGAGTTTTCAAGTTAAGACATTGCCTTTGATAGAGCAATCACTGCACACACCCCTGGACCTACCACAGCTCATCCCTCTTCCATGTTTTAACAGACTTAAGACTCTGGATTCAGCTCCTGAGGCTGACAGAGCAAATGGGCTTTAATTAGATGAGGTCCAACCTGTTCACATACTTGTTTCTCTATTCCCCAGATGGATGAGAAGGGCAAGCCAGGAGCAGAAATTCTCTTTCTCCAGGTGTCAGTGGCCGTGCTGAGCTCAGCAGACACTCAGTGCCCGTTCAACATCTCAGGGACAACCTGCAGCCACGAGAACCCCCAGAAGTGCCCCGGGGCAGCCCCAGGAGTGCAGGTCCCCCCAGTGTGACCCCCCAGCCTGGCCACAGAGCTGAGCTCCAGGCTGACCCCAGCACCAGCTTTAGCACAGAAGGAGAGCGCTTCCAGCTCTACATCCTCTGCTCTGTACAAATCTCCCAGGAGCTGTTATCCTCTCCTTGGGGTCACTGCTGGTCAGCTGCTTCCACAGAGCCCTGCCTGATCCAACTCACAAGGATCAAGGAAACTAAACCCCCGACTTGCTCATAATTACTTTTTCCTTATTTTGTGACTACAGAGGATCTAAATTTCAGAGGAGATGATGCAAAGCTACCAGCTAAGCCTGGAAAATCTCTTACAGAACCAGAAGAATGTTACAAATAATTTTGTTGTCAGTCCAACATGAAGTTACCACCCTCTGCTGCTGAGAGTGGCCTTAGAGCCCACGCAGCAGTGACAGCCATCAGGAACACTCACATACCCACATTTAGCTGCAAAAATCAGTGGCAAGTGCCCTAAATCTCCCCTGGCACCACTTGAGACCCTTTCCCCTCATCCTATGAGTCACCTGAGAGAAGGGTCCCTTCTGGCACAAGTGTTGTGAGGAACAACACATGAACCTCATCACCACCATGACCCAGCCTGGAACACAAGCCCCAGAAACCTGAAAGTAAAGAGAAACTGAGAGGCTGGAAAAGATTCTGAGCTCTCAGTTAAAGCCAGGGGGGCTTCTCAGAAGCAGGTGGCACCTCTTTTGGGGTGGTCCCATCTGCTCCACCACCACAGATCCCATTCACCTCTGCATGTGGACACACTCCCATCCCATCACGTCCTCCCATCCCGGGTCACCCCGACCCCAGAGGCTGCTCCTCCAGGAACAATGTTGGATTTCAGCTGTGCTCATGAGGCCAAGGAGGCCCTTCTGGACTGCTGGAGTGCCTGTAATATTTGTTCTGCAGCAACTGTTTATTTTGGGGGGTTAGAAAAACAACCCCATTCTTGGAGATGACAATGCCTTCAGTGCACAGATGTACCACAGCTCCCAGACAAGGGCAGCTCTGTCACAGCCATGAATGATGTTGGCAGTGGTCCTCTGGCCCTGCAGTTTTTTGGGTTTTTTTTAATCAATAAAAAGCTTCCAGAGGACTGTTTTGTCCTGCTCCTGCAGAGTGCAGGCTGTCGTGTTGGAGGAGCAGCAACAGAAAAGCTTCTCATCCACCTGAGAAGGACAATGTGACATCAAGGGCTCATTCAACACTGAGATTTTAACAAACACATACAGAAAGACTCAATCTGGACCATCAAACTCCAGGGAAAGGTGGTCATTCCCGAGGGAGATGAGAGGACAGGAATACAAGCCAAGAGAAGCAGCACCAAACTCCAGCTGCTTTCCTGAGCCTCCCCCTGCTCTCCCCTTTCCCAGCTGTCCACAGGACACAGAACAAGCTGCTTATTCTTCCCAAAGAGCAGATGAATTTGGTGATTGATTATAGCCCAGGCAGTCCCTACCATGCCATTCCTCTATATCCCCTTTGTCAGCAGCATGCCCTCTGCTGAGCTGATAAACAGGGCATCATCCAGACACCACCAGGCAAACCTGGCCTCTCCAAACACACCAGCCTAAGCTTTTGTATGTATGGAAATCCAAAAGAGGCTTTTTGGAAAACTCAGGTCATTTCAGAGATGAGGAGTTGAAGCTGCCATGCAAGGGGATTTATCACCAACATCACCCAAGTTTGGATTGCAGATGTTGCTCCAATATCCAACCAGGGCAGCAAGTTCATTGCAAACAACAGACTGTGCAGAAGGTTCCTGGTGAGATGCCTTCAGCTCACATTCCTGAGGCTGCAACTGCTACAAAACCTGCAGGACCAGCACCAACTAAGCAAAGACCTTCACCACCCACCTGGCTGCAACCAGGGCAGCTGCTCCTTCCAAACCCCAGGACAGGGGACACAGCTCACGCTCTCCCAACACCTCCAGGCACTGACCACGACTTTTAGTCAGAACCCTGGGAGCCCTTGAAGCCAAAAATAAACTCGGGGCTCTTTTCCTGAGCATGCAAAGCACTTTTACCAAGCACTGAAGTTCCCAGCACAGCTCAAGCTCCCATTAGCTGGATATACAGCCTGTAATTACCATCTGCAATAACGGGTTTCTGCAAGGGAATCTCTTCTAGTTTTACTTTTTTCCTGTGAAGACAATTCATTATCAGGTGGACAAGAGCAGTGAAACTCCAATTAAACATGCAATAAATTTAATTTTATTCTTCAAGCCCAATTTTAGCACAGGGAGCTGCCACAAATGCTGACAGCCAGAGCAAGCTGAGCTTCAAGGTGGAAGGTCTCTACCAGACTCAGGAAATGACATTACTAAATCAAATATATGTGAACAGGTCAAATCTGGTCTGTTCTCACTGCAGCCAATAAACAAGTGAAAACCCCACAGCCTTCAAGGGTGCTTGTTAAAGTCCTGGAGACTGAGAACCAGCCAGGCAAGTCCTCCTCCAGCCCAGGCCATGCCTGTTCCCTGCTCACACCCAAACCCTACAGGTGGTTTTTCCATCACAGCCTCAGGCACAAAGGATGAACTTGTTGCAGAAGGTCTGGGTACAACATCTCCTGACAGGCTGAGCTGCCTGGCCTGGTCCCCTTGCTGGCTGTGGGCTCCTTAAACCAAGGCTGAGTGCAAGGATTGGGAATGGAGGAAGGATGAGGAAAGAGAAATTAAGGCGTACATGATGAGCTTCCAAACCAGATATGCACCTGAACAAATGTGGAACACCATGTTGTGACCATTCATACCCTTTCCAGCCTGGCTCTCCAGGCTCCCTGTGATCCTGCAATAGCAGAGGTTGGACACAGAATCCCTGAGGCTGGAAAAGCCCCCCAGCCCACGGAGCCCACCTTGTCCCCCAGCCCAGAGCTCTGAGTGCCACGGCCACTCCTGCCTTGGGCACCTCCAGGGCTGGGCACTCCAAACCTCCCTGGGCAGCCCCTGCCAGTGCTGAACAACCCTCCAGCAGTGATCTTGTTATAGTCTGGAAAAATACAAAGTTCACGGTGATGAGGAGTTTACCGTGAGACACAGCACACACAAAAATATAGGACACCAGCCCAAGTGGAACGCTGGAGTCCCTGACGTGAAAGTCCCTGACAGCTCTAGCAGAAGGAGGTTTAATGCATATCCCAGAATATATTCCTCCCTCCTCCTCCTCCCCTTGACACGATTTGGAGTATTCCTCCCAGTTTCACAGCAGGTTTTCCAATAGAGTTGGTGTCCCAGCAGACCTGCCTCTGCTGCTCACCAGCACGTGTGTCCCTCCTGTGTCCCTCGCCCCACCAGGTGCTGCCCACCTCCCACACAGCAGCTCAGGACCCCTGTTTGGTGGCAGACCAAGCTCTCAGGGGGAGAAACACCAGCAAACATTTCTAGAGGAGTAAAGCAGCACAGCCTGCCCTGGCCAGGAGCACCTGGGGCAGCTCTGCAGCCCCTCAACATTGCCACGCACAGACACTGCCAAGCGCTGTGTGTCAGTCCTGCCCAAAGCACAGCCGCTGATCCAGACCGTCCTCCCTGCCCCAAACACCCTGCTCACAAACGTGCACGTGTTGCAGAGTGCACTCACATTGGGGAAGGAACACAGGAGACACTTCCAACCCCAAGGAACATCCCAGCCGTCCCACCAAAGGGCTCCAAGGAAGGGGAGGAAACCCAAAGCACGTTAATTCACCAGGGAAACAACAAGCCCTGAAAATAAGCGGAGCTGACACCCGGCCTTGTGACACGCAGGAGATGAGGACACGTTACACAACAGCCCTGACAGCCCTCCTGGAGCAGCACTGCCCACTCACAGCCCTCGGACACCCAGGGGACCTCCCACCTCCCCAGCCCCCTAATTGACACTAACTCAATTAGTCATGTGCCCTGATATTTTAATAGCTCCCAGGCAGCTTGCAAGGGGGCAGAGGCAGACAATGCTCCCCACCGCTGTTTTCTAGGCTTTGATTACATGGAGAAATAAGAGATGTTACAGAGCACACAGTCTGTCAGAGCACAGTGTAAGTCACTCCAGAAAGACAGCAGTCACTTCTTTGCAACCTTACTCTAAATCAATAAAGTTCTTCTCAAAAATTATCTTCCAGGATGATCTAAATTATGTCTAATCTGAAATCTGATGACTGCAATAGAGAAGAATTTTGTGCATTTCATATCACAACTCTCAGCTGTAACTCTAGGACACAAACATAATTACAAACTTCCTGACTGAAATAAAAATGTCTTGCCTAAAATCCTTCTGATAAAGACCTGGCAGCATCACAGTGAAGTTGCTCCATGTGTTCAAAGTATTCCTGGGATCCAAACCCAGTGGAAAGACCCAGCCACCATGGCTGCTCACTGTAACAGATACAATAATTCTCCTTTGGAGTAACAGGATTTACTTAATGAGGCTGATTGGAGACAGAACAAGCAGGCAAAAGGCAGAAGAAGGAGGGACAAGAAGGGAGATTCTAGTGCTGGACCAATCTCCTTAAGTGATGCTCCTCAGTGTGGTTTCTCATCAACAACAATAAAACCTCTCCTCAGAGAGCTCTCACCACAGCAGAGGACCCACAGTCAGGCTCAGCCACCAGGAAATTGCTTTTCCAGGCAAGACAGACCCATTTAGCACTCAGCCTGAAGAAGGGATAATGCAAACAGAACCCCAGCCTCAGACTTCATTGCTAGAACTGACTGACTGCAGCAACACACAACAATTCTCAATAAATCTAGTATTTCAAAGTGCTCTTCCTGCCAAAGCAGCACTTTGGATTTGTTGGTGATAAAAGTGAGCAATAATGCATTTGAGATCTAATAGTCTCTTCAGCAGAGTGATCTCTGAGTGCTTTGGCAACACTAAAGAACTACAGTGAGGATATGAGCACACTCACATGTAAAGATTGCTTCCCCCAAACCAGGAGAGTGGCTTCCCTCATATTGAAGTCCAAGAGAGAACAATTCATAACCCACACCTTAAACACACACACAGAAGAACACCTGGTTCAGAGGGAATGCTGTGCAGCAGGTAACTTTAGCTCCTTGGAGCAAACACATCTGCCCCTCAGAGCCCCCAAGGAGCCTGGAATGACTGCTGTGACCATGGGGAAGGTTACAGCAAACACCTGGGCTTTAAGAGGCTTCCTTGCTATGTTGGTTTGCTGTGAACATTCCAGTGCTCCATCCAAAGCAGGGATGACAAAACCAGCAAAAGCTGTCTCACTTGAGAGCCACCCTCTCCTCCCTCAGAGCAGGCAAATGTGAACTGGCCACACTGTGCTTCATGAGCTGTGGACCTCTCACATACCAAAACCCAGAACTGTATGGTTTGTCCTTCTTTCAAGCCTGGTGACCTCTCTCAAACCACGATGCTGTTGCAGGGTGAGGCAGCTGAGCTGCACAACACGGCAACCCTCGGATCTGACAGCCAAGGGAATGACAATCCAACCCACCAAGAGGGAGGGGTGGGAAGAGACCATCCAGCCTTCCACCTGCTGCCTGGATGTGCAGCTTTCTGCATTTCCAGAGTACCAAGAATGATGGAGTGTGTGAATCTATGGCTGTTGCCTCCAGCGCCCGACAAGCAGGGAAGAGTTATGGGACACTTTATCACCAGGATGGATTCCACAGTGCAGGAAACTCAGCGTGGCCAAAAAAATCATCTCCCATTCATCAGTGAGCCCTTCAAGAGCCAGAGCAGCCAGGGAGAACACAATGACTTTTGATGCTCATTGACTCTCATGCAGCTCCTCAGTGCAAAGGAAGGATGGCTTCTTATTCTTTTCGATTTCTGGATCAGAAACATCCTTCCTCTCAAACTTTGCCTGGAAGAGCCACATCTTTTGTTTGGTCCCCTGTTCCATGTGACTTTCCCCTGATTTTCAAGTAGAATAGGTTTTTTTAAACTCCATCTATAGAAATAATTATATTGGCAACGTTATTTGAGCAGAGAGATCTTGACTGCTTTTCCTCAGAGACTGCTGTGAGCACCTACCTGACCCAAGGGTATTGGTGCTCCCGCCAGAGAGTCCCAGCAGCTCTGGGGCTGCAGGACCAACACCTCAAACGCTGATGTGAAGAACAGTCACAACTTTATTTTTGGCACATCAGAGGTCATATTTCTATTGCTGTCAGCAAAATTTTAAGGGGGTTTATATCCAATGTAGTAACAACAACCTAATGGATGGTGTGACCCATAGCAAACTGGTGCACAGCCTCAGCCAGGGGTTCCCACCCACAAATTCCCTCACTATAAAACACACCCAAAAGTGATCAAGCAAAATGCCAAAAAAGAGTCACTAAGTCTGTCCACAATACAGTCAAATCTACTTGTCTGGAGAGACTGAGACAAGGAAGATGTTGTACCTTGTTCATTGACAACTCTTGACCTAAAACATCTCCAGAACTTTTCAACATCCTTGAAATTAGTCAACAGGCTACAGAACCTACATTAAAATTTAATAACTCTAAGTTACACATTCCTAACTTTATTTCATGGTTTTCCCTTATTCAACTTCTCTTAAAAAATGAAAAAGAAACAGTGGATGGAAATGAGCTTGGTTAGGAAGAGAAAGAAAAGAAAAGCCAAATAAAATGGCCTTTGATAAATTTCTGTCAGAGAAGGATAATTTAACTACTCCTTTTTCCCCCCCTCACTGATCTCTCACAGATAATTTACATCAGACATCCCACTTTTCTTGATACAACAGTAACAAACTTTTCCACAGTGTCTTTTTTCATCCCAGCAGAACAATGTCATCTTTTGCCTGCAGTTGGGATCTCCATCCTAACACGAGGTGCCAGACGAGCTCAGCACTGTTTGGGGTTCCTGCCTTGGGCTCACAGGTTATGGATCAGCACCATATGGGACTGGGGGAAGTTCCACAATCCTGGGACTGACAAATGTCAGCGACCAGATAAGTCCTCTTTCCCTTTCCTCAGGGAACCACTAGGAGCTCTTTCTGCCACTGAAAGAGCTCAGTATAAACACCAAGGATGTTATGGATGTACCAAAGAGCTGCTGGAACTGAATTAATGTCAGGAAACACCTCAACTTCTTGGAGCTTTCACTCTTGGAGACAAGAAAATTACCTCTATAAAAATCACACATTCAACTGATGGGGGTGGGGGCCACTAATTAATACTTCATATTTATTAATACTTCATATTTATTACTTCATATTTTTTTGGAGTTCCACAGGAATATAATACGCAGGGAAAGTCAGAGCGGTGTGAGGGGAGACTGGCAAATACAGCCCTGAGAGAGTGGCAGTGCTTTGATCACTGGGTTCCTTATCAGCCCCCGTCTGGGATTAAAGGCTAAGCTCCTTACCAGCAGCTTTTCCCTGCCCTGCATTCTGCAAGAGCTGCCTCAGGTCTTAGAGAAAGTTTAATGTTCAGACCCCTGAGAAAGGCAATGCCACTCGCCCTCCTCTTGCTTCAGAAGGTGGAATCCCAGAGAATAAAGTACCCAACTTCTCCAAGCTGCACAGGCTTTATTCTGGGCTCGTTGGGAAAACATCCTGCTTGGAAGTGTGCACAGGATTCACATCCACTGCTCCTGCCCTAACAGCAGCTCTGCCCACTATTAGTTTAACCCAGCTTGAGTAATTAGCCCTTGACATGTGCCAACTCTGCCCTCCCCAGTAAACACAGTGGCACAGGATCACACCCCCCACGGGTGGGGAGTCACCTCACCCCCGGGGTATTGGCACTGCCCGAGTTTACTGCTGGGAAACAGCCAAAGGTTGCAGCCGTTCCCGCTAATTAGCTAATCCATTAGCATGGGGGGAGCGTTTCACTGCTGACACTTCACTGTCCCTCTGCACTGCCACAGTCCCCTCACTGCAGAGCATCACTCACCATGTGAAGGGCAATTTGATGCCAAGGAGATCCAGAACGAGAGAGAGGCACATAAGGCATGAAGAGGCACATCAGGGGAAGGGACAGCCTATTTCTTAATATTGCCTTCCTTCTTATCCTGCTGATGACATTTCATAGGGCAGACAGAGGCTCCACAAGACATTTAATAAACAATTAGGAGGACCCAAGACTTAGCCATTTTTCTAGAGTTTTGTGCTAGATGTCTACAGTGACATGGAAGGTGGCCCTGCCCATGTCAGCAGGCTGGAACTCACCCAGGGTGCTCCAAGCCCCATCCAACCTGTCCTGGGACACCTCCAGGGATGGAGCAGCCACAGCTTCTCTGGGCACCTGTGCCAGGGCTGCCCACCCTCACAATCAGATTTAATTTAGACACTGGGGAGAAATTCCTGGCTTAGAGAACCTATGTTTGAAAACCTATGTTTGAAGCTGAACAGTGATCCCCATCCATTTATTTGTGTAACTGGATTCTTCAGAGGCCACATACACAGGACTCACTAGAATGAACCATTACATAACACAAATAAACCCAGCCATAAACTGCCCACACATGCTAAAGAAGCTACATGGCCAGACCCTGAATTGCAATAGCACTTAATTTTTGCTTTAAAAGCGTTTCTTATGTATAAAAATTGTATTTTTCTTCACCATGTCCCACCTGGTGTTTCTGGACAAGTAACAGCTCAACACACCAGAGAGGGACATCACAGCCAGGTTTAGCTGAGCAGCCCAGGTGATGTGCACACCCTCACACCTGGAGACCAGCACATTCTGCACCAGAACATCCCCTCACTGGTAAAAACTCAACAGCATCACCAAGGCAAAGCCACGTGACACAGCAACCAGCTGTTGATCAAAGATGCCAACGTAAACTTGAAGAAAGGGCAAAACAATTGCCCCCTTGGAGTTTAATTACTCTGCAAGAGAACTGAGTATATTCCCAAGGCTGGGCAACAGCTGGCCCTTGGATTAGGTTTGTGTTGTGTGTACAGATGTTGGGTGCTGGGTCAGGCTTGGCACTGGGAATGGCACTCCTGGGGACACGCTGCCTGTCCAACCCCACAGGGCTCGAAGGAACCTCTGGGAACAGAGATGGGGAGGGGAATCACACCCAGACTGCCTGAGCTGGAGTTTGGTACAAGAGGAGATCAAATGTCCCTGAAAAGCAAGAATATACACCAGTCCATCAGGGTGAAGTCCACCAAGCCTTCCTCTGGCCCTCATGCCCATCTTGCAATAATGGCCCCACAAACACCTCTGACCAGCTCCAGACATGAGCTGCTCAATTTACCTTCAGCCAGCTCAGTGTGACTTTCTGCAGGGTATCTGAATGACTAAGTACACAAAAGCAGATGAAATCAAATTATTATCCACTTGGATCCCTGCCAGCCTCCAGACTAAGTTGCCAAATTACTTTCCATTAACTTTTATTTTTCCCACAGCCATTCAAGGGCTCCTCCACACTTCAGCCCTTTGCTGGGAAGTATCTTAATTGCCAGCTCTTTCTCCAGCTACCCCGGGGTGGTCTGGTGGCCCTGCAACCCTGTCTGTCCTCCGAGTGTTGGCACTGCAAAGAAACTGCCTAATGCACAGAAGGTGGATGCAAAAAGTCCACCTAAGTCTAAAAATAACTCCTCCATCAGCCCTCAGTCCTGAAGGGAACAGCTCCATATCAGTGAGTGCCATACAAGTGCTGGATGAGTTGATATTCATGTGCAAAGTTGTAGAGAGGCATTAGAGAAAACCTTTTCTCCGGGCTCTGTCCTTGAAGGTTCTGGGGACCAGGATGGATAAATCACTGAGCCAACCTGGTCTGACCTCTGGGACAGAGACCTCCAGACCCTCCCACCTGAGTTTCACTGGAGTTACAGCTACTTCTACGTGCAAGCCCATCCTCTTTTCTTGCATCCCCAAACACACATCCCACTTACTAAGCAGCAGCATATATTTTATCTCATGTGACATCCAGCTTGGTGTACTTTTATACACTGAAGTGAGATTCAGTAGCAGTCTAGTCAAAAGAAAAAATAAAAAAGGCAGGAAAAAGGAGAGTGGTCAAAAATTCCAACAGGCAGTAAGGAAACACAAGTGGTCTGATGCCAAATTATCACCATTCCCATAAGCAAGGAGCCCTCAGCTGATGGATGAGCAGGTACAAGCATCTCTATTTTGCAGGGAGAAGTGGGACTAATGGTAAAATATTACTGCTTTTGGTGTGACTTTCCCACTTAAAGTCACCAGGTTTGTATTTTGCTTTGGATGTCTGTACTGCAGAAATCCAGTTAGCCAGCCCAGAAAGCTGCCTTTAGTCTGTTGGGGCTGGTGAATTTTACTTCTTTACATCTGGTTTACTCATTCTGGGTAGAGAAACCCACCCTAGTGTTGGCACTTGCTCCTCAGTTAGGAGCTCCCCACCTGAGGGAGAGGAGGGCACGGCTGTGAACACCAGGACAGGAGAGATGCTGCTGCTGGGCACTGCAGAACCGTGGCAGGTAAGAGGCTTCACCGTGTCACTTCTGTTCCATTAAAATCACCTTTTCCCTGGGGGACATTCCAATCCCAGCATTAGCTGCTCATTTCCAACACACAGAAATAGCTGTTGAAGAGTCACCCTTGTATTAACAAATCCTCCTTCCCCTGTGAGCCCCCTGCTCGGTGCTTCTCCTGTTCCTCCCTGCAGCAGCAGAGGCTCGTGGGGTGGGTGGGGAGCAGGAGACATTTGTGCAGATAATACTTGTGAATCTATAAATACGACTCTGAAAGATCCTCTTTGATAACATCAGGCCAGATTTCAGAAGTTATTTACTCTGAACAGCAGCTAACTCCACAAATAATCCTGCCACCTGCACCAGGATTACTCCCACCACAAACCCTGGTGGGTGGCAGAGTCAGGGCTGGGAGGGTTCAGCACCACAGTACAATTTCTCTGCTCCACCACAGGCTTTTCACCAGTAATGCCCCAAGGAGCAACAGCTGGGCCCCCAAATCCCCTTTTTCACCCCAAAGCCCCCATTTCAGCCAGCCTGGCAGACACAGCCTGGGGGGGTTTAATGCTGCGTCCCCACCACAGCACCCAAGTACTCCCACAATAACTGGCTCCTTAAGAAACAGTGCCCAGGCATCAAACCCACAGGTTGCTCTGGCACAGGAGATGCCAAACACCTTCCCTGCTGTTGGGCTTACCAGAGGAGGGTCAGGGCACGTGGAAGGAGCAGACACTGCCCCTGCATTCAGCTCAGCACCCTCCTGGTCACACCAGGACCAAAGACACTGCCCACAAAGCAATCCAGAGAAGACACATCAGCTACAGCAGTTTAATGTTACACAATCACAGAATTGTTCACTTAGAAACCCCTCCCAAGATCATCAAGTCTGACCATCCCCCAGCACTGCCAAACCCACCACTAACCCACAGCCCCAGGGCTTTTAAATCCCTCCAGGGATGGGGACTCCACCACTGCCCTGGTGATCTGCTCCTAAAAACCCCCAGACTTCACCCCCAAACAGAGCACTAAGAACCCAGAAGAGGTCCCTGATGTAGCACCACAGTCAAAAAATATCCAAGCCAATAACAAACCTCCCCTCTAACACCAGAGTGTGCAGTAACCCAGATTTCCATTATCAGGAGTTCTAATTTGCAACATCCACTTGAATTTCATCTCCAGCTCCTACCCAAAAGCGCAGCTCATCTGTTGGTCACAGAGGACACCTGGAGTTCCAGGTCAGGTACAGGGGGGCCCAGGAAAGGACTGATCCCTGCTCCAAATACATCACTTTTCTCCTCAAACTCATCTCAGGGACTCATCTAAGAACACAGACCCCCTTCAGGGAGCCCTGGTACCCACAGACAAACACAGACCTCAGGGGGACCCTGCTCCAAAATGCAGAACAGCCCCACACCCAAAGGACTCTGCTGACTGTAATTACAGGGACAATTTCTCCTTGGCTTTGATGTTGCTTTTCTTGTAAAAAGAGCAGAGGGTGGAGTTTGATTTCTGTTGTTTGTGCTTGAGAAAGCCTCATTATAATGTGCTTTGGGACGTAGATGTTTGGAGGGCTTTTTTTTTTTTTCAAGTATTTTTCATTATTTTTCAGATTAATTTACTTGAAAGATCATCAGGGGACCAACCCATCATTTTATGATGTGTCATTTGAGTTTGAACCACGAGCAAGGTCTTTAAACAAGACTGAGGGATGTGTTCTGTGCTGAGCCATGTCCACAGATGCAGCAGGCAAGGGTTGGCTCCCAAGCCAACCACTGATCTTCAAGCCAAAGGCTGCACTAATTACTCTTAGGATCAGAATATCCTGAGCTGGGAGGGACCCACAAGCATCATCCAGTCCAACCCCTGGCCCTGCACAGACACCCCAACAATCCCATCCTGTCCCTGTCCTGTTGTCCAGACCCTCCTGGAGCTCTGGCAGCCTCGGGGCTGTGCCCACTGCCCTGGGCAGCCTGGGCAGTGCCCACCACCCTCTGGGGGAAGGACCTTGTCCTGAGATCCATCTCAGTCCCTGGCACAGCCCCAGCCCTTCCCTGGGTGCTGTCCCTGGTCCCACAGAGCACAGCTGCTGACCCTGGTGGGCTCTGCCCTCAGCTGGACAAGCCCTCAGCTGCTCCTCAGACCCTTCCCCATGTCCATGCCCCTCCTTTGGACCCTTCCAACAGCTTTAGATCTGTCTGACATTTGTCCCCCCAGGCTGCCCCAGTGCAGGGCAGAGCAGGACCATCCCCTCCCTGGCCCAGCGAGGCTGCCCTGGTGCCCCCCAGCACGGGGCTGGCCCTCCTGGCCACCCCCCAGGACCCCCAGGTCCTTTGTGTACAGGCACAGAGGGATGACTCAATCCTTTTATCAGAAAACCAGCTCGGGGGACTCTCTCTGCTCCGTGGTTCCCTGAGGGGCAGAGAGGCTGAGCTGAACTGCAGAGCCAGGGGTGTTCATGTCCACAAGTGCGGTGGGCAGCTGGTGCTGCAGCTGAGAGAGGGTCCCAGGGAGCTGGGGGCACAGGGGGCTCCTGACACTCTGCAGAGGCAGCACACAGTGGTCGCTGCCTCAGCCCCAGCTCAGGAGGAGGAGGAGGAGGATGTGTGCAGCCTGCAGAGCCCAACCTCTCCACGGTGCAAAGCAAGAGGAGCAGCTCTGCAAGGATTCACGGGGAGGTTTAACAGCTCTTTTATCTTTGGTTCCCTTCTGGTGTTATTTCAGCGTTGATTTGCATAGTCAATATAAAACTCCTTACGTCTAAACTGCCTGCAAGGATGACACCATCAATCCTCAGCTCTATTCATAAAATTTATTATTTGTTTCAATTTAAGAGAGATCATTGCTGGATTACACAGTGGCTGATGAGGATTTATATTTACAGCAAGCAAAATGCATGTCCTAATTTTTTTTTTAAAGTCATCTACACCAACGTGAAAGAGGGAACCAAAAATCAAATCACTGTGTATACACTCCTGAGTGCCTGCAGAGCCTGTTCTGCCACAGCTTTCCTTCAGACAATATTGGAAATTAGTCAGCATCTGTAGCACAGCAGAGCATGAGCTTCATCAGAAGAAAGAATTAAAGGATATTACTGAGACAGGCCTAAATCTTATGTGGCTGTGAAATCAAACACTCACGGGTGTTAGAAAACTGGGAGGCAAGAGGCACCCACTTGGGTTTCTGTGACATCCTATCAGGCATCAGAAATCCACCCCCCATGGGTTAAACAAGGGTATTAAAGCCCAGGAGTGGATTCACCCACAGAAGTGTCAGGTTGCATAAAGAACAGCACTGGAAAGATTAAGGGGGGGAAGAAACTGAGTTTCAGGAGATGTTACACTTATCTAGCCTGACCTGTTGCACAGCATCAAGCTTGTAACACAGACATCACCAATAAGTGTTTCAGCATAAATCTCACAGGACCTGGGGGCAAAAAGTAAACCAAAACAGGGATACATCACAAAGAGCTGAACTCTGGTTTCCCATTAACTCAGGAAACAAAATAACTGGGCTCCAATAACATCACCCACAGAAGTTCATAAAAGTTTGAGGCTCTCTGGAAAAAAAAAATCTCAATGTTTGAACATGAAATGACCCAAACAAAAGCTGAGTGGTAAGTTCTGCCTTGGAAAAACTAAACCAAAATTGTTTTCCAGGACAACGGCAGGAGAAGTGCTGCATCTACATTGCTCTCTGTGGGCAGATGGACCCTGCTTGGAGGGCTGGTGTGATGCCACCAGGAGCGTCCTGCCTGCTCTGCCCACCCTCCACAGCAGGAACAAGCAGCTCCCACCCACCTCCAAAAACACCAAACTGAGAACTGATGAGGTTATTTAAACTGATGTGCAAAGCACAGCCAAGGTCACTAAAGCAGCTCAGAGACCTGGTCACAGCCCTCCCAGCTCCAGCTTGGATCTACCTGAGCCTCAAATGGTTCCATCTGAGATGGAGGGTTCACTTCATTTTCCTGAATAATCACCTCCAGAAGAGTTCAGACACCGGAATGACTCATCCATGCATTGAACAATCACAACATGATTGCTGAAGAGGAAACAGCTCTCCCACATACAACCAGCTCAAACCCAGTATGAGAACTGGCCTCTCACTACAGGCCCTGGAGAAGTGAGCTGTGTTAGACTGTGCCCTCCTCTCACTCACCTGGTTTGGCTGGTGTGTTGTCCACTACATTTCCTTTTCTGGTTACCCACAATTACTTGAAGTGTCTGGGAGTGTCCCAGCCCAGGTTGGACGGGGCTTGGAGTAGCCTGGGCTGGTGGGAGGCGTCCCTGCCCAGGGCAGGGGTGGGATGGGATGGGCTTTGAGGTCCCTTCCCACCCAAAGCACTCTGTGGTTCTCTGACAATCTGAACACAGGACAGTCACCCCAGAGGATGGGGGTTTATCACACCAAGTGCAGTTCCAGTGGTCAGAGGGCTCAGCCCCCACTGCCCCTGTTGTGTTCCTGGAACAGCTGAGCAGGAGCCGAAGCCCAGCACAGGAGTCGGAACCTCACTGCTCTCACCAGCATTTGCACAGCCTGATAAAACCTCACTGACTGCAGGCAAGTAGAAATACAACCCTACAAGCACACAGCCATCCTACCTGTGCCAAGGATTCCCAGAAGGGAGGCAGAGATACAGATCTGAGCTGAGGAACAGCCAAGCTCTCACTTACTCTGTGAGACAGCTCTGCCCAAGGCAGCATCACTGTGGAATAACAGTAGGCTCCTAATGCAAAATAAAGATCATAAAACTCAGTCAGGCAGAGGAAAAAATCCAGCCACAGAGGTCCAATCCCTTTCTTCCTGCAGTTTGAAGCCTGAATTTGCATCCTGCTCAGTGCCAACTCTGTGCTGCTGTCACTGAAGCCACCTGAGTAACTTGTGGTGCTGCACTATTGATGCATTATCAATAAAAGAACATGTGGCCTCCTTTCATATATATATATACACACACACACATTGGCTGTTGCTTTTTAATCACTGAGCAACACTTGGCTTTGAAATGCCTTTGAACTGGAAGGGCATCAGTGACCCAGGAGCTGCAGAGCCTCCCTGCAGGACAAGAACAGCAACAGGTCTCTTCAGCCCATGCCCTGCTCCTGTCCCAGCCCAGGTTTGTTTGCATGAGCTTCACAAGGGCTTTCAATCCATTCACACCGGCACGAAGTCACTCAGATGAGTCAGAAAGGAAAGGGGTGCCCAGTGGATTCAGCCAGCCATTGTGGAGCCCGGAGTGCTCAGAACCCACTGGCACCACTGGCTGAGGAGGCTGCCAGAGTGGCAGATGCTGCTGAAGCTTCCACAGTGCAGCAGCTGGATCAGGAGATGGTTATTGAAACAAAGAACAGCCAACAAAAAAAAAGAGTCTTTGCTCCCTGTGGGTCTCAGCTGCCAGCCCAGTGCTGTGCCAGAAGCCTGGTGACCCCCTGGCACAGTCAGGGAATTGAGACACAGAGTCATTCCTCGTGCTCCAAGCAGATACTGATGCAACTTGTGGGCAAGCTCTGTAGTTTGCCAAGTGCCAACATCACCTTAGTTATTAAAATGCACCACATTTCACACCAGTCCCTAATGACAAACTGTTGTGCTTGTGGTGAATTGCTGACTTTGAACCTGCCCTACAAGCATCGCTCTCTACACTACAGGTACATGCAAATTATATTAAAAAAATAATCTCCCTGATCCAAAGTACATCTTTTCATCACTAGATTTCCAAGCACCTTGGAAGGGGTGGGGAAGCCAATCCCCATTTTTCACATTTCACAGTAAAAGATGTTAAAAAAAAAAAGATGCAATTCTCTGACAGAATCCACTTCCTTAGAGACAACCTTTAACAGGGAAAGAATGGAGAAGAAAAAGCTCTGGGGTGACCTTAGAGGCTCTTTCAGAGCTTCAGGGGGCTCCAAGAGCTGATGAGGAACTTTGGACAAGAGCCTGGAGACACTGGAGAAGGGAGAATGGTCTCCCACTGCCAGAGGGCAGGGCTAAGTGGGATGTTGGGAAGAAGTTCTTCCCTGGGAGGGTGGGCAGGCCCGGGCACAGGTGCCCAGAGAAGCTGTAGCTGCCCCTGGATCCCTGGCAGTGTCCAAGGCCAGGTTGGACGGAGCTTGGAGCAGCCTGGGCTGGTGGGAGGTGTCCCTGCTCGCGGCAGGGGTGGGGCTGGGTGGGCTTTGAGGTCCCTCCCAACCCAAACCATTTTATGATTCCATGAACGTGGCACCAAATTTTGCCAAGATTAAAGCCAAAGGCTGCCCTCAGAGCTGCCACTGGTGTAAGGATGTGCCTGCAGGTTCCAGCACAGCCCTCTGCTCCAGAGCACCCACCAGCACTGGGACCACAGCAGCTCCCACGGGGAGCAGCCCAGGCCACGTGCCCAGCATCCCTGCAGGGAGAGCAGCACTCCTGATTTGCTTATCTGTGAAACCAGCTTAAATACTGCTTAGTCACTTCCAAAAGCACTGGGAGAAGTGACCCAGAAATTAGCTGGAAAGTGTTACATGTATTCATCATCACTGCTGCTGCCAGACAGGGATGAAACAGCCACCAGCAAAGGGAAAAGAGATTAATGTCTCCCTCCATTGCTCTCCTGCACCTCTTAACTCGAGTTTCTTTCACATTTTAAGGCAGCAGGACTCGTTTTGCAAAGTTAAACACGCGCACACACACACACATCTATCATCAGCGCTTCTGTTGCGGTCTGGAAGTCACCAAAACTATGCAGGACTTGCCCACATGGCAAAAATGCAAATACTGTCAATTTGGAACCCAAATCACCTCAGTTCAGCCTTTTGTATAAACACTCAGGGCTGGAGCAGGTTCAATCCACTGAACTAAACTCAACCAAACTACTGTCAGTCCTTCCACACGAGGAGTAAATGCAGCTTAATAACCTGAGCCACAATTAATTCACCCTCTTGAGCCTGACTGTGCCTTTAGTCAGAGCCATCCCCCTGGAACAGGCCTCCCCTGGGCACAGGGGAGATGTGCCCCACTACATGCAACAGTGGTCTTTTATTTTAATATAAACAGTCACAAATTCAGCCAAGACACCAAGTTAACACTAAAAAAAACCCTAAAAACTCAATTGGAATATCCAATTGAGTTCATTTTAACATTTCTTCACTCAGTTATACTTCCAGACAGAGACCCAGTAGGAACATATTTAATCTGAGCAGCATCTTGTGATGATTTATGTTAATTGATATTTAATGGGGTAATTTTAGCCTGGTGCCATTAGCTTTGAAACCTGAGAGATTAGAAAGATCTGACAGTGGAGGCTCTGTGTACAGAGAAAACTGTGAAGCCAGAAGTGCTGAATTCTCTAGAAAACATTTCACCAGAGTTATCTTCAAAGTGGATAAACAGATATCCTTGAGAGACATCTTGGTAATATCTCCTTATTGCAATGGACTGATGGGGAAAGAGGGTGGAGGGAAATGGGGAAAAGTGACACAACTTCAGGGAATGAAGTGAACATCTCTGAGCACAGAAATAGGGAGGAACATGAAATCCAGGTGTGTATGGGGGTGATCTCCTGGCTCATCCCGTGGGAACTGTGATGCTGAGCAAGGCACAGAAACAACACTTGAGAAAGAGGCAAATCTGGAAACACCAAAATTGGACTTTTTGACTTTCTTCTCCCTTAGAGCTACAGAAATGAGTAAATCAGATGCTACAGGTACTTCAGGCCTGGGAGACCTTTCCACACAGCAGAACAGCTGCTCTCCCTCTCTCATCCACACACACAGAGCAGGACACGTGCCAGCACGGGACTGGGGACACCCAGGTGAGCACACAGCACCCAGGCTGGATGCACCCCAAACACAGCCCTCTGTTCCCACTTCACCCCAGCGTGTTCCTTCCTGTGTGCAGGAGTACAGAGATGATTGAATCTGCCTTGCACTCCACGAGTTTCCCAAATTCATCTCCAAATGCAGCAGTGATGACCTGTGTGAAGCCAGCCTCCACCCCCTGCCTCAGCATCTCCCTGGAGCCCCCTGCCCATGGACTGCACCAGGGGCCACCCTGGCAGCACCCCGAGGCAGGAGGGGACATCCCC
The DNA here is from genome assembly GCA_013399695.1 of Formicarius rufipectus. Taxonomy (NCBI): domain Eukaryota; kingdom Metazoa; phylum Chordata; class Aves; order Passeriformes; family Formicariidae; genus Formicarius; species Formicarius rufipectus. The sequence goes on from VXAU01006171.1 coordinate 432,196, forward strand.
CAGCTCATCCCCTTCCTTGGGGACCACCAACTCCCCACTCCACACAGAAATAAATAAATACTAAGGTTACAAACAGAAACCCAACCACACTTCAAATTAACTTGGCTTTTAAGAATCCCCTGTTTGTTACCTTGGACATTCCCCTTTCACACCAGTTTAAAACACAGGGAGAGCTGGGAAAACACATCTTTCAGGGCAGCTCAAAGCCAGCCCAGGACCTTTGTCTGCTGAGCAGGTCTGTAACTGCTCTGGGGCTGGAGCAGCTGCCCAAAGGTTTGTTTCCTCCTTCCTTCAGGAACATTCACTGGATTCTATCCCTCCTTACTTTCCCCTTCTGCGTGGAAAGATCACCTCGATCTTTTGCACTGCACGGTGACAAGCCTTCCCCTTCTCACCAGCCTCTAACAAGGATGGTTATTTCCAACACTTTTAAGTATATTCCTTTGATTTGTACATTAGCATTCACCAGGCAGGGAGAAAACGGGACAAAAATAGGACTTGCTGTGATGCAGTCTCATCAGGGTGTTTATTGCTCGTTATTTCCTGCCCGTGTAACGATGTAGGTCACCCGGCTCCGGCTCCCCGCGGTCCTGTCGGGCTCTCCCAAGGGAACATGTTCCTCCCTGAACTGCAACAACTTCCACCCAGTTCTCAGACTTCAGATTTACGGCCAATCTTCCATAATCTACTTAGCACTGCACACCTGATGCAGCCCAAATTCCCTTGATGCTCCTAATTCCAAGCCTCGGGCACCCTCAGACAAAGCAGACAGACTGACGGGTGCAGACACGGGGACGGCGCTGCTCCAGCACAGCCTGGAGATCAGCCCTTCCTGGGGGAAAGGGATTTGCAGCTGTACCTGGATAATTTGCTGCTAAAGGCACTGTTTCTGAAGTGTTTCCTCGGCGCACGGCAGCCAGACCTGCATGGGAGCCAGGGCATCCCACAGGCACTTGGTCCTGTGAGAGAAGGCAAACCCAGCCACACCGGCTGGCACAGCCCAGCCCGTTCCCTACACATCTGGCTATTAGAAAACCTAAAACTATCTCAGGAAATACTAACCCCACACCATTTCTTAATCAAACACAAGTGATTTTCAACAAAATTCAAATCAAACTCCCTTGGAAGGCAGAACCCCCCAGAACTGTAAGGATGCACATCCCATCCCTCCCTTGCTGCTGCTTGGACGTGCTTGAGCAAGAAAAACATCCATCTCATTTCTCACCCATCCAAGCAGAAGCCGGAGAAGTCAAGCTGAGGACACAGCCCCGCACCTCTCCCTGGAGATGGGGGAGCAGCTCAGCATCCCCCCAGTCATGGCCAGGGGTCCTCACTGGGGGATTCACAGAGGAAAGGCCAAGGGCATCGCACGTGCTCCTCTCCAGGATCACCTCACTCTGTTTTCAATGCACTTAGAAAAAGACTCCCCACGTGTCCAGCACAGCACCCCCCACACAGGCCCTCAGCCACCTGGGAGAAGCCACCTCAGACCTGTCCACCTCTTCCCCCAGAACTGGCTGGAAATTCACCCTGTGACACACACAAGTCATTTATATTTTCCTCAACCAGCAGAGATTGATCTGAATTATTACATTATTCATAGAAAACAAAGGTACTGTTACGAAATGCAGATTTGGAGGAGAAAGGCTTTCTGTGGATGAGGGAGGAACCCATGACCTGCCAGAACTCTGAACTCAATGGTCTCCTTGTAGGGAAACACTTGATGCATCATTTCTGATCAATTGTACCTTCAAGTCATTTTTGTATTTATGGGTGACTGAGAAAACACTTGAACTGGTAAAATAATTCACATTTGTTTGCACAGACAAAACCAAATTTAATAATGTAGCCCTTTTTAAAATAAAGCCATGCAATACAAAAAGTGCATTTAGAGTCATCCTGTGTAGAAAATTCACAGCATGAACTCCAAAATGCTCCTTTTTCTCCTTTCAAGTGAAAACCTTTTCAATGTGTACATGATACACTTCACACTCCTCTAATAAAATAACCAGGACCTGTATGGCTGCTGCTTCTACAAATTTAGACTCGTTAATGGCAAAACTTGACTCAGCTTCCGAGACCCAGAGCAAGGGCCTGGCAAAGCTGCACGTGGGTGTGCAGCATGATAACTCAAAGTCCTTTCTGCCAATAAAAGGGGTTGCTTAACATACAGATTTATGGGCTCTTAGGAGCCAGAAGGTGACAGATGAGAATTACTGGGGGAAAATTCAGTTCACAGATACTTCACAGCAAGAGAGCAACTTTCTTTAGAAACCTTGAACCACATAAGAGCACTGCAACAATACCCAGAGAGGAAAGCTAAAGGGGTTTTTTTCCACCAAGATTACATTCGGATGTTTAATTGCAAGAACAAACCCTCAAAGCACAGATACCATGGCAGCTAAATATTCATCCTGTACCACCAGCACCACCACCAAACCACTTTAGATCACCACTTACCTGCACCAAGCACCTCCGCCCAGGCTGCTCTCACCTCCCACTGCTGAACCTCTCCTGACACTCTCCCCTCCCCACCCGCTCCTCCCTCAGTTATCAGCATCATTTGCCTCCTAATTCATCCCACCTGTGTCCCCAATGCCTGAATCCAGCTCCATCCCCTCCTAATTCATCCCACCTGTGTCACCAACCCTGAATGCAGCTCCATCCCCTCCTAATTCATCCCACCTGTGTCACCAACCCTGAATCCAGCTCCATCCCCTCTGAATTCATCCCACCTGTGTCACCAACACTGAATTGGGCTCCATCCACTCCAAATTCATCCCACCTGTGTCACCAACCCTGAATCCAGCTCCATCCCCTCCAAATTCATCCCACCTGTGTCACCAACCCTGAATTTGGCTCCATTCCCTCCTAATTCATCCCACCTCTGTCACCAACCCTGAATCCGGCTCCATCCCCTCCGAATTCATCCCCCCTGTGTCACCAACTCCATCCCCCACCCCCTCCTTGCACATGCTGTATTGCTGCTCTGGGCATGAGGTTTTTCCCTTTCTTTTTGTTCCTTCCTTCCTCGTCTCTTCTAAAGGGAACAACATTAAATTCTCTCTATATTGATATTTTGAACCTTTCAGTTTCAAGCCAAATTATCTCAGTAAACAGCAACAGGTGCTTAAGGACTCCCTCCAGGGGCTCTCACCCGGCCCGGTGTCAGCACCTGGCACCAGGAATCCCACCGTGCTGGGAAAACCAACCGGAGCTGTACCATCCCACTGCTCCTCCAGAGGGAAAGCTCCTGCTCTAAAGACGCTGGGAGGATGCCAAGGAAAACAGGGCACGAATATCGAGCCCTGGAAACAGGGCAGGAGGCAAAGAAAGCGTCCCGTCGGAGAGGATCGGCTGGGGAAGGATGCTGTGTGGCTCTCGCAGGGATTCACGCTCTGGAAGTTCCCTCCCTCCCCCGGCACGATCAGCAGCGATTCCCTTAATCTGTTCTGCCTCTCGGCTCTCCATCTGCACCGGGGAGATAATACATCTCGCCTCCAATCCCTTTGGGTTTTGCTGCTTAGCCGGTGAATTCTTTAGAGCGGGGACCGGCTCATTGTGTCCTCAAACAAAGCCCTAAAAACGGGGGTGGGTCGGGTCTTCCAAGGGGCTGTGAAAGCCCCAAAGCCCCCCAGCCCCCCAAAGCTGCTGGCCCCAGCCCCGCGCTCTGCCTGCTCCCCTCGGCCACCAAGAGCCCCCCGATGCTCCTTCACCTGCCCCGTGGTCTCAGAACTTGCCTGAAGAATCATTTCTGTCTTAGGACTTTAAATTAAAAGCACATAATAATAATATTGAAATGATCTATAATAATTCCTATATATATTTTTTTAAAAAGTGTATTTTATGTGTGCCTTGAATTTGATTTTGCCCCAAAACGCTCCGAGGGAATTTGAGCAGTTATTTTAATAGCCCTAATTTTCAATCAATTTAAATGCATTTATGCACCTTTAGACCAAACTCATTCAGGCATTTCCACCACAGTAATGAATTGTAGGGCAGCAGTGGAGACATGGAAACAAAGTCTTTCCTTTTGTCGAGCTGTATTTCTAAATTCAGCTGTTGGGATCACTGGCACGTGGAGACTGCAGGAGCTTTGCCAGCCTGCAGCACCTGGCAAGAACTGCTGAGAAGATGCACACTGAGAAAGTCTTTCCTATTTGAACGTCAGGAAGTTAGAAATATTCTAATGAATTCAGTTTTTTCACATCTTTCATCAAAGCCTTTGTAAAAAGGTCAGTATCTGCACTTGCTATTTTAAAATCCCCTTCCCGTGGTAATTACAAGGAAGGTTCCCACAAAGCCTCACACCAAAACAATCCGGGGGGACTCTTCTTCCTCCTGATTGTCAACAAATTTCAGCATCCATAGGCAAAACTGATGAATTTCACAGGCATAATGAGGCTGATGGTCACAGTCAGCATTATATAAAGTATTTACATTTCATGCTTTCTCTGAACTGGGAGCTCTCTGAAGCCCGGGAGCCTGAATATGCTGAGATGAATTATGATTTTATTGACATTTTCAAACTACTCCTCTCCTTTTTATTTTTCCTCTTTAGACAAGACTATTTCCAAACCGTTTGCTGAACCTGACCCACATTTCAAAGAGGTTCCACTCTGCTGCCCTCGCTGGGGTGACTCCCCACTGCAGGAGCTCGCTCACAGCCCAGCTTTTCATCTCCTCATTGCTCATTCACACTCCATCCCAGACTTCGGAGCTCTTGCCATCCCAGGGATCTTTGATGGCCACGAGTACCCTGATTTAATGCAGAATCCCAAGCAGCCTCCTGCCTGCAGGAGGGGGATCCTTCCCGTGGTGCCAGCTGGAAACACAGGGAGGAGCAGGGCAGGATGCTCTGGCCACTCTGCCTGGACCAAGCAGGGAGTGCCAGAGGAAAGGAACCCACAGTCATTTGGTCAAACCCCCGAGTTCAGGAGGATGAGCAGTGCCAGGGACACCTGCTCAGCCTGTCCTTGCTGAAGACTGTGGGCTTTGGGAACATTTCTGACCTGCTCCTCCCAGGGAGCATCTCAGTCTCCACCTAAATGGGAGCATTTGGTACTTACTACAAAGCAAATCCACCCTCAGGTCTGTTTGAAACATCTCAGAGGAGCTGTGGCTGCCCCATCCCTGGGAGTGTCCCAGCCCAGGTTGGACGGGGCTTGGAGCAGCCTGGGCTGGTGGGAGGTGTCCCTGCCCGTGGCAGGGGTGGCACTGGGTGGGCTTTGAGGTCCCTTCCAACCCAAACCACCCTATGATTCCAAGATCTCTTTCCATCTCAGTACCAAAAGGCTCCATCCCTGCTGGGCTCCTGGACAGCCCTGTGAGGGCTTCTTCTGATTATCAAGAAAACAGTCCCTCAAAAATAACTCCCAGATATTCAATCTGCATTTAAAAGTCGAGCTCGATGTTCCCTTACTACAGTTGCAAACCCCCTCGCTTTCTAATTCAGAGAAAGTAACAAAGCTGCACTTCCAATGACTGTAACTAAATGCAGTTAACCTTAATGTCACTTTTACAAACAGAGCAGATTTATCTGGATTTAAATTTTAGTTCTTGTGCAAAGGCTTAAGAACAGGTTCCTCCCCATTATTCAATTTAACAATAATAATAAAAACCTCCATGACAACTGTAACAAAAAGATCTCGATAAAGCCTGAAACCTTTCTGATAATGAAACGTACAATTTCCCTGTTTGAAACATAATTCCCCAGAGAACATTTTAAAAAAGATATAGAAGAACTGTCGTTTCAAGGCTGTTAATGTAAAGGGCCATGTATAAGAACAGCACTTGTTAAGAAAATCAACTTTGAGAAAAGCTGAAGAAAAAATAGTGGGTGGGAGAAACGAGACAACCGCAGTGTCTCATTAGGGCAATTACAGGAGTCAATAAAAATGGGCCAAACTAGCAAAGCCTCACTCTCCCCGGTGGGTTCAGTTTGTATTTAAGCCCAAGGCACAGGGCAGCTCAGCCAGGGCCACCCTGTCACTGCTGTTCTGTCCTGCCAGCCTCTCACCACCTCCCTGCTCTTCTAAAGAAATCTATAATCACATATCTCTAATGTCCTTTTAACAACATTAATTAAGAGCGGATAAACAGACACAGAAGGAGCAGCAATAGCATTAATTAAGGTTAGTCCTACCCTCACTCAAGTCAAGTCTTAATCTCCCAAGTTTTCTCATCAATACCTTATCATCACAGTGCCAGAGAGGAATTGATGCACTGAGGGGACGTCACCTCTCTGAGGAGGATGAAGCCCTTGGGAAGCCAAAAGGGCCATTTGGAGCCCTGGATTGATGAACCAGCACAAGGGGGAGAGTCCAACAGTGCCAAAGCACCGGTGGGATGGGGCCACGTGGCCCCACAGCTGAGGGCTCTGAGGGGGCTCCAGCACACAGCAATTACCTTCTGTGCTGCACTTCACTCACCACAAGGACATCACTTTTTACCATTTCACATTTTAATCAGATTTCACAGGGACTTTGTGCTGCTGAGTATTTTTACATTGGAGAGCAGGAGGTCTCTTCGCTTTTAACATGCCTACCTTCACTTCTTAAGGAGCCAAAATTAATGAAAATCTAATAATATCCTATAAAGATGTATTATTTACAAGTTTAAGCTCTTCCCTCTTCTGGAGAAAGACCTGAGAAATGTCCTGAACATCTCAGAACACATTTACTTGCAGTATTATTTGCATGAACTTAATCATTCCAGCCCCTGTAGCCAAGAGTTACCATCAAGAACCTACACTCTTACTGAAATAATTGTTAAATGTTTTTGAGTTTTGGGAGTCTGAGGGGGTTTGAGGCAGGTTTATGTCTGCAAGGTTTAAAAATTCTGCATTTTTAAGTGTTTTTTCTGACAGGGTAGGGGGCTTTTTTAATAAAAATGCCAAGCCCCAAGAGTGATCACACCTTCAGTCAAGCATGTGGTCACATTCCTCCTTTTATCTAGACAGATCTATTTGTGGCTCTTTGCTCCTGTCTCACCAGGACCTTGGACATGCTGCTGGTCACACACCTTACCAGCCAGCCTGGGATCACTGATCCCCAGAATAATGTTCCTGTCAACAAGGTGTGAATTTAAAATCTCATTTGGAGACACAAAATGAAAAAGTGCAAAGCGGAGTAAAAAAAAAAAAAAATCAACTAATTAACCTGAGAAACTCATTTTAACACAAAGAAGTAACACTGGAATATATTTGCTTTGTATTTGATCCATCCCAGCAGAGGCCAAACTCTCGGCAGGCTGAGTTTCCACCCTGCAGGGCAAGCTGAGCTGAGCCCACCAGGGCACTGCCATTTCTGCAGCTGCCTCAGAGGGATCAGGTTCCTTAGCCAGACACTCAAGAACCTGCAACACAGACCATGGGAAAAGGGTCACTCCAAGAGCATCAGCGGTGCAAGAAGGATGACCACAAACAAATTCACTGTAACTTTCATCTTCACCATCAAAACACTCTCCAAAAGATCACTGCCAGTTAAAATCCTTCTTTTTAAAAGAAGTTTTATAGTAACAATCATCAATACAATGCTTTGATTTTCAGATAAAATGATAAAATGGGATGAGATGAAACTTGGAGAAACTGGAAATATACTTTATTTCCCCTTAATGGCTCTGACAGTCCCCCACCTCTCCAGGCCCCAGGGTGTAATTCCACCTTCCCCAGGCAACACCAGAGTGAAGCAGTGCCCCAGCCCAGACTCCACCTCACCTCCCAGCAAACCACTGCTCCACTCAGGAACCTCCAGAACACCAGGAACAATGGAACGCACAAATCTGAGAAGCTGCACAAACCTCAGCACAATTGTATTTCATTAAATAACTGGCATATTTTCATTTGTCTTCATAGAGTACATTAAACCAAAAAAACTCAGTCAACAAATATGACAAGAAGATTCATGAGCAGCCCAAACAGCTCAATTGAGAAAGATCATGTTCTCCCCCAACTATGTGTTTAAACTCCACCTCATTATTTTTGGGCTGTATTTATTACAACTGAAGTGAAAAGATTTAACATAATCTACAGGAACAGAGGGAAGACAAAGAGAACACGTCGTTTGTTTTGCTCCCTCAGTGACACCTTGGGATGGCACAAATCTTCAGTCTGTGAACCCAACAGCATCTTACCTAAACTCACCTGGGGGATTAAGATCAACTTGCAGACTAATTTTCCAAACAGCTCAGGAGGGGAGTGAGGAACAGCAGAGGGAGGGAATCACGGAATGTTTGGGTTGGAAGGGAATTTGAAGCCCATCTGATTCCACCCCTGCCACGGGCAGGGACACCTCCCACCAGCCCAGGCTGCTCCAAGCCCCGTCCAACCTGGCCGTGGGCACTTCCAGGGGTGGGGCAGCCACAGCTGCTCTGGGGAGAGGGAGAAGAAATACACATTGATTTCTAAAATATTGAATGGGAAAAAGTAGTAGAAAAGCAAAACAAAGCAGTAAGCATCAAGAAACCACCGCCAAAAAATCCATACCATAATTTGCTGCAGAGGTACCACAAATCAGTGAGTTTGGCCCCAGGGAACAGTTGGTATTTTTAATAAACTGCTACAAGTTCTCTCCCAGGAGAGCAGGACTGCGACACCTCAGCTGCCCCTGCAGTGTTTCCTTGCTGACACACAAAGTGCCCTGGTGGGGTCAGAGGAGCCCCAGTCCCACCCCAAAGGTCGGGCTTGATGCTCCTGGAGCTCCTTCCCAAGCTGGGGGATTGCAGGATCCCAGCCCCACTCCAGCTGTGTGTGGGGTGCTCCCAGTGGGGCTGAGCAGGGCTCTGAGCCAGGACCAGCTCCTGGCCAGGATAACCAGGCAGGAGGGGACCCCTGGGAACCCCCCTGAGCTGTGCTTCGTGCCCACAGTGCCCCTGGCACAGCCCCTGCTGCCCAGCCCAGGGGCACCTGGTGTGGCACAGGGACTGCTCAGAGCAGCCCCAACCAGGCTGGGCTCAGGCAGGACATTGTACAGAGGAGTATCAGCCTCTCTCCTCGGTGCCTCTGTGCTCAGAGTTATTTTATCCTCTTCTGAAGTGTAAGGAGATTCTTCCTGAGAAAATAAGCACAGGGTTGGGAGGCCTTTTTAAATAACAATTTGATTCTCCAGCAAAATACATTTATCATAGGTGGGGAAAAACATTTTTGTGATTTCTTTCATTTTCTCATGGATTTAACGCTCTTCACAGATTACCATGTCACCAAAATAATCCTGAAGAAGGAAAGCTGCTTTTCCATGGACTCCAGCACCTCTGCTCTGCAGCCAAGTCTCACATGGGAAGGTTTTGGGGATCTCCAGGTGTTACAGATGGACTTCTGCAGCTGCCCTGGGCATCCTGCACAGAGCTGGAACAAGTCATTTCTCCACTGCCACATATGAAGCCATTGCTCCCTTTCCACATTCCCAGTTTAGCTAAAGCAGTGCAAACAAGCTGTCCCTCCCTCAGGGCTGATGCCACCACGGGCAGCTGGAAAAGCCCCCCCAGGAACTTTATTGTGTCGACTTCCAGTGTCGAAGTCCCAATCACTTCAACCAGGAAGCAACATCCTCTATAGGAGATGTTCTCAAGCACTGGAAGAGACATCAAACTCCCAGTTCATGGAATCCCAGAATCCCTGAGGCTGGAAAAGCCCCCCCAGCCCACAGAGCCCACCCCGTGCCCGATGCCCACCCTGTGCCCCAGCCCAGAGCTCTGAGTGCCACGGCCACTCCTGCCTTGGGCACCTCCAGGGCTGGGCACTCCAAACCTCCCTGGGCAGCTCCTTCCAAATGTCCATCCCAGTTGTTCCAGGCTTGCTGGAGAATCAAAACATTCAAGCAGCTTTTGCTGATTTTGAAAATCCTTCACTGTAGCCACGGCAGACACCCCTCGAGAAGGTCATTTCCTTTGCATCACTAATCGTAGAATGGTTTGGGTTGGAAGGGGCCTTAAAGGTCATCTGGATACTCTGAAATTTTCTGTCCTGCTCTCAGATAGAAAAACCACAAACCCACAAAAAGTCATTTAATTAATTTGTATTGTCAATACAATTCCTGTGCATTCAAGACCTACTGCAAAATTGCCTGCTTTAAAAATCACCAAACCATCTCTATTAGAGCTGGATTTTATTTGTATAAAAACAACAACTTCCAGCCCAATTTGAGTTGACAGTTTGCCTGTAACTTTTTATTTATTCCTGCCATTTTTTCATTAGAATGGATCTGCCCTTGATCCTGCCCATCAGGGCTCCCTCGTGATGGGATCACCAAGGGAAACAGCTCTGGGCACTGTCTTGTCTCAGCTGCTGCTGCTGTCTGGGCTCTTAGAGCTGTCATTAAACCCAAGTATTACATTCCAGCCAGTCATTCCATTAACTGCATCTCACTGTGTCCTAGCCCAGCTGTGGGCAGCAGGCAGAGGTGCTTACAGCCCAGGGAACTCGTGGATATCCCAGGAGAACAGGCCACAGCCACGGGAAAGGGGCTCTGCCGTGAGACCCGCAGCCCAGCCAGCCAGGCTTCCTTTGGCAATAAACCTCGAACATGAACCTGTCTGGGTTTCTCTCAAGGCAGCTAAAAGCAAAGTCACATTTAAAAATAAATTAACATTTAAAGGGTTCTGATTGATCACAAAACGTAGTTATAAATTTATTTCAGAAGTCAGTTGGTGCCATTTGGACAGCTCCACAGACAGGGGGTGCACAGAGGGCTCCCGGTGCCCCCAGCACTCCCACCCCCTGGCACGGCTGGCCCCTCTCACCTCCCCATGGCCTTTCATCTGAGACCCCACACCAAGGAGCTTGGGGGTTGTTTTTGCTGGAAACAGAAGCTGCCACACTTCCTAAGGCTCAACTCCTCCATTCTCAGAGAGGAAACACCCCTGCTGCCCTGCCCTGCCCTGCCTGGCACGCTGAACGAGCTGAACCTCCTGATGACAACCCTGCAGGAGGAACATCCCTCCTGTGTCACCAAGTGCTGCACAAAGCAACTGCACCCAGTCTGCTCTGTGGGCACAAAAAATTGCACAGAATTATGAGGCTGAATTTCACGGCATTGAAACAAATCTCCATCCTGATGAATGCATAATTATTGTTATTAAAATATTTATGAAATGAGAAATTTATTAGAAAATCTTGGGCTTTTTGAGTTTGCAGGATGCTTTGCTCTACACAAATCCTGAAATGGCAGGAGAGAAAACAAACTTGCAAGGCACCAAACCTGGGCATTTTCATCGGAGACAATGGAGGGACACAGGTCCCTTGAGACCCTGAACCCTCTGTCCTTGCCATCAAAAACACCGAAGAGAGAGAACTGGGATTTTATTACTTTCCTTCTTTCAACCAGGGCTGTTGCTGAACCAAACATCTTGTGGGGTTTTCGTTGGGTTGGTTTTGAGCACAGGGAGTCCAGACTGGAAATGCATCACTGGGATGAAAAAGAATTTCCAATAAACCCCAGTTGCAGCCCAGAGCATTGGAAATGTGGGCTGACACCTCGAGCCTGGCTCAGGCAGAGCTGCAGTCCCACAAGTCCCACCTCGGTGCATGTTCACCTTGCAGATAAATCTCTCCCACTGAAGTGTTCAAAACCTCTACTTTTTGGGTCTATCTTCCAGTAGCAAAGGGAGAGCAAAAGCCTTGTTTTAGGAACATCCCTACTGCATCTCGTGTTGCACTCAAGCCTCAAAACCTGCTGTGAAAATACAGCCAAAAAAAGTCAGGAACATCTCCAGCAAAGAAGATAAAAGCTGAGTATTAAGGAGCAGGGGGGGGATAGTTTTTCTTGAAAGCTGTGGAATATTCCTCAGAAAAGTTTATAAAAGAACTGAGGCACCTGTGGGGACCAGCCTGGCTACACAGCTCCCATGTATTGGGAAGGAACCCTGCCCTGGGAGGGTGGGCAGCCCTGGCACAGGTGCCAGAGAAGCTGTGGCTGCCCCATCCCTGGGAGTGTCCAAGGCAGGTGGTGGGATGGGATAGGATGAGTTTCAATGTTCCTTCCCAAATAATCCTGTAATTCCATGAAACAGGGAGAACCCCCACTGAGGGAGTTGGCACAGGAGCCGCACCACCCACCCTGACCCACAAATGGGAGAGGAGCACCCCAGGAGCGGGTCCAGGGATGGCACCAGGACAAAAGATGTCTGGAACTGTGCAGGGAAATCAGCCAGATCCCTGTCCAACCTGCTGCCTTCCCACCAACCTCAGCCACCGCTGCAGCATCTGGAGAAAACGCTGGAAAACTGCGCTGAGACCAATGTGTGCCTCCACCCCCTCCCATCCTCACCTTGCCAGTCCTGCTTAGCTGTGGCCACTCTCCCTGGGCCAGGTGGGATTTGGGCCTTTGTACAGGACAGTAACAAACGACTGCTACAAACCCAGAGGCAGAGACCAGCACTCACTGTTACACCAGCATTCCTGCCACCGATACCTGGGCTATGCCCCAAGGATGGGCAGCCCCTGTAACCACAGTATGATCAGTATTGCCAGAGACAATCCCCATCCCCAGAGCCAAGGGGAGGTGAAGCCTCCCTGCAGGCTGCAGCACAGCCTGTGGCAGTGCCTGCTCACCCCTCGGGGTCTGCATGGCCAGAGACCGCCAGCTGAGTGAGGGTCCCTGGAGCAGAGCTGGGGGTTTGCCCCTCCTGCTGCAGCCCCAGGCAGGGACATCCCCCTGCAGGGAGCTGGGTTTGTCCCAACACACCTGAGCAGGACCTGGATCTGAGTCATGTTCCAGGACGAGAAGAGCTGAGGGCTCTGGCTCCGTCAGCAGTTGTTTCACCCTCCAGCGAGAAGCCAAAACTGCTGTAAAACTGCGAGACAAGATGTGAGGGAGATGAGCCCTGGGCAGGGAGCAGGAGCTTCACACCCAGCCCGGACCCAGATCAGCCACCTTCGGAGCTGGGAGCGGCACAGCAGCCCCAGCAAGGCACCTCCTCGGGCTGCAGCAGAGCCCCCTGCCAGCTGCTGGGCTGTCCTCAACCCAGGACTCCCCTGCCACTGCCTGGCACTGCCCTGGGCTGTGCCCACACCACTCCACGTGGCTGCAGTGACCCCTCACAGCTGCTGACCCTCACCTTGGCTCTCCCTCTGACCCCTGAGCAGCCTCCAGGACACACCAAGGTGGCAAGAATGGCCAGGAGCTGCCACGATGGCAAGAGCCACCAGAGCCCTGCTGTGCATCCCCTCTGCCCACGCCAGGGTCCATGCCAGGGTCCACAGCTGCTGTCAGGGGACAACCTGAGGCTCGTGTGAGCAGAGGGAGGGCTGTTCCCACAGAGCATCCTCCTCCCAGCATCCCAACACCCACCTCTCCACACCCTTGCCCCTGTTTTCCATCACGGGTTCTGCCTGTGCACCCTTCACTCACTTCCCAGACAGGAGCTGCCAAGCCCAAACACAACCTGCTGCTGGTGCTGCTGAACACCTCTGAGGTGGCTCAGTGCTCCTAAACCACACACCTCTTCTCTGTTAATCACATCTCTGATCCTTCTGAGCCCAAACATCATCAGAATATGAGACACACGGGACGGAAAAGCCACAGCAGCAGGTGCCAGGGTGACAGCAGTCCCTGGACACAGAGCTGTGCTCCATCCCCTCCTCACCCACCACAGCCCAGCTCCACTCTCCCCTTCCAGCCCCATCTCTGAGCAGGACCTCAAAAAACAGCTCACGTTTACCACGTAACTACCTACCAAAAATAACATTCTTGTATTTCTCTGGTTTTATGCGTATGAAAACCAACCTACATACACAATCATGTTCACAGACAGTCAGCAGACACATCAAGAGGATGAAATCCTGCAATCTATGAGAGCTTGAGGAGTCCTCTCCTCCCCCAGAGCTCAGGCAATGCTTTTCACAAAACCCAGAGCCCAGACAGAGCTGTTGGATGTGCCCTGACTGGGAGCAGACCGGACCTGCCCCACATCAGGCACCGAGTTGGCAAGGGGAGCTCTCCAAGCTTCCCCACTCCTCTTCCCGTGTCATTCAGAGGCCACGTAGTCCAAGTGTTCAAATGATCCCAAAGCAGAGAGAAAGGCAATTTACAGCCAGGAGCACGTCCCAGGGGCTTGGGAACGCTTGCCAAGTCCATTTCAAAGGGCTGGGAAGGGAGGCACTGGCCAGCAGCAGCCCATGAGCCGAGGCAGGGGAGGAGATCCAGCAGCCCTCTCGTGCTCACCCTGCATGTTAATGCCTCTCAGCATCCCAAATGACACAGCAAAACGTCCCTCATCACACACAGCCTCAATCAGAGGGGCCCTGGGCAGTGCTGCTGGAGTCACTCTGCCAAACAGAGGCACCTGCCCCCCGGAGAAGGAGCAAGACCCCCATGGGAAGGTCTCCGTGGCCACCTGGGGTGCTCCATCCTGACCCCGAGCCCAGCCCTGCAGGAGCACAGTGCTGGCAACAGGCTGTGCTGCAAAACACAGCCCCCAGGAGCTGGACACCACCTCAGCACGGGCTGCATCCCACCCAGCAGCCCCCCAGGAGCTGGACACCACCTCAGCACGGGCTGCATCCCACCCAGCAGCCCCCAAAATTGCTGGACACCACCTCAGCGCGGGCTGCATCCCACCCAGCAGCCCCCCAGGAGCTGGACACCACCTCAGCACGGGCTGCATCCCACCCAGCAGCCCCCAAAATTGCTGGACACCACCTCAGCACGGGCTGCATCCCACCCAGCAGCCCCCAAAATTGCTGGACACCACCTCAGCACGGGCTGCATCCCACCCAGCAGCCCCCAAAGAGCTGGACACCACCTCAGCACGGGCTGCATCCCACCCAGCAGCCCCCAAAATTGCTGGACACCACCTCAACACGGGCTGCATCCCACCCAGCAGCCCCAGGAGCTGCCCAGAGTGCAGGTCACAGCAACCTCTGCTGCACTGTCCATGCAGGGCTGGTCCCATCCTGTGGGGACACAGGGACATGAAAGAGCTTCCAGACCATCCCACCACACTCCTCACTGTCACTGAGGTCTCTCCTCCTTCTGGAGCACCCAAGCATGGGAGGGCTGTGCAGGGCTGAGGGGGCACTCCCGTGCCCTGGGGTGGGCAGGGCACCATCCTTCAGTGGTCCACAACAGGACCAGGCTTCACTCCCAGCCCAGCTGGGTTCAGAGGAGCTCCACTGCCTTCAGCACAAGGGCTCTGTAGGACCTTGTGAATCATCAGTAACAAGGAAAGCTTTAGGAATACTTGTTTTCCTTTCGATTTGGCTCTGCCTGGATACCCACTCCAGCACACTAATGACCTGACTATATTGGATTCCATGCTCTCCAAACAGCCTTAATTACATGCTTCGTATCTCCCAATATTATGATAAAATTCATCATAGTCCAACGTCTGGGACAGTCAGCATTGTCACTCATTGAGATTAATTTGAATATCCCTATAAATAGAAATAACAACATCTGATATTATGAAACAGAGTATTGCGTTGGATGGTTTTAATGCCCCCAAGCAAAACTCATTTAATGGAATAAAGTACAGAATATAGCACATGTAGTTTTGTAGTATTAGTGTTATGAGATTCAAAACCCGATCAATATTTCTTTCATAAAAATTAATGCCTTGAAATGATCCCTCCATTTGTCATTCCAGAGAGGTCACCTTATTTTGTTTCAAAGAGCAAATTGGGAATTGCACAAGTGAACTTGCAGAATATCTGCTCTGCCTGTACCAGCTGCCTGTTCCTGCCCCAGTTCCCAGTGAATCCTCTGCCCATCATCCCTCCCCGTCCCTCTCCATGGACAAACATCCCTCTCCTGGCAGAGTCACTCTCCTTCCAAACGACTCTCTGCAGTCCCTTCTGCCTCAAGAGAGACACTTGAAAACAGATTAAGCACTGAGATTATTGCTAATATTGAATTTTGCCTTGTCAAGAAAATGAATTTTACCTCCAAACACCATGTTCCAGATAAATACATTCACAGCACCTCCAACCTCCCATTAGTAACTCCACATGTGAAATTCTTGAAGGGAGGATTTTCCTTTCCTTTTGATTTATACAAGGAAAATCAGATTCCACATCCATTCAATGCAGCCTAATATTTCAGCCACAATACATCACAACTGGGTGGTTCAGCATGTTGACATGTATTAGGTGCCTCAGTAACAAGGACAAATATTTAGAGGCTGCTGAAATGAAAGCTTGCTGAGAAACACAAAAGCCCTTTTTTTTTTTTTTGAGAAGAAACAAAGAATTAAAGTTACTGTTTTCTGTTTCCAGCTTTTTGTTGTTCCATTCTCTATGCAAGTAACTGAAAAATGTTGAGTTCTCTTGAAATGTCTTTTATAAAATGAATCATCGCTCCATCTCCTAAAACCACTATTGTCTTATTTAAAGTTAGGAGAGGAAAATGCAATAATCTGGTAATGAGTTCAAAATAAATTAGCATCTAGAGAAAAAGATTGCTGAAGTGTGTCAGTTGTCTTCCCAAACACCAGTGACAGCCAAGGAACATTGTAATCCATTCAACTGGCCATTTCCCACCATGTCCTTAGGTCATGGTCAGCAGGAGGGGCTCAACACGTGCCTTTGGAATGGAAACCACCCCCCAGAATGGGCCTATATCCCAGATTCCTGCAGGGAACAAACTAAGAGACAGAAACCACCACTTTGCAAACATTTTTTCTGGGAATTGAAGGAGTTTCTAGAAACTGATGAGTGGAGCAACATGAAATTAAATAACAAACAGACTTACAAAGGTTCTCCTGCAGCCAGGGGACCACAGGCTTGCACAGCCCTTCTCACCCAGCCCCTCTGCCCTGTGCCCGAGTGGCACTCCAGGCAGGAGGAGCTCCCTGGGCACAGCAGCCAAGGCACAGCCCCATCCCATCCCACCAAACCCAGAGTCACAGCTCATCCAAAACATCCTCCCTCAGAGAGCCTGGAAAAGGATGTGCATTTTCCAAGAAAAGAGCAGCATCCAACTCCGAGCTGCACTTCTAAGCTCTATCCCTTTCCAAATAATCCCATTTTTGTGATTACTGTGTCTAGAGCAGAAGGCAGGACTGCAACTGTCATCTTCTCCTTCAGCAGGAAGGAAAAGCAGCCAACAGCCCCCAGGGAGACCAGGGATGCTCCAATTTACACTCCCAACCTCACTGCACTCCTTTATCCCACTTTTCTAGCTAAAAAATTCCCTGAATTTTTTTAACAGCTCCCTCTGGGCCCCAAGAGCCACACGTGGTAAAATCACAAAGGTATTTAGACAAGAACAGGCAATTGCTGATTGACTCTTTCAAATTACATCCACCAAGGACACAAACCCAAAGCAGTAATTTGCTCATTATTAAAGCTTCTCATGAGAAGTCTGCAGTTCTAAGGGAGCACAAAAATTAGTTTTCTAGCATAAAAATATAAAAATAAATGAGGGTGCTGATATTCCCCATATTGAATAGTTTAACTCCCAGAATATATGAAACACTTGGCAATGTTTTTTTCAGCATAGTTATTGAATTTTCATGGGGTTCAGTTCGTGAGGAAAGCCACCGCCCTGCAAAGGAACAGTATTTTTTCAAAAGCAAAACCAGCAGCCTAAAACTACACAGCCTTGAACTCCCTGACGCATTTGCAAACGGCTTTCCAAACTGTTTGTGTTATTTTTAGGAGAGGTATTTAATTTACAATCACCCTGCTATTTACTGGTGTGCTCTAACAGAGCCACGTTTTGAAAGAGGCCCTGTATGTGACATCCCTGCAGGGCCGTGCAGCGACATCGCCACGCTCCACCACACAGATCCCAGCCCTCCTGGAGCATCAATCCCTGCAGCTGCAGCACAGCCAGCCCCGGAGCTGGGCACACCCCCAGCACACAGCCCTGCTCCCAAATCCCTGCAGAGCAGCCCCTTCCCGGCTGGATGGGATGGGGAAGGAGCAGGGATGCTCTCAGAGAGGGCTGTCCCACTGGGACTCCTGTCAGGGCACTTCTGTCCTGCCGCTCGGGGGGGGAAGCTAAACAATACAGTTGGAAAAATAAAGGACCCAGCCAGAGGCACCTCCCAGCTCGACCCCTGCCAGGGGGAGCCACGGCCAAGCTGGAGAGAGCTCACCTGCACTGGCTGCCAGAGGGGCTCAGACATGCAGCCCTGCTCAGGTGCAGGGTCCGACGTGCTCCTGAAGATGCTCTGGAACATTTTAATGGTAGTAACCCACAGAAGGTCCCACACAAAGTCCTTGGCAACTGCAGACATTGAACCTGGGTGTAAAACCTGCCCCTCCCTCAAACCCTGGCAGTTCCATCTCTCATCACTTGTCATTTTGGAAGAGGAATCCTCACCCACACGGCCTCAGGAGGTATCCTGTCCCACTGGCAATTCCCGTGCCCACCACCACCATGACCCAGTGGAGCCGTGACCACTCCAACTGCTCGAGTGGCAGCTTGGCTCCACCAGCACAAACACATCAGGCAGGCAGGAGAGATCAGCTTACCTCTTCCCTTGGCTCCAGCACCAGCTGGGACTCTGTGCCATCCCCACACTCCAGGAGGAATCTCCCACCACAACTCTTCCCATCATCTTTTATCCAAGGTGCAATTCAGGGAGAAGCAGGGAGAGAGGTATAGAGGCAGGGAGAGGGACTCTGATCACACAGGAGAAAGCCCAAGTCTCGTGGAGATCCTTCACATTATTTTTTACCAAAGGAAAGCTCCTACAAAGCTTCCAACAGTAATTACAGATGAATTCCAGCCAGAGCACCCCAGAGCTGCCTTCCCAGACTGATCCACCTGTTGGCATTAGCTGAAGATGCTCCCAACCCTCCGTGCCAGATTGGGAACAGACAGGGGAGCTGCATGGAGAGATACCAGACTTCACAGGCAGAGAGGAAGAAATGCAGCCTGAATCTTCCCCATCCTGAGGAGAAAACCCCAGAAGCAGCAGTGCTGGCTGAGGAGCCCCACTGTGCCCTGTTTGGGTTATGAATTCACACATATTTGCTCCCTACATTAAGATAGAGCACAAATACTTCTCTTCCAAGATGCTGACAGAGGAATATAAACACAAGTAAAATTTCTTCGCAGGGACCTCCACAGATGGAAAGAGTTTTTACCTATCATATGGGAGGGAAAAGCCAATTTAGGCATGAACATAAGAGCCATTCTCCCACCCCTCACCCCACTGCCACAGTCAGTAAAACTCATAGTGACCACTGAGAAACAAACTGGACCCACAGCGACCTCTGAAAAGCAACCTTTCTGCAATAGTCATGATTTTCTGAGTATTTCAGAGGTTCAGATTTTTATCATTAACTCCTAGGCTTTTTTCTTTCCAGTAACTTGCAGCTTCTCACCCACCACCACACAATGGCACTTAGTTGCTTATCAGGTCCAGTTCTCCTCCTAAAATAGTTCTTTTTTATTTCTTTCTGGCTGGAACACGTTCCGAACTGTGTTTTGAAGGAGGAGAGGACAGTAGGGAATGGTTTTACTGCATGAAAGATCTGCTTAAAGGCGGCCAAATCAAGCTGCAAAACACACTCAGTAAAATCTCTTAGTATGGGCCAGTTCCTGCTCTCTGGATGATTTGGTTTAAAAGCAGTTTTGAACAGATGCTTAATCACAATACATTAAAATGTTTATATAAATATCTCTACATGCAGAAACTGTTCAAATATCTTATTTTCTGCAAACTCCATTATGTAATGCATCACCACAGATTTTGCAGGTATTGTGGCATTATCCAAAAGGCTCCCGGTGCCCAGGATTTCCTTCTGAACCAGACCTCCGTCGGGAGCGCCCAGGATTTGCTGTGGGCTGAGAGCCGGTGTGGAACAGCTGGGTAATTCCACTCTCCTGGCTGGTGGGAGCCTCGAGCAGCTGCTGAACCGCTCCTTGAGCGCAACTTCAGCGCCGCTCGCATCCCTCCCGGCACACGAGAACGTGAGCTCAGCTGCTCTGCAGCCCGGGGAGGGTGCCGGCAATGCGAGGAGAGAGGAGCGAGAGGCATCCCGAGCAGGGTGTCGGCAATGCGAGGAGCGAGAGGCAGCCCGGGCAGGGAGCGCTGCCAGGCGCCCGCACACGCCCCAGCGGGGAGCGGACAGCGCAGCGCACCGATGCTCGGGGATTCGGCACCGAGCCTTTGAATCCGCACGGAAGGGGAGGCGAGCGACGGGGAAAAACAGGTTCTTAGTGTTCCTTCAGGAAAACGAGCAGGACAGAGCCCGGCTGGGCAGAGCAGAGCGAAGGGCAGCGATGGGAAGGCGCATCGCTCCGCTCGCCTCGGCTGCGGCGGCCGGAGCTGCCACGGACAGCCAGCAGGGAGTAAGAAGGATCGGCGGCTGCTGACAGCACAGAGTGGATTTGCCGTGAAATCCTCAAGTTTCCAGCTGGGAAAAGCGGGGGATCTCTCCGCCCGCTGCACAAAAATAAAAATAAACCCCATCACCACCTTCCGCATGCGAAGGCGTAGGACAGGGAGCGAGGAACTCCGTTCATCACGATGCATCTGGTGGCGCTTCTGTCGCTGTCACCGCACCCGCGATCGCTGTTGAGGGGCACCCGGTGCTCGCTGCGGGGGCTGCACCGGGGCCTCGGGGGGACCCCCCAGTCCCCCGAGGGACCGAAACCGGCTCGGTCCCGGACAGATGCCCGGGCTTGGGGCGTCGGAGGATGGAGCGGGGTGGGTGACAAGTACCCGTGCCCCGATACCCACCGCGGTTCAGCCCCGGGGGCCAGAGGGGCACGATCGCAGCGCGCCTCGGGGGGCAGGGAAGACGCGGGGAGGGAACGGGCAGGCGCTGCAGCGCATCTCCCCCGCACACACACACACGGTTCTCTAATCCTCCGGCTCTGCTCATCCCTCGCCTCCTCCTGGAGCCGCCGGAGCCCCGGCGGACGCTCAGCGGCGCTCCCGGGCTACAGCCGCCCCCAGCCCCGGGTGCCTCTCCGGAGCCCTCCGCCCCGTCCAGTCAGGGAAGGGGCTGGTGCTGCCCCGCACAGCCCCATCTCAGCCAAGAATAGCCGGGGAAACCTTCCCCCCCACACCCCCGATCGTTCCAGACCTGCCGCGACCCCTGGGCCGGGGGCGGCCGCGGCCCCCAGCCCCTGCCCCGCACTGCCGGGGATTCCACGCGCGGTGTCCCGGCCGTGCCCCGCTGGGATGCCCCGCGCCCGCATCCCCACGGCTCTCCCGAACGCAAATCCAGCGCGGCTATCGCTTTTCCCTTCCCGTCTTTTTTTTTTTTTTCCTCCTTCTTCTTTCCCTCAGGGATCGCTTCGTGCAAATGGGGCGATAAATCCAGAAAGCGCCACGCACCGTGGAGAAGGGAGCCGGGGGAGGATGCTGGAACGGGGAGGGCGGCAGGGAGGGATGCCAGCTGCTCCGGTGGGAGGCGGATGGAGCACCTGGAGAGGCACGAGGGGAGCCGGGACCGCCGGCAGAGCCCCCCGGCACGGCCCGGGGCTCCGGCACCCGCCCGGCCCGGCGCCGGCAGCCCTACCTGGAAGAGCCGGAGGATGTTGGCCACCATAATGGACACGGAACTTCCCGACGCCCCGATCACTCCAACTACTTTCTCCGGCTTGACGAAGACGGGCGGCTCGCCGTTGGTGCACCTCACGTCGGAGGTGTCCTTCTGGATGAGCGCCTGCACGAAGGTGAGGGACTGCTCCAGCGCGTAGGTGTCCCGGGAGCAGGTGTCCAGGATGCGGGCTCCCAGCGTGACGTTGGGCAGCAGGTCCGGGTCGCTGTTGATCTGGTCCAGGGCGTAGAGCATCGCCTCCAGCCTGTGGATGCCGTTCTCCTTCTTGATGTCCCCGCAAGGCGAGCCCGAGAGACCCTCGTCGTGCACGGGGAAGAGGCCGCCCAGGGTGATGTCCCCCTCCAGACGGATGGAGTGGGGCGCGTACATCTCCTGCCCGCGGGCCGGCTCGCCGAGCAGCAGCTCCAGCAGGCAGCAGGGCAGCTCGAGCAGCGCCAGCAGCCGCAGCAGCCGGCCCGGCCCGACCATGGTGATGCCGCCGGCGCTGCCCCGCGCCCCCGAGGGGCCGGGCCGGGCGGGGTGGGCGCGGAGGGGTGCGGGGGTCCCGGCCGCTCCCACCCGCCC